>JARYZH020000138.1:600000-1159262 GCA_030021035.2 Notholithocarpus densiflorus | reverse complement strand
GCTTTTTAAATCCATTAATTTTAAAATCAATGGGGTTTCAAATCAAGCAAATAGAGTGGTTGTATAAAAATTTTATTGTCATTTTGGTCTTGCAAATAGAGGTTTTAGGAGGTATTTTGGTCATTTTTAGATTTCAATGGTCCTTCGGTCATTTTTTTTTTTTGTTTCAAAGGTATTTCAATAAGTTTCTAGGTTCTAGGGGCATTACGGTCATTTTTTTAGGTTTCATGGTCATTTAGGTCATTTTCTTAGTATCTAAGAGTATTTCGAGTATTTTTTTAGGTTTAGAGGGTGTTTTAGTCATTTTTTAGGTTTTAGGGTCATTTTGGTCATTTTTTAGGTTTTAAGGATATCTCAATAATTTTTTAGAGTTTCAGGGTTATTTTGGTAATTTTCAAGTGTTCAGATGCGTTTTGGTAATTTTAGTATATTTAAGAGTATTTCGGAAATTTTAGAGATTTTAAGAGTATTTTTGTTATATATATTCGTCGATTATTAGATAATTCGATGGGGTTGGGTTAGGTTGACTATACCTATATGTAATGTTGATACAACTTAATGTGACAACGGAACTGTCAAATGTGAGTAAAAAAAAAAACATTGAATGTGACAAAAGTACGGTCACATATGATGTAGGTACTGCCCAATGTAACAATGGA
The DNA here is from genome assembly GCA_030021035.2 of Notholithocarpus densiflorus. NCBI lineage: Eukaryota > Viridiplantae > Streptophyta > Magnoliopsida > Fagales > Fagaceae > Notholithocarpus > Notholithocarpus densiflorus. The sequence goes on along the minus strand of JARYZH020000138.1, from coordinate 1,158,603 downwards.
ACCATCAAATGTGAGGAAAAAAAATAAGGGAACCACCGAATGTGACAAAAATACAGTCACATGTGATTTTGGTACTACACAATTTGAGGATGGTATTATTAAATGTGAGAAAAAAAATACAAGTACAAACGAATGTGGCAAAAGTACGGTCAAATGTAATGTTAGTATTGCCCAATATGACAATGGAACCATCAAATGTGAGAAAAAATAAGGGAACCACCGAATGTGACAAAAGTATAGTCACATGTGATGTTGGTAATGCCCAATATGACAATGGAACTGTCAAATATGAGGAAAAAATTAAAGTACCACCGAATGTGAGAAAGGTACGATCAAATGTGATGTTGGTCTGCACAATATGAGGATGGTACCATCAAATGTGAGAAAAAAATAAGGGAACCACTGAATGTAACAAAAGTACAGTCACATGTGATGTTGGTATTGCACAATTTGAGGATGGTACCATTAAATGTGAGAAAAAAAATAAGGGAACCAATGAATGTGACAAAAGTACAGTTACATGTGATGTTAGTATTGCACAATGTGAGAATGGTACTATCAAATGTGAGAAAAAAATAAGGGAATCAGTGAATGTGACAAAAGTACAGTTACATATGATGTTGGTATTGCACAATATGAGGATAGTACCATCAAACATGAGAAAAAAATAAGAGAACCACTGAATATGACAAAAGTACAGTCACATGTGATGTTGGTATTGCACAATGTGAGGATGGTACCATCAAACGTGAGAAAAAAAAAATAAGAGAACCACTGAATGTGACAAAAATACAATCACATGTGATGTTGGTATTGCACAATGTGAGAATGGTACCATCAAATGTGAGAAAAAAAATAAGGGAACCACCGAATGTGATAAAAGTACAGTTACATGTGATGTTGGTACTGTATAATGTGAAGATGATACCATCAAATGTGAGAAAAAAATAAGAGAACCACCGAATGTGACAAAAGTACAGTCACATGTGATGTTAGTACTGCACAATAAGAGGATAATACAATCAAATGTGAGAAAAAATAAGGGAACCACCAAATGTGACAAAAGTACAGTCACATGTGATGTTGGTACTGCGCAATGTAAGGATGCTACCATCAAATGTGAGAAAAAATAAGAGAACCACCGAATGTGATAAAAGTACAGTCACATGTGATATTAGTACTGCACAATGTGAGAATAGTACCATCAAATGTGATGTTTTGATAATCTGGTAAAGCAGGTTGCCTATTAGTGGGTACTGTACCCAAAAAAAAGGGTACAGTAGAATTAACTTAGTTATATATATAGATTACAATTATACATATATAAGTTCAAATTATACTTGGTGTAAGAGTTAAACATTTTAAGTTATAGATGAGTTTTACTCTCTTTTTTTTAATTTTTAATTTTAGTTTTTTTTTAATGGACAAAACTTAGGTACAGTACCTTAGGTGCTATTTCTTAGATTCTCTTCTTAAAATTCAGCAATGTAGCTACTTAACTAAAAAATACACTTCCATCCCATAAAAAAAAATCCATATGATAAAATTTAAAAAGAGAACCTAAAGAATAGCATGTAAGTACTGTACCTAAGTTTTGTTCTTTTTTTTATATACACATGAGTTCACTCATTCTTTCTTTCTTTCTTTTTCTTTATTGGGTTTTTGGCAGTTTTTTTATATATTATACTCTTCATTTTTTGCACAACATGAACAAAAATTTCAAAAAAATTAGATAGTACACGTGTAGTAAAACAAAATATGGCTAACCTTACCAATTTTTATTGTTTTTTTTTTGGGTAAAAAAGGGCTCTGAACGAGTTTCCAATTTTTTATTGTAAAGCCTGTGGTTCTATGCTCTATCTGGGTAGGTTGTCTTTTTGTATATGGGCTTTCTTTCCCTGGTGCAGGGATTTAGCCCAGGTGATGTACATCTGGCTCTTTTACGTTAACACAAATAAAATAGGCGTAAATGCACTTTTAGTCCCTATATTTTGGATCATTTCTCGGTTTGGTCCCTAAACTGATTTTGCTCTTAGGTCAATCCCTAATTTTTTTTAAATCGTTTTTAAAATGGTCTCTGCCCCTATTACGTGGTAGACGGTTGCTAGGTGCTGACATGGCACTAATATGACATTAAAATATTATTAAAAAAATTATTTGGCATTTTCAATGCCACGTCAGCATTTTAATTTTTTACTTTCATATTATTATTATTATTATTATTATTATTATTATTATTATTATTTTTGGCCTTAAATCTATTATTATTATTATTTTTACTTTCATTTTTTTTTTCGGTAAGAATATAACAACCTGTTCTTCATGTTCTTCCCAAATTCAAGAAATAAACCCAGCAACCAATCCAATCTTTGGCAAACCCAAATCCAAATCCAACAACCAAATCTAATCTCCATCAAATCCAAAAAAACAAGAAATAAAACCCAGAATCAAGAGCAAACCCAGAACAAGACCCAGAACAAATGTAAACCCAGAACAGTGCAAGTGAACCCAGAACTGTTCTTCATGTTCTATAGAAAAGAAGATGAAAACTTGCCCAGAAAATTAAAATAATCAATATTTTCTTTTCTTTTATTGATTTTCTTAGCAAATAATCAAACCCATGAACCCAAAAAAATCATCAACAACCCGAAACCAGAAAAATCAAACCCATGAACCCAGAAAAATCAAACCCATGAACCCAAAAAAATCATCAACAACCCGAAACTAGAAAAATCAAACTTCACGTTCTCACAGTCAAACCCACTGATCAGTCAACAAACCCACGCCCACAAAGTCACCAAACCCACTACCACCATTGTTGATAAAAAAAGAGAAAGGAAGAGGGATTCGGGTTTAGAGAGAGAAAAAAAGTCGAAGATTAACAAAGAAAGAAGCAAAATAACGATACAAACACAAACAACACAAACAAGCAAAAGTCGGAGATTGCATGCCGTGCCCATGTTGCTGATCTCCTCTGCCTCTTCTTCTTCTTTTTTCTCAAGCCGATCTCCTCTTCTAATTCTTCTAGGCCGATCTTCTTCCCTCTTCTTTTTCTCAGCCATGGTTTGGGATATTTTTCAACCAACCCAATCTGAGAGCAAGTCGTCTCAGATCAAGAGAGATAGAGACTAAGAGAGACAAATGCCACACAAACTAATTTGGGTTTTTTAGCACTATAAATACGCATCTCTGGCTGATGTCGTTTGGGATATTTATTAATTTATTTTTGTTTTGATTTTACATTTTTGGTTTATCTTAAAAGAAAGAAGAAAATGAAATAGATACAAACACAAACACAAAAACGCCAACATAGAGCGTGAGTAGTGTTAATTTAGTGTTTGTTTCTTAAAAAAGTTCAAGAAAAATTGAAATAATTGCTCTAAATTTTTTTTCTCAATCTTTAAAAATGTAAAGTTTTTTTTTTTTTGAATTTTTTCAGTTTAGATTGAAATTTTTTTATCAGAAATTTAAAAAAAAAATTTAAATGCTGACGTGGCATTGAAAATGCCAAATAATTTTTTTAATAATATTTTAATGTCAAGTCAGTGCCACGTCAGCACCATGTCAGCAATCGTCTGCCACGTAATAGGATTCCATTACTTGGATGACGGCAGGGACCATTTTAAAAACGATTTTAAAAAATCAGGGACTAACCTAGGAGCAAAATCAGTTTAGGGATCAAACCGAGAAATAGCCTAAAATGTAGGGACCAAAGTGTATTAACGCCCATAAAATATCTATCTCTTATCTCAAAAAAATAAAAATAAAAAGGCGTAAATGCACTTTTAGTCCCTACATTTTGACTTTTTTCCATTTTGGTCCCTACATTTTAATTTTACCACTTTTAGTCCATAAACCAATTAACGCGTGTCATTTTCGTCATTTCCGTCAGTCAACCGACGAAAATTGCTGAGGCGGCTACCGGAGGAATTAAAATATTATAAAAAAGGCCACATCAGCATCTAATTTTTAAAAAAAATAATTCATCAATTTTAAATAAACAAAAAAAAAAAAACAATAAAAAACAATAAGAACACAAAAACAAACCTAGAACCAAACAGAAATCTCGAAGAACACCCAAACCAAGAAACCTAGAAATCACGAACTCAAACCACAAAACCCAGAAATCATGAAGAACAAAACCCAAACATCCAGAAACCATGAAACCCAGAAATCTCAAAGAACACCCAAACCACGAAACCCAGAAATCACGAAGAACAAAACCCAAACACCCAGAAACCATGAAACCCAGAAATCTCGAAGAACACCCAAACCACGAAACCCAGAAATCACGAAGAACAAAACCCAAACACCCAAAAACCTTGAAACCCAAACAGATTCCCACAAAGAACAAAACCCAAACCAGTCAGATCAAAACACAAAACCAAAAATACCAAATCACAAGCCAAAAATATCAAAACACAAAACCAAAAATACCAAAACACAAGCCAATCCTCATCAATTTCAGATCTGATTTCCTCTAAACGATCCTATCCAACTCGAAAACTCACTCATCGGAATCACAACCCACAAACCCATATCAACAAAACTCACAACCCACAAACCCACCATCGGAATACACGACCATCTATCTCAACCTCAACCGTGATCTCCACCACTGAGCAGAGAGATAGAGAGATGAAAGAGGAACACCCACCGATTTGACAGAGACCCACTGATCTGAGAGAGAAAAACACCGATTTAAGAGAGAAAGACACCGATCTGTGAGATAGAATCTAGAGAGGATGAGCTTGAGCCATTTGGGTATGAGTTTGAGCGAATCAAGAGATATAAAGAAGAGGGTCGGTCAGAGAAAGAAAAGAAAAAACCACCGCTGATTGTGGTGGTGGCGGAGGTGATGAGTGAAGGAGGCCAGCCATGGAGTTTGAAAGATATTTGTGAGAGTTTTTGAAGAGAGAGAGAGAGAGAGAGAGAGAGAGAGAGAGAGAGAGGAAGGTTTGAGAATGTTTTGGAAGGGTTGGCTCTGGGTTTGTGTTTAAGTTGAGTTTGTGCTCGTGTTCTGCCATTTTGGATTTTGAATTCCTTCCCCCTTTTTTTTTTTTTTGTGTTCTTTGTGTTTTTAAATTTGAGTTTGTGTTTGGTTCTGGGTTTTTTTTGTATTCTTTGTGTTCTTGTTGTTTTTTATTCTATTTTTTATTTTTTTGTTTATTTAAAATTGATAAATTATTTTTAAAAAAAATTAGATGCTGATGTGGCATTTTTTTATAATATTTTAATTCCTCCGGCAGCCACCTCAGCAATTTATATCAATTGACTAACGGAAAGAATGAAAATGACACGCGTTAATTGGTTTAGGTGCTAAAAGTGGTAAAATTAAAATGTAGATACCAAAATAAAAAAAAGTCAAAATGTAGGCAGTAAAGTGCGTATACGCCAAATAAAAATCATTCTCATTCTCATTCTTACTCGTCCAGTCCTACTCACTGCTTCGCTCTCCGATCTGCCACTCCACCACCATGATTTCTCCTTTCGAAGCTAAGCCGAAACCAAACCCGACCCGAGTTGGTAGCTGAGACTGTGTGTCGTCATTGTGAAATGGGTAAATCAACATCCTCTCTTCTTTTTATATGCAATCGTTTGATTATTAGAGTAGTAAGCCTTCCATTTCCATTTCGTGCTTTCACTTCTTATCATTATTGTTCTACTATTAGAGAAAATGCATAAAACCCATATCAGAATCGGAATCAGTTGTTGAAATCTATGAGAGATCACTGCAAATCTGGAACCTTTAAGAATCTTGATCATGCCTTAGGCCTGTTTGATACAATGCTTCACATGCACCCTTTGCCTTCCATTGTCGATTTTACTCAGTTGTTGGGTGCCGTTGCAAGAATGAAGCATTACTTCGTAGTCGTTACTCTAATTAGAGATATGGGCTCCTTTGGAATTACTCCCGATGTTTATACTCTCAATGTTATGATTAATTGCTACTGCCATCTGAACCGGGTCAATTTTGGTTTCTCTGTCTTAGCAACAATTTTGAAACTTGGCTATCAACCAACCCATATAACTCTAACCACTCTTGTCAAAGGCCTCTGTCTTCAAGGAAACGTCGTTGGAGCTGTAAGGTTGGTAGAAGAAATGGAGAAGAAAGGGTATGAGCCTAATGTGATTACTTGTGGAACAATAGTAAACGGTCTGTGTAAGATTGGCCAGACTGGTGTGGCTATTAGGTTGCTCAGGAAGCTTGAAAAAGGGAATTTCGAACAAAATGTGGTGCTCTATAGCACGGTCATTGACAGTTTATGTAAGGACAGATTGGTAACTGAGGCTTTGAACCTTTTATCTGAAATGACGAGTAAAGGCATTCAACCAAATGTTGTCACTTACAATTCCTTAGTTCAAGGCCTATGCAATTTTGGCCGGGGGAGGGAGGCGACTACTTTGTTGAACGAGATGGCACAAAGGAAGATCATGCCGAATGTGCGAACTTTCAACATATTGGTGGACACACTTTGCAAGGAAGGGATGTTGACTAAGGCAAAAGAAGTTTTTGATGTGCTGATTCAAAGAGTCATTGATCCTAACATAGTCACTTACAATTCTTTGATTGATGGTTATTGTTTGCCAAACAGACTGGATGAGGCAGTTAAGACGATTAATATGATGGTAGAGAAGGGTTGTTCACCCGATGTGTTTAGCTATACCATATTGATAAATGGATATTGCAAAAGTAAAAAAATTGAAGAGGCAATGCGTCTCTTTTATGAAATGTCCAACAAAGGAATGATTCCCGATGTAGTGACTTACACCACTCTTATTGGTGGGTTTTTTCGAGTGGAGAGAGTTCAGGCTGCACTAGAGTTATTCAATACAATGCAAGCTTGTGGACAACATCCAAATCCCCAAACCTATGCCATCTTGTTAGACGGCCTCTATAAGAACAAACAGATTGGTGAAGCAATGGCATTGTTTCAAGAGATGGAAGACAAAAGGCTGGACCATGATAATGTGATTCATTACAACATCTTGATTGACGGTTTGTGTAATGTTGGGGAACTTACAACTGCAAGATAACTCTTTTATAGTCTCCCTACCAAAGGATTGCAGCCTGATGTTGCAACTCATAATATAATGATCAGAGGGTTTTGCAAAAAGGGACTAATTGTTGAAGCAAGTGAGCTGCTTGAGAAAATGGATGGCAAAGGTTGTTCACCTGACGATCGCACGTATAACACAATAATTCGAGGGTTATTGCAACATAGTGAGACATCAAAGGCAATGAAATATCTCGAAATAATGGTTGACAAGGGTTTTTCAGCAAATGCGACCACTGCAACCATGTTTAATGACTTGCTGTCATCAAATCAAGTAGATGAAAATATTCAAGAATTGCTTCCGAAGTTCGTGTGAAGGTTTTTTAGGCTCTCAAGATCAAGGACAACATTCATATTTAACCAATCACAAGTCATTATGTGAGTGATGTATATTTGCTTCAGTAAAATTTAATACTTTTTATGAGATGGTATTTCTTTCCAATTCTGTGCACTAGATTGTTTGTTCCTTTTACTGTTTGATCTTTTGTTACGATTTTGTTGTGCACTCATTTTGTTGCATTGAACCCTTTCTCATGGATAGGTGTTTCAAATTTTTTCTAATGTAATGTTAATGCGAAATATCATACCCCTTGTATAAGTATGCACTCCCTAAACCAGCACCAAAATTCTTAAACCATTAGTGATTAGGTCTGCACCAAATTAGTTCTTGAATCAGTTTCAGTTATACAAAAGTAGTCTTGTTGTAATTTGCTTATCAAATTTAGAGCCCGTTTGGATAGGCTGTTTATAAAACCTTAACGCGCGTTTTAGACAAAACGTGATTTGCCAAATCGTATGGCTCCACAAAATCAGCACGTTTGCGTTTTCAAAATCCAGATTTTTCACGTTTACAAAACACTGCGAAGCTTTGCTTTTTCAGAAACGCAGATGGGCTAACCGCTATTTTTCTTCTTCAGAAAATCAAAATAGTGCCAATAAGATAAGAAATAGCGCCAATACGATAAGAAATACCAGCTTTATCCCTTCCCCGATGTATATCTCCTCCTCTATTTTCTCAGTCAGTCTATACTCCTCCATATATATCTGCTACTCTATTCTCTCTGTCTCCACGGGCTCTCAATTCTCTGTTCCTGCTTCTGCTTCGTTCTTCATCTCACTTGCCAAGTAACAATTCTCCGTTCCTCTTCTGTTGAATTTATGTTATAGATTTGGGCTTTTTACATGGTGGGTTACATGATTATTTGAATTTGAAATCAAAATTTTAGAACTTATTTTGGCTGAGAGATTTGTTGCTTCTCCTGTTTTTGTTTCTTCATGGGTTGTGGATTTATTTGGGTTTTTGGCTGCTTTTGAGACCTGCCCATTTTGGGTTTTGATTATAATTATTGTTTTATATTTGTAGACACATAGGTATCATTAGAATCAGACCCGTGTTTTTTTTTTGGTGGGTTGGGAATAAATGGATAAAGGAGTTTTCTTTATTATGTTTCTCATTCAAGAATCATGATTGTGTTTATGGGCTTCTGATAAAAATTCAATTTTTAACATTCTTTAGTGATAAAAAGCTTAATGAGTATTGTAAATGCACTTCCAGTATAGTGTTTGTGTATCCTCTCTATGCGAGGTGGCCCTCTGACTTTGACAGATTTTGGAATCTATTTATGTGTGCTGCTGGGGAGTTGAGGGTTAGATATGTCTATCTCTATGTGCTTGTAGTGGGCATAGTTCTGATAACAAAGGGAAAAAGAGCAAAAATTACAAATTTGTCGGTTTAAAAGTACAAATTTGTACATAGGTTTTAAAAGTATTACAACTCAAAAAGAATTATAGTATTTGGTACTGAGTTTCAGATTAGTAGGACTAGGAACCAAAGTTAATTCTTCTGGTGTCCAAGTGGTTCATAAGCTTCTAATACTTTTTTTTTTGAAATGATTGAATGATGATGAATTTAATGTGATCTGATTGCTATTGAACTGTGATCTCATTAATCTAGAGATATATTGCTGCTGTGGGGTTGGATTGCTAATAGGCAAGCTGCACTTCCACATTGCAGCCAATCCTGTGTTTCATGAGAGGATGAAACACAGAGAAATTGACTGACATGTTGTGCGAGATAAAGTCATTGCAAAAGTAATTAGATTGCTGCACATTAAGACCAAGTCACAGATAGGAGATATGTAAACCAAGATAAGCCTAGTTAACATTCATTCCCCTGCTAATCTTGAGGGGGAGTATCAGAGAATAGAAGACAAGAAGTTTAAAAGAAAGCTTAATCCTGGTCTAGAAGAGAGAAAAGAAGAAGAAAGAAAGCAAGTCAAGCTAGTTTGAATTTCTTGTAAAATAACAGTAGTTTACTTGTATAAATCAAAGCTAAAGGTCGTTTAGTATTAGAGAGTTAGTTGAATTATATATACTTGCCATGTACACATTGTTCAATATGGCAATATATATACAGTTTTCATACCCTTAGGAGTATAATAGTTACTGGGCCTCTGACCAGCTGAGATGTTGTCCAGGACTAGGATGTGCAGTGGAATCTTAGCTGCGGCTCTTTTTGATTTTTCCCCGGAATTAATTTTCAAAGATGAAGGCAATCCCGATTCCCCTCTCTACCACCTTTTTTGATACACTGCGCTGTGCTGAGCATTATCCTCATATCTGAGCGTGTAAATTCAGATATGCAGAGAGAGTTTGGGCAGGAGGTGTTTATAATGAGGTGTGTTTCACTGTGTTATTTGCCAAAATTTTGACCTGGGATATATGTTCTTCATATCTTGTTTGTTGAGGTTGTGTAACTAGGCTTAACAGAATTGTTTGTGAGCATTAGAGTTATTTATGAAGACTTAATTCTGTGGAAAAACATGCAGCACAATAAAGGAAGCACAGCAGTGAATGGCAGTGAACTAAATTTTTGTTTTCATTATATTTTGTCACTCTTGATCGACGTCAAAATTCAAAAATTAAAAACACAAATCATATATTTCAACCATGGTATAGAATAGTCTAGTTGAGAGGTGGGTGGGTTTTGAGTTCAACTACAGTGCTCAAGTTAAACTACTGTTCAAACTACTCCCCTCCTTGCACCTTTACAGACTTTTTTATTGACATTTTTACCCAGCATTTTCTACCAATGATGATAGAAGTAGAACAATCAACCCTAAGCAGGTGAGTTAGTAACGGTTATAAAAATCTTTAATTCATTGACTGTAAAATGTAACATTTCTTTCATGTTGGAGTAATAAGATTAAATGTTCATGTCCCACTGCATACTTGTCAGCATCACTCAACTAGCCCATGCTCTCTTATCTCATTTTGTTATTGGAGTTTTTTGTCCCTACATCTTTTAATCAAAATAGTCATTTTGTCCTTTATAGTACTAAAATTAAATTTGAATTCTGTAAACACTTGATTGCCAGTAGAATAAATTATGACAGAAACGAAAATCAAGACCTACAAGTGGTTTATATTGTGTTGCTCTTAGTCTTCGCTTATTGGAACTTTTCTTTTTCCATCCCAAGTGTATTTGAAGCTTTTCTGTTGAGCATGTTGCACTGTTGTTTGATGGATGATGACCTGGAGTTCTGCCTTGTTATGGAGCTAATCATGCTTGTAGCTGTGAGAAAAAATGGCTTCTCTGAAATTTGAAATTTTATTATTAAATTAACCTAGTGGTAAAAAGAGGTGGATGAGCTTGTTTGGTCAAGCTGGTATCTTTTATTTTTATTTTATTTTATTTTTTTGGAAGAAATAAGCTGGTATGCTGTTGTTCTTATGGTCTTGTGGCATGAAAAAGTGGTTTGTTACATGCATACAAGTATTGCGATGCCAAATTTCTGTACTCTTCTTGAAGCTATACACTGATTGTCAATGATGTAGAACTTTAGTTAGCCACTCAAATTTGTTTGCCACTTGTAGGAAATTGTGTGTGTTCCTGTGCAATCTTCTTGACTGAAAACACCTGGCTTTAATAACTCAAATAGTTTCATCAACAATGCAGCCACTCCACTTAAATTTCTCTGCCAATTGCTGGATGCAATCTTCTTAACTGAAATACCTGGTTTTGATAACTCCAATAGTTTCATCAAAGAAACAGGCACTTCACTCCATTCCACTCCAATAGTTTGATAAATCTACTGTTCACAGAATAAACTAAGCTCCAGAATAGGTGGCAGTTGATGCTCCAATATAATCTCAATCCACTCCCCCTCCTTTCACCTTCACAAACATTTTTGTTGACATTTTTCCTTGGCATTTTGCCACCATTGAAGCTATAATAATCAGAACTGACAAACCTTTAATTCAATGGCTGTGCACATGCACTTTCTTTCATGTTTGAGCCATGAAAGATGGGAAGATACTCTTGTTGAAGCTATATATAGTTGGTTGTCAAAGTGTAGAAGTTTAATCAGCCATTTAAAATTTATACATTAATCTTCATTTTTACATTATAGACCATAGTGCTTGTAAAATGGCCCTAATTATCATATTTCTTTGACATTAAATTAGAATAAAATGGCTCCATTAATGTGGCACATAACTAACTATGCACAACAGGAGGTAACATATGGGAAGATCGTTACAGATTCTTCAGGACCCATACAGTTATTTATTATTATTATTTTTTGATCAGTAGGGTCCATACAGTCATTAAAGGAGGCAGTTGCCTGATAAGTCACTGTTGGCATAGTTGTGGTCAAATGTTTGTTGGGTGGTTTGATGTTTTTCACCATTTTTTTGTACTGCAAAACCAGGCCACATACCATATATGTTGGATGTCTTAATGATTCTGAAATTGTTTTGAACAACTAGTTAGTTATTTTAAGTATTTCGACTTTTTTGGTCAAATGACAGCTGCATCTTCAATTAAATTCCCCCATTTTTTGCATCCTATTGTGGTTTAATGAAGGATGAGCAAAGGAAAAAACAGTGAGAGGATCCTTCTTGTAATTTTCTGGTTTGCTCTGTGCTTTTCTTGCATAGAGTAGCCTTTTGTATATATATCATTCTTACTTATTAAAAAAAAAAAAAAACAGTGAGAGGATCCCTGTAATGCGAGCTAGTAGCTGCTCAATTCTTCTTGGATTTTGCTCTAGTTGTTAATTGTTTTGTTCACTTGCAAGAATTCTTCAAGCTGCATGTGGAGATTGCTTGAAATTCATTCAAATTAGGTATTTATAACTATCTAAGCAAACAAAAGTCAATTTTATGAAGCATAATAGGAAGAGGAGAAAACTTCATATAAAGGTGATGCTATAATAGGTTTGCAGCTCATTGTCTCGCTAAATTTGCAGCTGTTCATAGATCTACTGTTTGTTGTAATTTGCATACTCTTCCTGCTGCAGTCTTGGATGCCTGCAGGAAGGATACTGCTTCTACGTTGTTTAAATAATATGCTCGGTTTGTTAGCAAAAACAACACTTAGAAGTGATTAGCAAACAGAATCCTACCTCTTGGCAAGATGTGGCAGGTGCCTCGGTCTACTGCAAACATATGAAACACCATAGTGAGGAACCACATCCCCAAGACACTAAATTTAATATGTGGTAGATGTGTTACAGCATGTCTAACTAATGTTAATGACATTCAAATTGCCATATCTTCTGCTTCAACAATCTTATGTTGTATTTCTTTGATCACTGGGTATATTGTAAACTTCTTTGTGCAAGATTGAAATTAGTTCTTCGACAGTTGGTGACAGAAAATCTAAAGTTGTTTTTACTGAAACGTAAATCTGAGCCCATCAGTCCATGAAGTGATTATGGTTTTTTCTAAACAACCTAAGGCCTAAGGGTATTTAAACATGTTCTCATCAACCCATTATCAAACCCAGCTTGCTAGAGGCATTGTAGGTTTTGTGAATTGGATAGAGGAAATTCCTTTTATTATTGAACATGTTTTAGCTCAAGTCATCATGTTTTTATCCTCTTCTAAATGAATTTTCAATCTTTCCGTAAATTTAAAAATAAAAATAAAAAAGTTTCAAGAAATTGAAAATTTTTAGTCTGACAGAAACTATATTACCAAAAATTTTAATGTTTACTTTAATTGTTTTAATCATCTATCATAATTTTTTATTTTAATATAAGACTTACACACTATAGCTTCTTTATCATGTGGTTCAAATTTGAAAATTACAGGAACCAAATTAATTGCTACCAAAATGTAGGGGTCAAATTGACACTGACTACAAAATGTAAGGACTGAAATTGTATTAACCAAAAAATTATGAAAAATGTTTGTAACTTAATTGCAGTCACTTCTTTCACAAATAGACCAGTTAATCCTGTATTATTTCAAGAGAGCTGCACTTGCATCATAATAGTAGGTCCATCATTGCCTTCGTGAGTAAAAACAACTTAGAAGACTCAGCCAGACCCCCACCTTCTAGCCCAAACATTTAACATAATTTGTTTTAAAAAAAGGCAATGCCCAGTGTTTTAGTCCTAGAAAAGCAGGATCCTGGCTGGATACCATCCTAATTTCAGCATTCTAGTGGCTGCTCTCATGGTTGCCAAGATAGTGGGAAGGGTAAAAGTTTTTTATGTTGGAGTCTTTTGGGGTTGGAAAATGAGTGTGAAATCTATTTCTTGACAACATAATGGAAGATGATTAAAGTTTTGTGCTACTCAATTTACCACAGTTGTGCAGGATATGTGATGAAACCTTTCTGGTGGTGAATAGAAATATGTGACAAAGAGATTGAATGACTGATTCCTATGAAAATGTATTGAATTGCACGCCCTCTAGTTGACTCCATGGTTTTGCTGATAAGACACCCTAGAAATGAATTGCATTTTTTTTTTTTTTTTTTTTTTTGAGATAGTTACAATATGGTTACTAACTTTGCAGCTCGAACTCTTGCCTTCCTACACCTCCAAGTACTTTGTGCATGGGAGGTGTTAAAATTCAACCCAAAACCTTCACAAGAGCTGGCATTGACTATAGAAATTATGTTTACCTGTACAGGGGACAAAGGTTCAGATGCCATAGCCACATATAGTTATCATGATGAAAAACATTGAAATTAAAATTGGAAAATTCCAAGCCAGCTTTATCATTTTCCTGAAAAGCGAGGACAGGCATGGTATAGTAAATACAATTATGGTGTAGGAGCCAGGAGTTACAAGTAAGCTCAAAATGCTACAAGATGGTATCTATTAACTTTGACAATCAAAAATGAAAATTCAAAGGATAAATATATATAAATGGAAAACGTCTATTAAATTTCAAGAAATCACTTTCCAAAACTTTTATTGCATGTTGCAGTGACTCATTATCCCCACAAATTAAACTTGTTAAAGGATGAAGCTTTTCGTATTCAGCAGCAAATTTTCATTTGCCATTATGCTGAACTTCCAAGGGTGTTAAAGTTTTGGTTACCCGGAAAGCTTTAGCCTATATTCTATATTCTACTTCATGTACATATATACAAGCAGTAAATGTCAACAACTTCTTATAGTGAAATTTCTTGATGTTAATTTTTTTTTCCTGGTTCTGTTATTGATGTTGATTGTAAAGAAACCCAAGAAATATAATTTTAAGCATCTCCATGCTATTTTTTTTATTGGTAAGTTACACACAAACCCAGTGTGTCTTGAACCCATGACCCGCTCCATCTTGCTCTTATAAGATGAGATTTTGGTACTACACTTACTATATAATGTTCACTCCCTAATTATATAAAGGGTAAAACTCAGGTACGCTAACATTAAATTTCTAAAATGTAGGAGAATCTAAAATTATGTTCATTTTGAGCTACTATAAAGTGATTCTTTTAGGAACTAATTTTTCTGTCACACCACATTTGGCCCCAAATTTATAAATCGCTTACATCCTTTAAAATCCCCAAAACGCACTCATTAGACAATAAACACCAACTCCTATTTATAAATAATAACAATTTTTTTTATAATCAATTTATAAAGAATAAGAACACCAAATCGAAAGTCATATTTACTGAAACATAAATCTGACCCCATCAGTCCATGAATTGATTATAGTTTCATCTAAACAATCTAAGGGTGTTTAAACAGGTTTTGTCGGCTCATTAACCCATTATCTAATCCAGCATGCTAGAGGCATTATAGGTTTTGTTGGACAAGGGCATGGTAGATTTTTTCAATTGGATAAAGGAAATTTGTTTTATTATTATTGAGCATGTTTAGCTCATGAGGCAATGGTTTTAGTCCATCTAAATTAAAATTTAAAATACAATCTTTCCATTAAAAAAAGAAGTTTCAAGAAATTGTAAAATTTTATTCTGGCCAAAATCTTATTACCAAAAATTTTAAGAAATTAAAATAATTTTTATATTCATTTTGATTGTTAAATTCATCTATCATAATTTCGTATTTTTAATAAATGAGGACAATGCATCTAGGCCGCCTACGGACACACCAATCCACGGAGTGAAGTTAAGAGAGAGAAGGAAAGTCAAAGAATTGAATTGAATTGAATTGAATCTTACTGTTTGAGTTGTTTGGTTTTGTATGTATGTGAATTGAAAAGGAGAATAAGTTTATATCTTAATTAGCTAAATGGTTAGAATAGGCTCACTAATCACTATATTGAATTTTCATTTGGATTGTAGTGGGGTTGATCATATCAGATTTGGGAAAACATATTCCTCGGCAATTAGCTACAATGTTGGATGCTACATCCCAATTTCTTGTATAATACTATTGAGATATTGTTTTCGTTCATAGCACATTATGGGAGAAATTTGAAACCAAATTTATGTCAAACATGGGAGAAATGTACCTTCATAACACCAACAATTATATTCATATATGAATGAATCTGGATCTGGGTTTTGAGTATAGATATGGAACTGTATGTGCAGTTTTGGGAAAAATTATGGGCTTTTTGCATTTTACATTGCAAATTTAATGTTTTCTTTATACAACCATTTGGATTTGTGCTTTGTTTAACATGTATTTTGTTTTGCTTTTGCAGATTTAATGTTTTGACTAAGTGATTATTAAGTTGTAATAGACTTTGACCATCTAAACCTTATGTTTTAAAGAAATGTTTGAAATTTTGGACTCCAATCACTAATAAGGAGATATCATTTGTCTTTATCATGTGCAATACACATGGCTCACTTAACCCAACCAATCAAGTTAGTCATGCGTATTACACACGACAGGACACATGTCATCTATTTATTGCTACCAAACATTTTCAAAAAGAAATTGTGCTATCAACTTTCATTTGATAACCTTTTATCAATTAATTTATATATTTATTTTTAAACAATAAAAGAAAACCCTCTAAACTCGCGCCTGTGTAAAGGGGGTAGGTCGCAATATTTAGTTGGAATAAAAAATACACTTCCACAAAAATAACATTATACTTAATTGAAAGTATTTAAAAACTCTAAAAACTAAGAACACAATAGATATAATTGAGAAATTTAACATGGTCAATAAAATTGTACTTCCAGTCAAACTCACATGCCCATCAATTCTCCAAATAAGTTAAAATGAAACTATCTTTTCCACCTATGCTATTGGTGTGTTTAGAAACTTTTCTTTTTAATTTGAATATAATAAAAGTTGAGGGGTGTTTTTTTGAAAAAATATTTAATAAAAAAATACTATATATATTTTTTAATTAAAATAAGACCCTCTGAATTAACTTTTATTTGGCTGCTAAAATTCTGAAGTAACCCAACATTGAGAAGTATGGAATAGTAAAGTTGGCAGGTGAAGTACTTGGAAGCTGACCATAATTATTAAAAAAAAATAACAATGACATCCTATAATAATTTTTTAATAATCTATGAATGATGACCTTAATTATATTATCAATTGAAAAGTAGATGTTAGCAAAACTTAAATATAAGATATTAATTAGTTTCCAAAAAAAATATATTAACTAGTAATTTTGTACTTCAAAAAGTATGAAAAATGGCTTCAATTAAAAAAATTATAATATGGATAATTAAATAAATATTATTTAAATGATATTCAAAAAAAAAAAATAAGAACATATTTTTCCCTCAATCTGAATGCAGCTAGTCTTGGTGAAAAGTTTCAATTAAAATTGGTAAAACCACTGGCCATAAAAGAATATGTTGATGCACAAATTTATAATTTTACATAAATAAAAATTATTCACAGTCTCTTTTCAAGATAAAAAAAATTTATTGGTAAATAGTGGATATGAGGAAATGTGGTTTGAGCCACAAACATAAAATATCACAAAAGATACCATTACAATTAAACTTATCACTTGAACCCTACCTCTTTCACAACTTAGTACTTAAAGCATATATTAATTCACAAGTTTCAAGTTTCAACTTATTAATATGTTTTACTATTATAGGTTCTGGATAAAGAGGTTAGTGAACGTGATAGTAAACACACCAAATAAATTAATTATAAAATATTCTTCTTTTTGATAATAATGAAGTGGGGCAATATATATACCCTACATGAGCCTAAACGAGACTTCAAGTTGCTAGGACTAGCCTTCCTCATTTGATAATTAAAAAATATATACCTTTAGATTTTCTTTCAATTTTGACTTTAATTATATATATAGATTACAATTACACGTATATGAGTTCAAATTATATTTGACGTAAGAATTATACATTTTTCAAGTCAATGATGAATTTTATCTCTCTCTTTTTTAATTTTTAATTTTAGTTTTTTTTTTTATATACACATGAGTTTACTTTTTTTTTTTTTTCTTTATTGGGTTTTTGACTTCTTTTTATTATTATTTATTATCCTCTTCATTTTTTGCACAACATGAACAAAAATTTTATAAAAAAAATTAGATAGAATGCAGTAAAACAAAATATGTCTAACCTTACAATTTTTTATTGTTTTTTTTTTTTTGGGGGGGGGGGGGGGGTAAAAAAGGGGGAAAATTGCTTCATTTTTTTTTTTTCCTTTTCTCCAAAACTGAAGACAGTTCTCCGATCTGCCACTCCACCACCATGATTTCTCCTTTCGAAGCTAAGCCTGTGTGTAGCTGAGACTGTGTATCGTCAATGTGAAATGGGTAAATCAACATCCTCTCTTCTTTTTATATGCAATCGTTTGATTATTAGAGTAGTAAGCCTTCCATTTCCATTTCCATTTCGTGCTTTTACTTCTTATCATTATTGTTCTACTATTAGAGAAAATGCGAAAACCCCATATCAGAATCGGAATCAGTTGTTGAAATCTGTGAGAGATCACTGCAAATGTGGAACCTTTAAGAATCTTGATCATGCCTTAGGCCTGTTTGATACAATGCTTCACATGCACCCTTTGCCTTCCATTGTCGATTTTACTCAATTGTTGGGTGCGGTTGCAAGAATGAAGCATTACTCTGTAATCGTTACTCTAATTAAACGAATGGAATCATTTGGAATCTCTCCCAATGTTTATACTCTCACTGTTTTGATTAATTGCTTCTGCCATCTGAACCGGGTCAATTTTGGTTTCTCTGTCTTAGCAACAATTTTGAAACTTGGTTATCAGCCTACCCAAACTACTCTAAACACTCTTGTTAAAGGTCTCTGTCTTCAAGGTAATATTTCTGGAGCTGTGAGTTTGGTAGAGGAAATGGAGAACAAAGGGTACCAACCTAATGCAATTACTTGGAGGATGATAGTAAACGGTCTGTGTAAGATTGGCCAGACTGGTGTGGCTATTAGGTTGCTCAGGAAGATGGAGAAAATGGATTTTGAACCTGATGTGGTGCTCCATAACATGGTCATTGACAGTTTATGTAAGGACGAATTGGTAACTGAGGCTTTGAAACTTTTATCTGAAATGATGAGTAAAGGCATTCAGCCAAATGTTGTCACTTACACTTGCGTAATTCAAGGACTATGCAATTTTGGCCGGTGGAGGGAGGCGACTACTTTGTTGAATGAGATGGTTCAAAGGAAGATCATGCCAAATGTACGAACCTTCAACATATTGGTGGACACACTTTGCAAGAAAGGGATGTTGACTGAGGCAAAAGAAGTTTTTGAAGTGATGATTCAAAGAGGCACTGAGACTGACAGAGTCACTTACAATTCTTTGATTGATGGTTATTGTTTGCAAAACCAAATGGATGAGGCAGTTAAGGCATTTAATATGATGGTTGAGAAGGGTTGTTCACCCGATGTGTTTAGCTATAACATATTGATCAATGGATATTGCAAAAGTAAAAAAATTGATGAGGCAATGCGTTTGTCTCATGAAATGTCCAACAAGGGAATGATTACTAATGTAGTGCATTACAACACTCTTATAGGTGGATTATGTTGAGTGGAGAGAGTCCAAACTGCACTAGAGCTATTCAATACAATGCGAGCTTGTGGCCAACATCCAGATCCCCAAACCTATGCCATCTTGTTAGATGGCTTTTTTAAGAATAGACGAATTCCTGAGGCAATGGCATTGTTTCAGGAGATGGAAAACAAAAGGCTGGATTTTGATATTGTGATATATACCATCTTGATTGATGGTTTCTGCAATGTTGGGGAACTTACGACTGCAAGAGAACTCTTTTATAGTCTCCCTACCAAAGGATTGCAGCCTGATGTTGCAACTTATAATGTAATGATCAAAGGGTTTTGCAAGAATGGACTAGTTGATGAAGCGAATGAGCTGCTTGAGAAAATGGATAGCAATGGTTGTTCACCTAACGAGCACACGACAATAATTCAAGGGTTATTGCAACATAGTGAGACATCAAAGGCAACGAAATATCTCAAAATAATGGTTGACAAGGGTTTTTCAGCATATGCGACCACTGCAACCATGTTTATTGACTTGCTGTCATCGAATCAAGTAGATCAAAATATTCAAGAATTGCTTCTGAAGTTCATGTGAAGGTTTTTTAGGTTCTCAAGATCAAGGACAACATTCATATTTAACCAATCACAAGTCATTATGTGAGTGATCTATATTTGCTTCCAGTAAAATTTAATACTTTTTATGAGATGGTATTTCTTTCCAATTCTATGCACAAGATTGTTTGTTCCTTTTACTGTCTGATATTTTATTGTGATTTTGTTTTGCACTTATTTTGTTGCATTAAACCCTTTCTTATGTATAGGTGTTTCAAATTTTTTATAATGTAAAGTTAATGCTAAATATCATACCTTATATAGGTATGCACTTCTCCCTAAACCAGCCCCAAAATTCTTAAACCCTTAGTGATTAGGTTCTGGATAATTTATTAATTTATTTTATTTATTGGATATTTTTGTGATGTTAGGATACTAGAATGTTGTGCCATTCAATCAACAGGTGTTCATAAAAATAAAAAGAATTATGTATGTTCAACAAGTGTTGCAGTCACTGAGGTTTTTGATTCTGCCATCATCTTTAAATAATAAAATAAGAATCAATACCTTGGAGAAACACTTTTAAAGTTATTGGCTATTTGAATCAAGATAACCATTACATCATACATTTGAAGTCCATTTACTAAGGACACGAGCTATCCTATTGACAAATGTATTGGAATTAGTTAGACCAAATCTTAATCGTCAGTAATATTTGTGATTAAAGTAGAAAAAATATAGGTAAATTTTGAATTCATGTATTGGCCTTTGCGTTTTTTATTTTTATTTTCAAGTTTAGGAGGGAAGTGTTGTATGATGAGTTGAAGTTGTTGGTTCAAGTCCAGCTAAATTGGGTAGATTTCAGTTTTGTATCATAGGAAAAATCTTGTTCTAATGACTACATAACCTAATTATACTTTTACTTTATATTGTTTATCGCTAAATTCTTAAATGCTTAGCGATTAGGTTCTGGACCAAATTATATCTTGAATCAGTTTCAGTTTTACAAAAGTAATCCAGTTGTAATTAGCTGATCAAATTTAGTCTTAAAACAGGTCATGGGTGCTTGCAAGTTAAACTATTGTTTTAAAACAACTATGGATTGAGTTGTCAGACCGATGCAATATCAATCTGTTTAAGTTACTTTCTGTTTCACTTTCATATCTTTTAGTTTCCTTTTGTCAAAATGCTAGATGAAATTTGTGTCAACCCTTACTAATTTTGATTCCTGTCTTGTTTGCACTTAGCACTATTTGAGTGTTACTAGGGGTTCTTGAAACTTTATTCATTTGAGGTGCATAGGATAATAGTTTTAAAGTAAGAATGCCATCATTAGTAATTTTATTTATCTTTATATCATACAGCAGTAGTGAAACGAATAATAATTAGTTTGGCGCTTTGGTTGCTTCATGCCTCCCCCCTTTGGGATAAAGCCATCTTTACAATGGAGAAAATTTATTTTTTTACTTTGTACTGTAATCATATCAACATATTGACTAATGATTAATGGGACCTACCAATGTTAAAGTGCATGGGAAATCTTGAAGGGTTTTTTTTTTTTAGGTAAGAAAGGCTAGAATGGTCTTGTAGACAAGCCAATCTGTCCTTATTCTAGAAAATGATAGTAATAGTATGAACTATGAAGTCTTCAGATATTTCCTCTTCTGTAGACAATTGACTGAGGGAGGTTAAAACCAAACCATGTTTGGGGATAGTATTGAGTGAAAATGGTTAAGGTTGTGGAGGTTCAATAGTTAAAGAGAAATCTATTAATTTGTTTGGAATATTTGTACAAAAGGCACTACTTATTAGATCTGCAAGAAGGAAAAAAAATAATTATACTAAGCTTGAGCCTTGTGTTTTGGCTTGGAGATCATTATCATAAATATTGTATATCACCTCCATCCCTACAGCAGTGGAGGATAAAACTGACTAATTGGGGTAATGATAATTGTAAGGAATATCTTGATTTTTCATTCATTTTTGCAGGGGAAGTTATAAAACTTGTGGTGTTTCAGGTACAAATCTGATTTTTAGTGAATGCTCATCAATGTTGAGGCTGTCCCAGTCTTCTGCATAATTTTTGTTTTTGCACTTGCAGGGAAGCCTTTGATAGGCAACAATAATCTATAAAGGGGAAGCTAAATCAAGGCCTTGTGGAATGTATGAGCTGACAAGGTATTCTGTTAGTGTCAGATTGTAGATCAAAGAATAATATATAAGCAGGGCTAGGTTTTGTTTGCAGAGATCGAGTAAGACAAAAGAATCTTAGCTAGCTACCAAGGTGGCGATCTTCTGTTTGGCTGTGAAAGAAGCTCTGGAGGCAACAAAAAACAAAGGATTTATAAGGTTATTACTCTTCTAGCTAATGTTGAAGCAGTGGCCTTATGGTAGAATACAAGGCTTCCTAGATAGCAAAATGCAAGCAGTCGTGAAGGATGTATGAAACATAGGCTGTCAAATGGAAGGAATATGGTGAGATAATTAGACAATATCTGCAAAATGTCTAATTATCTGCAAAATTTGTAATCTGGTTTTTTGATGTTGTTGCCCTTATTGTACATTTCCTATGTACTTGGGCTGTGTTACTTTTTAATAAAAGTTTTATGTTACTTATCAAAAAAAATTATCTGCAAAATATCTTGGCTATAGTGCCTTCTAAAGAGGCATGCATCTATTTGGTTAAAAATTTGTCCTCTTATACTGTAAGATGCAGCCTGACATCCTTTGACAGAGTTTGCAGGTCTAGTCCTCTTAACTCTGTCATCCTTTGACAGAGTTAAAAGGATTAGACCTACACGTTGGTTTTTTTAGCTACCACTAATAACTTCAATGCTGCAAATAAGATCGGGGAAGGTGGTTTTGGATCAGTTTACAAGGTATCTGACAGCTATTTTTCTATTATAGAATGTGTGTGTGTGTTTCATCTTTTGCCTTTTATTTTCCTTTTGATCCTTGAGATTTGGAGACATATATTATGAAATACATACCTGAAAATATAAATTTCCCTATTCCCAATGCAGGGTATACTATTAGACGGTACTACAATTGCAGTTAAGCCACTTTCTTCAAAATCAAAGCAAGGAAGTCGTGAATTTGTAACTGAAATAGGCATGGTATTTGGTTTACAACATCTGAATCTTGTTAGATTGTTTGGATGTAGTATTGAAAGAGAACAATTATTGTTGGTGTATGAGTATATGGAAAACAATAGCCTTGCACGTGCCTTGTTTGGTAAGCTAATGTTTTATTCCTACAATGCATTTTTTGTTCATAATTGAAGAATGAGGAGAAAATGCTTTTGATGAATTTTATTGATTGGGTTCTAAAGATCAGTTTCAGGTCCTTCAGGTGGCCGATTAAACTTGGACTGGCCTGCAAGGCAGAAAATATGTGTTGGCATAGCAAGAGGTTTGGCTTTCTTACATGAGGAATCAACACTGAAAATTGTTCATAGAGACATCAAATCTACTAATATATTACTTTGGTTTGGCCAAGCTTTATGAAGAGGTGAACACCCACATCAGCACTAGAACTGCTGGAACCATGTGAGCTACCTTCCTTCCTTAAAAAAATAATATTCTTACATATATGCATATTATATATGGAAATGAGATTAATGATTTAAATTATAGATAAATCTTAATAAAAACTAAGATTATGGTGTTAGATCTCAGCAAAAAAAGAAAAGAAAAAAGATTATGGTGTGTTTGTTTGTCTTTTTTTAGACGTCATTATTGTGACTAGTATTGGGCTGGCTAAATACCAATAGGCCCAATTAAAAATCCCAATACGGAATTCAATTGCTCAGGGAAGGAGGGCGGTGATCAGCTGCAATGACAGCACACCGTGAACCCCCTCAATTCCAATCCCACTCTTGTTGATTAAATTTTTTGACCTACTAGTGTACTACACTACTTTATGACAATTAATTTGTGCAGTGAAAGCCCTTGTTGAAATAGCTGAACAATTAGGAAAGAAAGATTGGAATGTCAATGTGGACCCTTGCGCTAATAATGACCAAATCTAGATAAGAACACAAGTGAATTCAAGGCCATTCTACCACAACGAAACTCTCATCTGCAATTGCAACTACACTGACGGTGTATTACACCTCCTTAAAATGTACGTACTAAGCTTATTCTTATTGATTGATTGATTAATTTGTTTAAAATCCATACTAAGGAAATAGTGCATAGTGCATTTACACTAATTACTTATTATTAATTGAATTGATTGATTCTTTCTTCTTCCTCTCTCAGATTTTGCTCTTGCGTTCACTCCACCCCCTTATATTCTGGTCACATTATATTCTTGTTTTTCTATCATTCTAGGTATGATAGAAAAAGCTACAAAATTTTACAAAGGTTCCCGATATGCAAATCAAAAGCAGCTTGAAGATAAAGAATGATTGTTGTAGGTAATTCGTCTCTACAAAACAATTATGTCGTTTCTTGCCCTATTGAATGAGGAGAAATCATAGGACTTGAGATCAAGTAGTGATTTTCATCGTAAAAAAATCGTTCTTTAAGAAAACAAATCCATATCCAGCAGAATAAATTTCCGACTCTAACCATCCTCTGGTTGGTATTTCTTAGACTAGCTCCCTACCTCTAGATTGGCAAAATATGGGTTCTTTAATTCTTTGTAGGTCATGTATCTTTTTGGGGAAAAAAATTTCTTCGGTTTTTTCAATTCAATTAATAATAGAAATTTATGCCATGTAATTGATATTTGACATGTACATGCCATAAGGTTCTTTTCCTCTCTTTCTTCTTTTGATTTTCTTGGATTTTATGATGTAAGAAGATAATGTTGAATTGTGATTGAGTTAGTAAATAGGATTCAGGATGGAGGAATTTTTTGCATTTAAAGTTTGGGTTTTTTTTATAAGAGTGCTTATGCATATACATGTTTGTAGAAATGCCAAAAAGGGCTTTTGTTTATTTATTTAATATTTTTTATCCTCTATGCATAATGTTTCCTTTCCTTAGTTATTTAATAGGCCATTGTAATGTTTTTGATGTGTTTGGATTCGGTTAGCTTCTTGTCATGGCAATAGCTATGCTTTGTCATGCTTGGCTGAGCTTTGCATTTGAGCCTGAGGATAATGTCTTAATTCTTCTAGAAAAGAAAGAAAATCATGTCTAGTATTCTATGTTAATGATTTACTCGGGTTCTTAGTGTTTTTAGAGAAATAGTCTTGATTGGTCCAAAGGTCTACATGTGGAAACTATCATGATGACTATTATGATCATCATCATCATAGTTTCCATATGTAAACCTTTGAAAATGATAATAAATAGTCAAAATAAGAACTTATGGAACCTTGGTGTGAAAGTAGTAATAATTCTAGAGACTTACAACATCTTTCTTCCATAAAAAAAATAGAAACAAGCTGTCCTAACTCCTAACAGACGTAGTAATTCAGCAAAAAAAATAAAAAAATGATTTAGTAATTCATAAAAGCAAAGAACTTAAATAGTTTGCATTTTTGCAATAAATATGATATTGATGGGTACAACAATGTTTGCACTGTAATTTTCATCTAGGACTTAAGTATATGAGGACAGTTATGCAGAATGCAAAAGAACTCTTGAGGTTTATGTCCATGAGATTTGCCTCTCATTAAATGGAAGTAATAGTTGTTCTATTTGCCAATACAGTCAGATGACTTCTACACTAAATTGATATCATGAATACTATTGATATCAAAGACTATAGTTTAAGTTATATAAAATACAACTCTTCAATTGGCTTAAGAAATTTGTTGGTTTTTGAAGGGTGCACTAGTTGGTTCACACAAGGGGAGTTGTTGTTTATACAATACATCTAGTGCTAGTTTAGAAAGCTCTCTGTGCGTGCATGGTTGGTTTAGTCAAGTTTTTGTGCTCTAACTGTTAATAACTTCTTTATCTATTCCTACTTTCAGAGAATAAGTTGCAACAAAAAAGCCAAATCAATCTGCAGAACAAGAAGAAGAAATCTCATCACAAGAAAATCTCTGGTTTCCAGGTAATCTGGTGGCTCTACCATCTTGTACTTTTTACGAGATTATTATAAATTCAACTACAATTAACTTGCCGATTTCTTTCTAGTTTACTCTCTCCTTGTTTAGCTGATTTTCACTTGTAAAGATGGTTTGTATGCTTACTTTGAAAGACAAGTTTGGCTGATACTTTTCAGTTGCTGATCAGTTTATCTAAACAGTTTGCTCCAGGTAGTTCATCAAAAGTTCTCATCACATTCGCAGATTCACGAATTCGGGTTGTTGACGGTATTGATCTAGTTCACAAGTTTAAAGGTATAAATAAGATACATCAAATTGTGTCTTCATTTGATGTTGTTACTTTTCTTTTTTTATTATTTATTAACATGAAAATGCTTGATACATGAAATTTTTGTCTTAAACCTGATTGACATGATTAATATCATTGTACTTCCAAAAGTTGATGCCTTTCTTCATTTCCTGGAGTTCTCAATGGTACTTTCATTATGCGAAGTGTTAAAAATTGCTTTGAACTTAATGGCCCTGGTACTCTATGGCTAACTCTTAGATTTAGGCTGTTATAGTTCTGACTTGCAACTGTTAAAATATTGTAAATATTTGATCTTTAGGAAGGACAATGGTTAAGTCACTAATTTGGAGAGCAAGAACTTATTGTTAACTTTTCTAGTGAAACACCACTGTGGATCACAAATTTTTTTTATAAACCATTATAGTAGCCTTTTAGTTACAATATGCTAAACTTGTGACCTTTGGAAATATGGTGTAGCACGGATGTGCTTGACTTCGTGCTCTTTAGAGGCGTGTGTAGAACTTATCTATAAAAGAAACTACATAATAAATTAGTTGAACTTTTTTTAATAAAATTACTTATCAAAAAAATAAATTAATAAATTAGTTGGAAAAATACTTACTGTCAAAAGGCGTGAATCTTTGAGTTGGACCTTATAAAAAACTTATCAATATTTTGTTATAAATTTTAAGGATATTAATTTATTTTTAACTCTTGTGTTCCTTCTGTGTTTATCACTTTAGTCATAATGTCTTTATTATATGCTTTATTTGATAAATTCCCCTTTGATGTGCAGAAAATACCAGAATTCTCTATGCATCGAGGTGTGTTCTTATGAACATCTCATTTTTCTAAGTGTTGATAGTTATACCATGTAAATGCAGATACTTTAGTTACCACTTGAGCTGCAAAAGGGACAATAAAAAATTCCTACAAGTTAGAAGTTGCCATGTTGAGAACTTAGGAATGAATAATCTAGACATGTAGACCAATTGCAAGATGCTTTTGATTGTCTCTTTTTCAATTATTGCCGTGATGGTATTCAAATATAGATGTGAAGGAACACATTGTAGTGCATTTCTTTGTAAATGAATTTTTTTCCTTCTTATGATGAGCAAGTAGCAGAGTAAGTAGAAGTCAAGATACTTATAATGGATTTCTTTGTTGTTTTTTAGCTTCCTTTAGATACTTTACAACAAGAGACCTGTTTGTAGTGCATGAAACTGGGTTGTATATCATTTCAAGTTGTCATTATTATGAGGTAAAAAACACTATATTTAGCTCCAAGTGCAAGTAGGTGGTATGTTTTCTTTGGACCATCTATGGCATATACAAATAGAACTAATGAATTATTTATCCTTTCGTATATGAACTTGTGGAAAAAAAATTTAGTTGGCTATGATGACAAATTTTTAGTCATTATCATGTCAATTGGATTATTAATGGCTTTTTTATTAGCTCATGTATTTATTAAAAAATGTTACTAAAATTAAAATGTAGAAGGTTTAAGAAAAATAATAATTGGAAAAATTATTTTATTGATCTTAAATTCAAATCCAAATCCAAATTTAGGTATCCAAATAATAGAATTTCAAATCCTTCATTGTATAAAAAGACCCAAACAAGGAATTTAAAAATCAATGGATTTTGGGATAATTATAATAAACTCACCTGTGGTATGACCTATTTTCACTTTGCCTACCCGTTGTTTAAAACTTTACACTTTGCTTACTTGAACTTCAATCCGTTACCCACCTCCCCCTCAGACGTTAGAAAAACATCCTTTTATTAAAAATCAGAACATAACACGGATCAAAAACACAAACCATTGAATCTTTTCCTCACGAACACAAGAACACAACATTTGTAAATATAGTTCAAAATTTTCAGTTACACACATCCAAAACCAATTAAGTCCTCTGAATCCATACCAAAAATCCCTCTCATTTTTCAAACCCAAACTGTAATAAAAAAAAGTTTTAGAACCCAATCATAGATTAAACAGAAAATAGAAACAAACCAAAGAGAGAATTTCAAAACCAAAGAGAGAATTTCAAAATTTTCAGTTACACACATCCAAAACCAATTAAATCCTCTGAATCCATACCAAAAATCCCTCTCATTTTTCAAACCCAAACTGTAATAAAAAAAGTTTTAGAACCCAATCATAGATTAAACAGAAAATAGAAACAAACCAAAGAGAGAATTTCAATCACAGACAAAATAAATCAAACAAGGGGGAACTACAAAAATGGAAAGGGAAAAATAAAATAAAAAAGAAAGGGAGAGACAAACACCACCATTGTTCATCTTGCCAATGGTGGTGGTTGAGTGCTTCGACCTAAAGTTTGATGGTGGCTTGTACGGAGGCTTGGCTGTCGTGGCAGTGGCTCATAGTGGTGCTAACGGTGGCCATGGAGGTCAACCATCACTAGCAAGCCAAAATCAAATAAAACCCACAACCAAAAAGAAAAAAAATATATATATATATATTTGAAATCCACGAAGCGTTGCCTCCCACTCCACCACCACCACTATCAGAACCCACAACTCAGCACCACCACCACCTTGCCCACAATCCACAACTACCACAACCCATAACCCCACCATAATCAAATCATTATCAAATCCACAACCCAAAAGCAAAAAAAGAAAAGAAAAAAAGAAAACCCATGAAGTAAAGATAGTGGTCAATCCAAGATCGAGCTCCATTTTGGCCGAGACGGAGGTCGAGATCGAGACGGAGGTCGAGACCGGGACGGAGGTCGAGATCGAGCTCCATTCTCTCTAAACCACCGCCTACCCTCTTCCTGGATCTGCTCCAAAACGCTGAGACGGATGCAAGAACGAAGGAAATCAGATGAACCCACAACCAAAACCACAAAAAAATGAAACCCATGAAGCAAGAACGAAGGAAAATGAAACCCATCGCTGTGGTGGCCGATGTCCTCCTTAACTCCACCACCGAAGAGAGAGAGAGAGAGACTAATATGGAAATTTTGGGCATATGTTTGTTTTGAACGACGGGGTAAATATTAGTTAACACTTTACCTGTGGTTAGGTTTGATTTTTCTGGGCATATTAGTTAACACTTGACTTTTATCAATCACTCCCTTTGCCGTTAACTAAATATTTGTTTAAACTTAACATTTTACCTGTGGTTAGGTTTGATTTTTCTGGGCATATGTTCTCATAGAAGTTCTTAAGCAATCAAAAACTCTAACTTTTTTATTTTTGTTATGTTTGTTATTCCCTAAAAATATGTTTTTCTAACAGCAAAGGGAGAGGTGGGTAACAGATCTTTAACGGAAGTTACCTCAGGTGGGCAAAGTGTAAAATTTTAAACCACAGGTAGACAAAGTGAAAACGGGCCTAACCAAAGGTGAGTTTACTGTAATTATCCCATGGATTTCAAATCAAGGATTTTTAAATCCATTAATTTAAAATCAATGGGTTTCAAATCAAGCAAATAAAGTGGTTGTATAAAATTTTTATTGTCATTTTGGTCTTGCAAATAGAGGTTTTAGGAGGTATTTTGGTCATTTTTAGATTTCAAGGGTCCTTTGGTCATTTTTTAGGTTTCGAAGGTATTTCAGTAAGTTTCTAGGTTTTGGGGGCATTACGGTCATTTTTTTAGGTTTCATGGTCATTTAGGTCATTTTCTTAGTATCTAAGAGTATTTTGATTTTTTTTTTTTTTTTTTGGTTTAAATGGTATTTTAGTCATTTTTTAGGTTTTAAGGATATCCCAATAATTTTTTAGAGTTTCAGGGTTATTTTGGTAATTTTTAAGTGTTCGGATGTGTTTTGGTAATTTTAGTATATTTAAGGGTATTTCAGAAATTTTAGAGATTTTAGGGGTATGTTTGTTATATATATTCGTCAATTATTAGATAATTTGATGGGGTTGGCTTGGCTTGGCTTGGCTACGCCCATATGTAATATTGGTATGGTTTAATATGATGACAAGACTGTCAAATGTGAGTTTAAAAAAAAAAAAGTAAAAAAGAAAAAAGAACCATTGAATGTGACAAAAGTACGGTCATGGGTGAAGTTGGTACTGTCCACAGTCACATGTGATGTTGGTACTGCACAATTTAAGGATAGTATTATCAAATGTGAGAAAAAAATATGAGTACAACCAAATGTGACAAAAGTATGGTTAAATGTGATGTTAATATTGCCTAATGTAACAATGGAACCATCAAATGTGAGAAAAAATATGGAACCACGGAATGTGACAAAAGTACAGTCACATGTGATGTTGGTAATGCTCAATATGACAATAAAATTGTCAAATGTGAGGAAAAAATTCAAGTACCACCGAATGTGAGAAATGTACGATCAAATGTGATGTTGGTATTGCCCAATATGACAATGAAACCATCAAATGTGAGGAAAAAAAAAAAAAAAAAAAACTACCGAATGTGACAAAAGTATAGTCATATGTGATGTTGGTACTGCACAATGTGAGAATGGTACTATCAAATGTGAGAAAAAATAAGGGAACCACCGAATGTGACAAAAGTACAATTACATGTGATGTTGGTACTGCACAATATGAGTATGGTACTATCAAATGTGAGAAAAAAAAAAAGGGAACCATCGAATGTGACAAAAGTTCAATCACATGTGATGTTGGTACTGCATAATGTGAGGATGGTACCATCAAATGTGAGGAAAAAAATAAGGGAACCACCGAATGTGACAAAAGTACAGTCACATGTGATATTGGTACTGCACAATATGAGTATGGTACCATCAAATGTGAGAAAAAAAAAAGGGAATCACTGAATGTGAAGTACCATCAAATGTGAGAAAAAAATAAGGGAACCACCGAATGTGACAAAAGTACAGTCACATGTGATGTTAGTAATGCACAATGTGAGGATAGTACCATCAAATGTGAGAAAAAAAATAAAGGAACCACCTAATGTGACAAAAGTACAGTCACATGTGATGTTAGTACTGCACAATGTGAGGATGATACCATCAAATGTGAGAAAAAATAAGGGAACCATCGAATATGACAAAAGTACAGTCACATGTGATGTTGGTACTGCACAATGTGAAGATAGTACCATCAAATATGAGAAAAAAAATAAGAGAATCACTGAATGTGACAAAAGTACAGTCACATGTAATATTGGTACTGCACAATGTGAGGATGGTACCATCAAATGTGAGAAAAAAGAATAAGGGAACCACCAAATGTGACAAAAGTACAGTAACATGTGATGTTGGTACTGCACAATATGAGTATGGTACTATCAAATGTGAGGAAAAAATAAAGGAACCATCGAATGTAACAAAAGTACAGTCACATATGATGTAGGTATTGCATAACGTGAGGATGGTACCATCGAATGTGAGAAAAAATAAGGGAACTACCAAATGTGATAAAAGTACAATCACATGTGATATTAGTACTACACAATATAATAATGGTACTATCAAATGTGATACTTTGGTAACATAGCATGTATCTACTAGTGGGTACCAGAGTAATTCTTAGGTACTCCCGGAGCACGGAGAATGGTGCTCCCTCCTCTCACATTCATAGTGGGGTCCGCTCATTAAATTCATGGTAGGGTCCACCATGAATGTGAGAGGAGGGAGCACCATTTCACTATACTCCGGGACTACCTAAGAATTTTCCGTGGGTACCATTCCCAAAAAAAAAAAAAAGGGGTACAGAATAATTACCCTTGGTGCAAAAGATGTACCTAGTACTAAAGATGTATTTGGTTATTTTCAAAGAGAGAAAGCTCAAATAAAGGAAGTACCATTTTTGTTTGGAATTATTGAGCCATGATTTGTGCACTCTTTCGTCTTCACTCTTCATTCGTTGTTCTCTAGCTTTCTTTGCCACGTCACATTAGCGGTCCTCTTCAAATTTTCACGGCCCCACACTTTTCTTTTCTTCTTCTTTTTAGTTTTTACCCTTACTATTTTTGGAATAACAAAAAATTTTAGTGCTAGGAAAGTTGATGATTTGGTTATTTTGATGTAAAATATTTTTAAATATGAAAAAAAAAAAATTTAGTCAAATATTTTCAAGTGTTTATTATGATATATAAAATTTTTCCCACTAAAATTAATAGCTCAGCCACTGGTGCTAGAGGTTTGGTGACCAAACTGGCAGCTTCAGTAACCGTATAGTTAGCAATAGTTACCAGATCGAACCATCAACACCAGCCACTGGATTGGTGATCCAACCACCAAATGGAGGGAGAGAGCCACTATTTGTTTTTTTGTAAAATATTTTACCAAGTTTTTAAATATAAAAGTACAACATTTTATGATTAACGGAAAATATTTTTAAGTTTGACCAAATTTTACACACAAAAAAAAATACAATAAAATGCTAAAAATATCTTCTATAAAATATTTTACAGTGAAATAAACAGCGCGAAAGTTGCAAATCTAGAAGAAAATGGTCCACTTCACTTTTGATCCAAACTAGTGACATGGGCTTCGTCAAAGGACTAAAGAATAAGTCCAGTTGAAAGCAAGCGAGAGAGAGAGAGAGAGATAGAGAGAGTTTGGGCTAATTGGTTTAAGGTGGATCTTAGTTATATTTTCAATTGAAGTGGCGACTTCTAATTAGGCCACCTAAGTCATATTATTGGGATCACAGATTAAGACATTACAAGTAATTTGGTACCAAAATGGTAGTAAAAATAGGAAAAAGAAAAATTAGTTTACAAGTACTATAACACCTCAAATAATAGATATAAACTTATGTGAATGCTCTAAATGCCAATCCCATATTAATTTTAAGGATAAATTACACCACTCTCCTTTGAAGTTTTATAAACTTAAACTCCTCCAAACGATTTATAAAATGATACTCATTCCTTGAGGCTTGTATAAATGTGACAATTAAGTATATGACGTCTCATTAAAGATTCTTATCCAATACTATGGATAGCGTGACAACCTCTTTTCTTAAGATTTGTTGATGAATGACACTCTCACCCTTACAATGCATTTGATTGGAGTGAAAATTGGGGGATAAAAAATGGGGAAGTGGTGGGGGAAGTGTTTGGTTAAGAGGGGAAAATAAGAGAGAAAAATAGTTGGCTCAAGTGTTTTTTCCTTAGACCCACCAAAATCATGTCCCTTTGAACTGGGGAGAAATTAGGGGGTGGAGAGGGGTTTGGATGGTAAATTATTCATGTACCCCTTTCTTCCCTCCACACATGTCCAAATTTCAGGCTTTTTTTTTTTTTTTTTTTCAAACTTATTGTTAATTTTTTTATCAAATAAGGGTATGAAAGTAAATTTATAAGAATTATATTTTTTATCCTTTCATTTTTCTTCTCAACAAAACAAAAAAACAAAAAATTCTATTTCTCAACATTTTCATCCTATCAACCAAACATATATGAGAGAAATCTAAATCCACTTTTTCACCCCTCAACGTTTTCTATTCTCCCAACCAAACAAAGCTTGAGACACAATCATATAAATTGAAATCTAAATTATTTAGTACTTTAATTTGGAAGGAGTGAAAAAATGAGGGTAATTTGTACAAGAAAATATCAGAGTATCAAACTATTTTATAAATTCTTTTTCAAATTATTAATATGGTGAAAATTTATTAATAAGAAAAAAAAGTAATTTCAATATTAAACTAGAATGTTGAATACGTTGTGGACCAAGCATTACTCATTTTTAAAACCCAAAGAACATTGGTATAATTTACCTTAGACAATAGACCCAAGATAACACTTGTGAGTGGCTGGCTCGTGTATGGGGGATCTTTGTCTTTCTCCTTTTGTTTTGTTTTTTTTTTTGTTTTTTGCCTTATTTAGTTTAGGGTAAAAAAGAATGGAAAAAAAAAATCTCACTCACTTCGATGTCTATTCAATCTGACAAATGGAGCATCTGAGAGTAGTGACCAACGCCCAATGGTACCGAACAGGAACAGCACACAGCTTTATCAAACAACCTCACTCACTTTCAACTCCATTGAATTTATTAGCAACCACTCTAGTCTAAACTCTCACTCTCACATACTCAAACTCTCTCTCTCTCTCTAAATCATGAGCCTCTTAGTTTCCACCGGACCCTCTCTCTCTTTCCGATCAAATGTCTATCTCTTACGCCGCCCCACCAACACCAACCTCCCTCTCTCCTCTGCTTCACTCACTCCCAAACCACCGCCTCCTCTTCCAACCCCACGTGTCCATATTCTCCATCGTGCGCCGTACGCTTCTCCGTGCACCCCACGCGCCGCCTCCGCCGCAGCAGTAACCATCTTGCAAGACGCCGGAGCAGCCGCCGCCGTACTCGCCGGCGCATACGCACTCGTCTCCGCCTTCGACTTCTTCACGCAG
This sequence comes from Notholithocarpus densiflorus, assembly GCA_030021035.2. Lineage (NCBI taxonomy): Eukaryota > Viridiplantae > Streptophyta > Magnoliopsida > Fagales > Fagaceae > Notholithocarpus > Notholithocarpus densiflorus. The sequence goes on along the minus strand of JARYZH020000138.1, from coordinate 1,124,157 downwards.
CGAAACCTCATCCAACAGGTGTTTTTTTTTTTGTCCTCTTTCTCCCTCTACCGTGTTTAGTACCGAATCTAGTAAATTATTTAGTAAAAGAGCATACGATATTTCTGTGTGTGTTTTTAAGGTATAAACAAACAAGTATATAGTGAGTTACTATAAAAACAGAAAGCAGTAGATCTTTATTAATAATTGGAAACTACATCTACATGCAGGTATGTATGTTATTGTTTGGTAAGTTATTACATTCTGGGAATCTCTGATTTAGCTAAACCATTTGTTGCCAATATATGATATATCTGTATATTAATATATGCGTGTTTTTTTTTTTTTTTTCTTTTTCTTTTTCTAAATAGAAATTGGTGTGAGAGAAAGAAGGGAAAATTATTTCTTAGACGGATTTACTTGTGAATTGTGAAAATTTTCTTACCAAGAAAAAACAAAAAGTGAAATTTGAAATTTCTACTTTCCTTTCAGTAAAAGTATGGGAACATAAAAGTATGGGAACATTGATAAAAAATTGTGTATGTAGTACTAGTGGGGCCCAGGAAATAGACGTGACACCGAAAGAAAACAACTTTAATATATATATATATATATATATATTTTTTTTGGGTTAAAAAAAATGCGAGCCTTTATGGTTGTATTATATCCACGGTCAGGGCACCGGAAAATGCGCAAGCGCTTATTTGGACCCGCACCGGGAAATGCGCAAGCGCTTATTTGGACCCGTGCGGGGGTGAACCCCACTCAGGATGCCCACCAACAAGAGCCCGCTGCCAGGGATCGAACCCAAGCCTGACAAGCAGAGTTACGAACCCCCAACCAGCTGAGCCAAGCCCTGTTGGCTATAAATATATATATATATATATATATATATATATTAATGGGTGCCTAGGCCTAGTATTTTAAGAAAATTTTAATATTACTTTAATAGAAAATATAAAAAATTGTCAAAAAATTAGTTATTTTTTTCTTTTTTTATAATGGGTGCCAAAGGCTTGGAAGGTGCACACTGCTGTTTTTGAAAAAAAAAATTTACCCAAAAAAGAAAATTGGAAAAGAGAAAAGAACATGGTGGTGGAGATTATCAAATGAAAAATAAAAAAACCATAGTTATGGAGACTTGAGAGAGATGGAAAAAGGGAACCTTGTTTTTTTAGCAGCACCGATCAGCACAGCAACAGGGCTGTAAATGAGTCTGGCCCATAATTATATTGAAAGTGCATGTATATCTAACCTTAGCTCCTAATCCCTATATAAGCCATACTTAAAGTTCATTGTAATTGTAGAATTGAGATTATAGTGAAGATATAGCTATCCATGACTTCCTCCATGAACATAGGCCCTTAGGCCGAACCATATAACCCTTGTGCGTTCTCTTTCTTCTTTTGAAGATAAGGTGAACTTGAGTTTATCAATAAGTTAGATTACATGTTCGAACTTTGTTTATTTTCTTGTTGAACAAACTCTTGTTTATGAGTAAGGTGCGGACGATTTTGGTCAGTTAAGGTGTGGTCGTACGGTCAAAGCTGTTTTTTGTAAACCCCTAGTGCCCATTGGAATATTTTCCCCCTAATTTCTTTGAGTTGTTATATATTGTAAGCCTTGAAATAATATTAGAAGGAAATAAATTCACATTCTGATGGGATACATGACTTTGGCATAAAACCATGGAGGAAACTTGTAACATTTTAAATCAATAACAACAAAGCCTTAGAGGTGGGACAATTCAGAATTAATCGATATCTTATAACATACAACAACAATAACAATAGAAGTAGGAAAAAAAAGGCATGTTAATTATAAAAGTAATAGTGAGTATGACTTTGGATAACATAGAATGGTAGTAAAGAACATCTTGATTAGTCTGTTAAGGATTCATAGCTAGTCCAAAAATTTTGATACTAAGGCTTACTTATTGTTGTTGTATCTATTGATTTCATAGCTGATCCACATATCAATTGATTTTTTGAATTTCACCTCTTTTGAAGTGAAATCATGATCTCATCTCTAATATTAGGAGAATTGGCTATTTCACATGCACAAACAAAGACTTGTGCACTTGGCTTAATATTTGTGTGATGAGGCGCAATGACAAATCGATTTCACACTCGTGTTTACTCACTCTTGTTCTTTTAGAGTTATCTTATTTAACATCATTATTTGAAATTAATTACGTAATTCGGCTGAGGCTTTTAGGATAGTCTTGAGTTTGAATATTGATTAAGTGATTGAATTTACCATGTCCCATCAAGTTAAGCTTTTAAGTTCTAATCAACTCCACATATGTGTTACTATGTTATGACATGACATCTATGTCTTTGTCCACCAATTTGTAGGATATAATTTACATCATGGTTTTCTTGAAAGCCTTAAATTTACTCAAAAGCTCCATTATTTTTGCATTGCGGAGCTTTTGAAAGAGAAAAAACAATTGAGAGAGGGTTGCTTGCTTACATATGTAGGGCTTGCCTATCAGATCCTTATAATGTTAAAAATGCAAAAATATTGAGCTTGCAAGTTGTAATTTTTTTGAAACCATCAAAGTTTAGGTTTTAGAGCCAAAATACTTGCATCTAGCCAAACTAAGGAAGATAGATATCTATTTTTCACCAAGGAAACCAAGAATCCATGTTTCCTGCATTTTAGTTTTAAAGTTAATTTGAAGGACTTTGCAACAACTTTTGTAACATGAAGTATCTTAGTTGGATTTATTAATTGGTGTCCAGTTAGTGTTGCATTCCAAGCATCGAATGCCTTCCAAATGCATGTATTGTCTATGGAAGAGTCATTATGGTAAGGTGATTTCCTTGTAGCAGTTAAAAAGTATATGTTGTGCAGATCAATAAGCCAAAAAGAGATTCCAGGGGCATTAAGGAATTGATAGTGGTAGCCTACTATAGTTAAATTTGGAAAAAGAAGCTTTGGGTGAAACATCATTCATTACTTGTTAGAAATGATCATTTATTTAGCAGAGAAGATATATAATAGGTTTTGGTGTATTTCTATAGACAAGTAAACCGTAATCAAGCAGAAATCAAGCGTTTTATGTTGCTTTTAAGAGTGTTTGCATATTCTCTCTTTGTCATAACTTTGCCTTCTCTTTGACAAATTTTCATATCTCTACTGATTGGAGCAGAGTTTAAGCAGAAAACTGGTTCATATATTGTCTGGGCTGCTTTTCATGGCTTCTTGGCCAATTTTCAGGTATTGCTTCCCTCTGTATATGAGACCCTAACAGGTTTTATTCATAAAAAATACTAGTGGTTTGAACTGCCGTTTTCCTTAACCACTTCAGCTGGTCATTTTAATCCTAGAATAGCACCACAACAGAGGCGCGGTACTTTGCTTGTTTAGTTCCTCTTGTGAATTTTTTGAGGCTTGTCATCCACGGCCTCTCATTGGCTTCTGATGAAGGGCTCATAAAATCTGTTACTCGAGAAGGAAAACCAGAGTAATTTTTTCAGTCATCATTACAAAGCTATTTGGATTCATCTCTTTGTGATAATAGAGATAAGTAATTTTGCTTCAATATCAATATGTTTGCAGGGAGTTGCTTAGAGGTCCTTTGTATTATGTTCTGATATTGATTTTATGTGCTCTTATCTTTTGGCGTGAGTCTCCAGTTGGATTGATCTCGTTGGCAATGATGTGTGGTGGTGATGGTAATACCTCTCCATTGTCCGAATTCAGCTGCCCCTCGACTCCTACCAGTTACTAATTTTCAACTTGGTGACTTATAGGTATTGCTGATATCATAGGTAGAAGATTTGGGTCCTTGAAGATTCCTTATAATCAGCAGAAGAGTTGGGCGGGTAGCATATCCATGTTTATTTTTGGATTCCTGATTTCCATCGGGTGAGTTTGAAACCATCATTGTGGTCAACCAAATATGGTTATCAAAATTTAAATTGCTTTGTGTGGATTTTGGCATTGACATGAAAATTATCTTTATAATGTAGGATGCTGCAATACTATTCGGTTCTGGGATATTTACATTTGGATTGGGTCCAAACAGTGCAAAAGGTCGCTCTAGTTTCTTTGGTGGCAACTGTGGTGGAGTCCCTTCCAACGACGGAGGTAGTAGATGACAACATATCTGTTCCTTTAGTAAGCATGGCAGTGGCATTTTCAATGTTTGGTTATTAGCTTGTTGCACCCCTTTTTTTCTCTTCCCATTCCATTAGTCCCATTATTGATATGCCCTTTAAATCAATGCCTCTGCGAAACACGTGTTAATATAATGAAATTAATTAAACAAATACAAAGCATCTCTTTTATTCTTGAGCCCAATGAACCAGTGATCACATAGTTTATTACTTCACTGTCTTGAGTTTCAATATGAATCCTTTGGCTTTATTCCAGATTTAAGGACCCTTGCTTCAGCATGATTCAACAAAATAGTCTTATTCCAAACTATTTGGACTTGACCATGTGAAGTTCATTTGTTTGTTTATAACCCTTTTGATTTTGTATCTTCATGCACGGCTTCTCTATATGACTGTTTGATTGGTACCTTTTCTTTCTAGTGTTCTTGAATACTGGCTGTTTCTTATTGCTTCAGCTCATACAAATGGAGTCTCTAAAAAAAAAGCTCATACAAATGGTGTTATTCGAGACCATTTTCCCCCCATATTTTGACAGTAGACAAGCAAGATGTCCACTGGGCTAACTCTTTTGCTTATTAGACTGTCATGTATTTTAGGCAATTCTGTCTCTTAGTCTTAGGTAATGAGAAGATGAAATAACCACCGAAAGCAAAATAGTTTAAGGTTACTTTAAATCGGTCCCTTGTATTTCAATACTTGCAATATCGATGTCAAAGTGCTACTACATCCATCATGATCTTCAAAATTTGCAACTTATACCCTTGACTATTAGTTGATGTTTGAGTGCTCCATCAATCATGGTTTGTCACATTTTTAAATTCTAAGGTTTTTAAAGTTAAGGGACTGATTTAGAAGTAACATCAAATTTAAATGATGTAAGTAGTATTTTAGTCTATTTATTTATTATAATGAATTAAAAAAGTGATAAGCACAATGTGATTGCACCCAAAGTTGTTGACAAAATTCATGTTACACTGAACCTTATATCACACATTAACAAATCTATTTTTGAAAAAGTTTTATTGGAAATTGAAAAAGTTGTCAAAACTTTTTCAATTTTCGATAAACCTTTTCCAAAATTAGTTTACTAAGGGCACACATTAGTAAAATGTATATTATATATATATATATATATATATATATATAAATATAATCATTGCTACTTTGCTAGAGGCATGTGGAACAGAGTTATCGAAGCCTTTAATCCCATATAAATATCTAGCCCATTTATAATGGTTCAAACTTCAAAACCTTAGATGATGGATCATAAGTTCAAGACCTTTTTTAAGGGAGGAGATTTGGAGATTGAGAGGACATGCCATGGCATTTAATTTGGGCTATTCTGGCCTGTTACAAGAAACTTCAAGCTTCACCCGATGTTTGTTTAAATAAGCCCAATTAATTTTGTGTTTACTGGGCTTTGTTAAAGTTTTGAGCCCAAACCTAAGCTTGTGCAAAACTGACTGGAAGCCAGGCCTGACTCCAATAGAACTTCAGTCAGTTTAAAGCCCAATTGGTTTGGTATAGTTTAATTCTTTCTCAAAATAGCCGAAGCCAATATTGAGTTCCTGTTCAACCCCATTAAGATTAGGTTCAGCAACATCAACAACTCTTTTTTTTTATACCACAAAAATTTAGGTCTTGATATCGAGACCAAATTAATCTAATGCAAGAAATAAAGGAAGAAAGTCTCTAAAACATTGGTAAGGTCTTTGGCCACCAACGGTTTGATGTTTAAGTCAGATTTCTTTCTTTCTTTTAGTGGATAAATGGGTTATACTCAAAAAGTGTATACATTTTTACTTCATGTTCACCTCCTTTTAAGGTTGTAGTGCTTATTACTTTTTTGGGAAAAGTTAATGAATACTTTAAGAGTACTGGTTTAGGAAATATTTTTAGAAAATTTTATGGAAAAAAAAAAAAAAAAAAAAAAAAAACTGATTTTTTTGACAATTTTTCTCATGAACATGGTATTAAAACTTTCTCAAAATGGTCCATTAAAAAATATCCTAAGAAAATATTAAAAAAAAACAAACAAATAAACAAATGTCCTAAAGGGCACCCTATTTTCTTTTGGTCCATTTCCATGCATGAGTTATATTGATGGGGTTATATGGTCTGTAACAGTTGATACGTGGTCTGAATGTTGTGCGTTACTAGTTCAACCCATGTTTAAGTCTTGATTTGCTGCCGAGTAAAGCAAATTTTGCTATGCTTAGCTTATCCCTATGACTCACCAACATTGATTTTATGTTGATACATGGGCTACGTATTTAGAATAAAAATATTGTTTCTAGTTTTGCCAAGATATCTTGATAATTAAATATTTGATCTAAAGATCAAAGGCTGTTAAGACCATGCATTTGCGTCATTCGGATTTCAAGGTAATATTATAGAATATGGAGCGACTCACAGCATGTAAGGCTCATGTGTTGTGATGAAATGATTAAATAAAGTCACTTTATAAGACAATTTTTCCTAAATTTAGACATCTTAAATAGAAGCTCATACATAGTGAGCCCAACCTCTCTTGAGATATATCAAAATGACACCCCTCCTAAACATTTGTATAATTAACTTCCTCCCCTTGAGGTTTCTATAATTACAACAGATTAGTCCATGCCTAATTTTCATAACATAATATTTTACAATTTAATAAAAAAAAATCATATTCAACAAATATGGATGAAATGCAACTTTCTCCTTGAAGTTTGTAAAAATAAGTAAGAATATTTTTTTTATTAAAAAATATAATATTTGGTTAGCTAAGTTAATGCATGAAAAGATATAGATTAATCTGTTTCATTTATTAAAACCTTAAATGAGAGAGTGTCTTTCAATAAATCTTAAGAGAGATTGGTGTAATTTAGGGTCCGTTTGAAACATTTTATTGAAAGTGTGCTAAAGTATACTTGTACTTTGAAAAATTTTGAAAAAGAAAAAAAAGAGCTAAAGCTGTACATAAAAGTTAAAAGCTAAAATTTAAAACTAATACTTGTACTAATGCCAAGCTAAAATTTAGTCTCTCTCTTTGTTTTTTTTTTGTAAATCAAAACTCATTAATAAAAGAAGGGAATAAACCAACCCATATAACATACATGACTTGGGCCAAAATCATCTCAGCCATTAAAAAAAAGGGACAAACAGGCAGGTCCAAGAGAATATGGGCCCAATCTCTATTAAAACAGGAGGTCCACTGCCCAAGTTATGGGCAGCCCAATTCACATTCCTACTAACGGTAGGGATTTTCTAACAAACACAGATTGAAAACACTGTATCCTCAAAAGTCCAAGGACCAAGACTTATTGATTTGTCAGTTCCTTTGATGGTCATTGTAATATGAAATTCAACACAATTATTGGCCAAGTATGACATGCATGAGAAGATGAAATAAGTACTAAAAACAAAGTAGTTTAAGGTTACTTTTTAATCGGTCCTTTGTTTTTCAATACTTGCAATATTGATGTCAAAGTGCTTCATCCATCATGGTCCTCAAAATTTGCACCTTGAGCATCAGCTCATGCAAACTTTCCGGTCTCTTTTGCACCCAAAAAAAAAAAAAAATACTTTTTCTATTTTACAAACCAATTTTTACAAAATACTCACATTTTAGTTATTTATTCTACACATCTATTCAATAAAATATTCATTCTTTTACAATTTTTTATTATTTCCTCCCTCACTATCCTTCTCTCTCACAAACCCAACACTAAAAAAAATACTAAAATATTAAATGCACGAGCTACAGTAACCGTGCATATATGCACGATTACTGTAACACTTGTGCATTTATGCACAATTTTACACCCACTGATGTGTGTTTTTTTGCTCAAAATGTGTAAAATGGACTACTTTTTGTATTTTGCAAGATTATGCACGATCTGATGCAGTTGCTCTATACCCTTGATTATTAGTTGATGTTTAAGTGCTCCATCCATCATGGTTTGTCACATTTTCGCTCTTAATCAATCTGTCTAAAATTGACGTTTTTCTATTTTTCTATTGAAAATGTCATTTTTGCATGCGTTAACGAACGTTATACTCTAACGAACGTTAATAGAAGGGCTATATTGATATTGTTGTCATAGTGGAAGATGTAAATTGTAAGGTTCTATAGAAGTAACATCAAATTTAGAGGATGTAAATACTTGTATTTTAGTCTATTTATTATAATGAATTAAAAATGTGACAAGCACAATGTGATTGCACCCAAAGTTCTTGACAAAATACATGTTACACTGAGCCATAAATATCATTGCTACTTTGCTAGAGGCATGTGGAACAAACTTATCGAAGCCTTTAATCCCAGAAATCTCTAGCCCATTTATAATGGTTCAAACTTCAAACCTTAGATGATGGATCATAAGTTCATGACCATTTTTAAGGGAGGAGATTTTGAGATTGAGACTTGAGACTTGAGAGGACATGCCATGGCATTTAATTTGGGCTATTCTGTCCTGTCACAAGAAACTACAAGCCTCACCCAATGTTTGTTTAAATAAGCCCAATTATTTCTGGGTTAACTGGGCTTTGACAAAGCTTTGAGCCCAAACCTAAGCTTGTGCAAAACTGACTTGAAGCCAAGCCAGACTCCAATTAGAACTTCAGTAAGTTTAAAGCCCAATTGGTTTGGTATGGTTTATATTTTGTGACGCTTAGTGTGCGTTTGGATTGCACTGATTGCACGTTTTGCGTTTGCGTTTGGCATTTTAAATGAAGACAAATGCACAGGTAGCATTATAGATAGAATATTTAATAGTATTAATCAATATTATATTTGTTATATATCCACGACACAAATACACTAAACACCAACCATTCATTCAAATATAATTTTTTAATCAAAGTAAATTTCAGCTATTCATCCTAGTAACTTTTTGGCTCAACACCCAACCATTCACTATCAGTGATAGCTCCATGTCATGAAGTAATACTTCAAAATTATTTTCGGTTCAATTTGTCTTGTCATGTCATGTTTGTATTGGGACCCGCGTTTTAAAATTATTTTGCTACAGTGTTTTCAGTTTTCAGCAAAATAAGCAGTATTCAAACAGATCCTTAAAAAATAAGTTGAACAAAATTATAGTAGTATATATGGAAAAAGTAAAGTTTTGAAGAATGTAGTATATAGTGTTCAACACTTGGGTGTTATTTTATTTGTTTGTTGAGTAGGTAGCCTGCGGTTTTATAACTGAAACCCTCAAGTGATTTATTCGGTTTTACCTTTGATAAACTAAACACTAGGCTCAATATGTCAAGTAGAGTAGGTCTTGATTTGGTGTCGAGCAAAGCAAATTTTGCTATGCTTCGCTTATCTTTGTCACCCACCTACATTGATTTCATGTTGATACTTGGGAGATACTACTCTACGTATTTAGAATAGAAAATATTGTTTCTAGTTTTGCCAAGATATCTTTGATAGCCAAATATTTGATCTAGAGATCAAAGGCCATTTAAGGCTATGCATCTTTGGATTTCAAGGTAATATCTTATAAAATATGGAGTGATTATATGCATTCGTTTTCTCATAGCATGTGGGGTTCATGTGTTGTGATAGTCTTAATGGCCCAAAATGCCCTATTGTTCATACGTACAAAATGAGCCCAACTTCCCTTGAGGTATGTCAAAATAACACATCTCCTAAACATTTGTATAATTAACTTCCTCCCTTTGAGGTTTATAAATACAACAGATAAATTCATGCTTAACTTTCGTAACAGAATATTTTATATCTTTTTTTTATTAATAAAAACTCATATCCAACAACTATGAACGAAATGACACTTTCTCCTTGAAGTTTGTAAAAATAAGTAAAAAAGTTTATTTGTTCAAAAATCGAATATTTTGATTAGGTAAATAAATGCATGAAAGGATGTGTACTTATCTGTATCATTTATAACAACCTTAGATGAGAGTGTGTCATTTCGATAAAGTTGAAGGGAGATTGGTGTAATTTTTTTTTTTTTTTTTTTTCTCTGTGCGTGTATATATATATGAGTTGGGCCAAAATCACTCAGCCATTAAAAAAAGGGACAAACAGACAGGTCCAAGAGAATATGGGCCCAATCTCTATTATAACAGGAGGTCCAAGTCATGGGCAGCCCAATTCACATTCCTACTAACAGTAGGGACTTCCTAACAAACACAATGATTGAAAAAAGACTGTATCCTCCAAAATTCGAAGCTGACCAAGACTTGATTAGTCAATTTCTTTGATGGCCATTATAATACGAAATTCAACACATTTATTGGCCGAGTATGACGTGCATACATGATAATGGAAGAATTGCCATCTAGGAGAAGGACCAGTAGCATTATGCATATTTCAAATCACACACAAATGAGCAGGTATCTAGATTCTAGAGGGCTTGAGAGTAGAGACTAGAGTGCGACAAATGTCAAAGGCACTTAATAGCATTAACGAGTAGTTCCAACCAACTCTTTCACAAAAATTTTCCTAGTCCATATGATGACATTGATATGTGAGTGAAGGAGGCAATGGTTGTTGTTTAAATTCAATTTATGCAACTTCATTTCTATAGAAGTGTTGAAAATGTATCAAGAGAGGAAATCTTTTGCATACCATCAATCTTGTTTTTCCATTTATCCTTCGTAATATTTGTAAATGTGTTTGGTAGGAGTAGTTTTAAGAGAGAGAGAGAGAGAGATTATCTTCTCCAATTTAGTAAGTGAGAAAAGAGGGGATGAAAAATTGAGTGAGTTGATTTCTTAGTGGAAAATTATAGAGTACTCCGCAATTTCAGTAAATACTTATTCTCATATAATAATAAATCTCATCATGAATTTAATTAGTAAAACGTATGAGAGGAGTGAGTACATAATTATTATACTCTTAGAGTATTCTATAATTACCAAATTTTTCTTAGGTTATAAATTTTATTCCCTCCATAATCCAAAAGAAGAGTGGTAGGAAAATATGAGAGGGAAGACAATTACTATTTTACCTTTCCTTTGAAAACTAATGTTAAATTTTTTTTTCTTATATAAAAGGTTATAGTAGTAAATTATTGTAAATGATCACTATTTATTTCTTTCCTTTTTTTTTTCCTAGCAAATAAAGGTGAGAGACTAATTTTCATATGATTAAAACTTAGGTGTAGTAAATTATGTTTCCAAATTAAATTCAAATACTTTTTTTATTTTTTTGAGAAGGAAATTAAATTCAAATACTGATTGCATTGACTAATAAAAAACAAATGAATCTCATCTAGCAAAACTAAAAGGACAATACCATTTTATTAGACACTAACAACATGAAATACTACAGTATTTGGGTACGAGTGAAGGAATTAGAGCAGATAAACTTGAGTCCCCTTCCCCCGATCTTAGAAAAGAGAACTTAATATATTGCACTTAAGAATTAAGATATGGTATCTAAGTATCCATCTTTCAAATAAGATAGAAAATTGGTATTTCTTCCTCCACCCTAAGTTTACACTTTTAAGTCTACTCTCTTTTTCTCTTATCCCCTTTAGAGGCCACCCTCATCTCGACCAAATTTTCTTTCGTTTATTTGTAAATAACTTTTCCTCATTCATAGTTATTCTTATTCTCTGCCCCGGACAGAACGCCTAGGGTAGTTTCCAAGAAGCTTAAAAGTTCCACCAGTCTTTTTCTCTTTTATATTTATAGTCTTTGCCCTTTGAGTGAAGATGACCAAGTCTATGTCATTTTGGCCTTTGGCCACATTTTCTTCCAATTCCATCACTCCGGAAGTTCTTAGCCACAGGCACTTCTTGGAAATCCCTTAAGTCTTAAGTCTTAAGAATTGCTTCTTGATGCTTCACCATGGCCCTTATGTTGACTGATGATGATGCTTCATATTGGTCATTTTCCACAAGACTAGGTAGCCATGAGTTGAACAATTCTCATAAATGTGTGATCTACAAAATATTGTGCCCAATTTACACGTTTCGAAAGAGATTCTACATTTGAGTTATGGCTTGACAAGGTCTATAGGATGTAAATCTAGAGACGACACAAACATGGAGACCCCACCAATTGACTAAAGTGAGTGACCAATGCGTTTTCTATGGGTATGATTCACCTAACACCATTTATATATGTTACTAAGTTTTTTGAGCTCATCCAAAGGCCACAGGTACCTAGTATATAGATTAAAATTATTAAACAAAAATTAGGTCGATAACAAGGGTTGAAGAGTTCATTTATCCATAAGAGAAATCCAGCATGACAATGACACAAATGGTATACAAACAAGTGAGAACAAATATGATGGCCATTAATTGCCATTTGTGGGCCTCCGATGATTTTAATTTCTTCTACCAAACTTGTTCTTAATTTTGTCAGCCTCAAGAAAAATCTTATGATAATATTCTAATGGGTTTACTTTTATGAGGTTAGATAAAAACTTGGTGGCTAAGCAAGGATGATTCTTCTTCTTCTTCTTGTTCTTATTCTAGAAGTTGGACATGTTAGGATGTCTTATTGGATTAAGAAAGTTGAATAATATAAAGATCATGCAAACACATATATCATGCGTTGGCGTGTTGCCAATTATCAAAGTTGTGCATGGTAGACACGGCCAATGTTTCCTCCGTTTGAGCTTTGTAAAGCCAAAATTAATTAATAAAAAGATTTCTTCGTGGATATCCAAAAGCCTCGATCAAAGTCAATTTTCTAAATTTTTATGCTTGCCTCTTTCTTTACTTCATTGGTTTTTCCAAATCAAATTGTACATGTCTAGATTCGACAATCCTCATCTCTTTGGGATCACCGTTTCCGTTAGCAACAATGTAATGGAAATATTCATTAATTCCTTCTCCATATATGACTAATCCAATCGTAACTTCATATGCACCATAGCATGGTGGCCTAATATGGATACTTTAAAGAGGGTCTTCTTTTTACAATAGAAAACGTTAAGACTAATTACTATAGTTTTTAGGGTTCGGTTAACGAGTCCTCTTAAGGTATTTTTTACTAGATTTTTTTTTTTTTTAATTTAATATCACTTTCAGGAAAAATATAAAAAAAATCAAAAAAAAAAATCTTCATTTTAAGAAGGTTTTAATATCACATTCATTACCACATCATATTATAAACTTTTTATAGTAAAATTTGTAATAGATTTAACATTTTGATATTTTCCATTACTTTTATGATTGATGACATAGTATACTAACATCACTTTCTTAATTCCCTCCACACAAAAAATAAAAATAAAAATAACATCACTTTCTTCAAAATTTCCCCAAAAGCCAAAGATATGTTAACAAAATAATACAGCACCTTAGAAAAGAAAGCAAAAGAAAAAAATGTTGGATACCCTTATAGAGGTACTAGAAATAAATACTAATTTATACAGGGTGAATCGGACGACAAAATTATAATTTTATCTATAAATATGAAATACAAATTATTTATGAATGAATTTAAAGTCTATTTAGGATTTGTTTGAGATCTATTTATTTTGCTAAAACTGAAAAAATTTTGTTGAAAGTATTGTAAATAAAGGTAAAAGTTAGCTGAAATAGTACAATGAGATATATGAATAGTACCAAAAAGTACAGTGGAGCCCATAAATAGTAATAAAAATAAGGCATAAATACACTTTTAGTCCATACATTTTTCACTTTTTCCATTTTGGTCCCTACATTTTGTTTTTACCACTTTTAATCCCTAAACCAATTAACGTCTGACATTTAGGTCATTTCCATCACCCAACTAACAGCAAAAGCTGATGTGGCTGACGATGAAATAAAAAAATAATATAATCACACACATTAATTAATTAAATTAAAAACAAATATTATAGTAAATTAAAAATTTTAAAAAAAAAATTCATTAGTTTTTGGGAAGAACATGACTGTTAATAATCTTCATGTTCTTCCCTAAACATGTTTGCTTTTCATTATTTCTTTGGAAGAACATTGTTCTTCTTCTTCAGAACATGAACTTCATGTTCTTCACCAAATCAAGACAAGCCCAACCGGCCAACATTCATAATCAATCTCAACACAGAAAATTGTAACACATTCAACATTGAAACCTCTAGTAAATCAAACTCATAAATCCAAGAAATAGACTCATAAACCCATAACCAAATACTCTTTCACGTTCGTCCATACAAGGTTCATAAATCCAAGACCCACAACCTATAAATACGAAACCAAACTCACCATCCTTGAACCAAATCCGCCATCAACAACACCACCTCGCCGATCAAACCCATTTCCCAAAGTAGCAAACACCACCACCATCGTTGGAAAAACCCAGCCCCATGGAAACCCATAAAAAACTTATTAAACCCACACTACTATTGTCGATCAAACCCAACCCCAGAAACCCAGAAAAACCTGATCAAACCCACACTACCATTGCCGATCAAACCCAGCCCCGGAAACCCAGAAAAACCAGATTAAACCCACACAACCATCACCAATCAAGCTAGAAAAACCCAGCCCCACAAAAACCCGATCAAACCCACTCCACCATTTCTGATCAAACCCACACCACCATCATCGATCAAACAACAAAGAGGGAGAGAGAGTCGGGTTTAGAGAGAGAGAGAGAGAAAAAGTCAGAGATTAAGATTTAAGAGAGAGTAAGGGATCGAGAGCTTGAACAAAGGAATAAGAAAAAGAAAGATACAAACACAAACATGCACCATGAGAAAGAGAAAGAGAAAGAGAAAGAGAGGATTTGGAATTGAAATGGAAGAAGAAAAGGAAAGATCATAAATTTATACAAAGTAGGTTTTTTAAATGGTGAAGAGAGGACTTAAGGGCATCGATGCGTTATTTTAAATCTTCGATATTTTAAATTACTGGGCAATCAAACATGTTTAGGGAAGAACATGAAGAATATGAACAATCATGTTCTTCCCAAAAACTAATGAATTTTTTTTTTAAATTTTTTTTTAATTTAATTAATTAATGTGTATAATTATATTATTTTTTTATTCCACCGTCAGCCACGTTAGCTTTTATCGTTAGTTGGGTGACGAAAATAACCTAAATGTCAGGCGTTAATTGATATAAAGATTAAAAGTGGTAAAAACAAAATGTAAGGATCAAAATAAAAAAAAAATACAATATATAAAAACTAAAAGTACATTTACACCTAAAAATAAATTAAATAGTAAAATAAGTTAACTTTTTAATTTTAGCTGAACACACATATATTAGGAAAGAATTTGTGGGGTTGAGATCGACCGCTTTGGAAAATACAATGCAAATTAATTAATTAAGATGATGTGACTTAGACATGAAGGTTTTGTGTTGACTTTGATTCTGTCCAGTCAAGAATTCTCTGTCATACTCATAGACTCGTAAACAGAAGCAGACAAGTCAGAACCAGACAATTTTGATCAATATATTTGGCCTGCCTGACAGAACCATGTGATTTAATGTTGAGTCTACCCAGCCCGGCCGGACTTAACAATTTCTCTTCGAAAACCCATTTTTATTTAGGTGGTTCACTGGCTCTATTCATTCAACTCAGCAAGTTGACAGATTCATCAGTATTTGACTTTGACTAGACTAGGTGTGCGTTTTGCATGATGAAATTTGCCAGTTTACTATTCAGCTTAGTAAGATTGAGAACTTTTCATTTTGTGACAAATTCATGGCCATCAAACATTGATATTTACATGTCTTGCCAATTTATTTTATTTTGTACAATAAAAAAATGACCACGTTTTAACCAATTAAATTCAAAATTTATCCATATTAAGTCATGCAAAATTATGTACAGATATATAATTACTAAGGTAACCGTATAAATTTACACTGACATTATTCGCTTTGTATTTAATTTTATTTATTTATTTAGGTATCACTAAAATAAAGGAAAAAAATGAATGGTGGCTGTTGTGTGTGAAGAAAGAGAAACAATTTCAAAAATCAAGAAAATTTAGTATTTTAATGAAATGTAGTGTAAAATAGATAATTTAATGTTGAGCGTTTTGAAACTGAGTACGTAAAATTAAAATTTTAAAAAAAAATCTTATACTAAATTAGACAGAATTTTTTGTACAAACTGATACAAAAGTTTTAGGGAAAGATCATTAGGTATATCTCTGTCAGAAATATAATGAGATATATCAACCAATTGAATTATAAGAATTTTGACACATTAGTAATCTTTTAACATGTCCATTATGGATATATATATATATATATTTAGAATAATATTAAGATAACAATGTTTTTTTAACTTTTTATAATTATTAATATAATTTGTTATGATTGAAATAACATTACTAAGAATTATAAATAATCTCTATGGAGTTGTTTTCCACAACACACAAAAAATAATACTGTTACTGTATTAGAAATATTGGTTATGACAATGTGTGGATGCAAGCATTTCGTCCTATAATCCTATATGAATAATTTAGAGGCCCATAAAATGCATCTGATTATGACTATTAATTTTCTCAACCAAAAAGAAATATATACTATGACTATTAATCATTTTAAAAATATATATATTATGTAATGCCTCATTTATAATTTTGTTTTTTTGTTAAGTAATTATGACTTTATGAGGAGGAAAGGAGAAGAAAGTTGTATGTCTTATTCAAGCCATCAGCATAGAAGATAAGACCAATTATTATGTTTGTGATATGTATAAACTTAGTGTTTGAAAAACGTTTGAGCAGCCACTTTGGCTGTGATCTTTATTCTTTATCCTTCTCTTTCAGTCTTTTGTCGAAGGAAAGACATTTCGGTGCAAAGTGCATTGCTTGCTGTAGGTATTGAATTATTAATTGATTTATGTTTTATGTAAATTCCGGCTATAAATCAATGGTTTGTGCAAAGTGATAGGGTTTCACAAGACTCAAATCCCATGTTGAATAAATAGTTCATTGACATAACTTTAAGTTGAGATAGTTTATGAAAGAATAGTGCCTTATATATAAATTTGATTATTCTAAAAAAATTCAATTAATAAATTATTTTAGGAAAATTTTAATACTAAATATAAATTACTTGAATTGTGTCCAGTGTATTAATTGCAGACACATGTCCAGTTTTAAATACATTTCCAGTGCACTAATGTATTGTACACAAGCCGTGTCTAAATATAAAAAAACTGTAAAAAAAAAATCATAGTAATACACTAGTAATTAGGAAATAAAAAGAAATTATTGTTTTTTTTTTAGTTTATGGGGTCTGCTCCTGATGATAGCTCTTTATTATCAGACCAAAATACCAATCAGTTTTTGATGTAGACGGGAATTGAATCTTAAATCTCTTATATAACCATCAAAGACTTTACCAGTTGAGCTAACTGGAATCCACAAAAGAAATTATTGTTAATATATTATTATTATTATTATTTTTTTTTTTTTGGGAAATGTTCAACATATATTGGTAGAGGAGAAGCTGAAATATACAAGTCTACCACACATTTTCTAATTAAGTCGGCCTTCAATTGATTTAGAAGTAACATCAAATTTAAATGATGTAAGTAGTATTTTAGTCTATTTATTTATTATAATGAATTAAAAAAGTGATAAGCACAATGTGATTGCACCCAAAGTTGTTGACAAAATACATGTTACACTGAACCTTATATCACACATTAACAAATCTATTTTTGAAAAAGTTTTATTGGAAATTGAAAAAGTTGTCAAAACTTTTTCAATTTTCGATAAACATTTTCCAAAATTAGTTTACTATTAGTAAAATCTATATTTTATATATATATATATATATATATATATATAAATATAATCATTGCTACTTTGCTAGAGGCATGTGGAACAGAGTTATCGAAGCCTTTAATCCCATATAAATATCTAGCCCATTTATAATGGTTCAAACTTCAAAACCTTAGATGATGGATCATAAGTTCAAGACCTTTTTTAAGGGAGGAGATTTTGAGATTGAGAGGACATGCCATGGCATTTAATTTGGGCTATTCTGGCCTGTTACAAGAAACTTCAAGCTTCACCCGATGTTTGTTTAAATAAGCCCAATTAATTTTGTGTTAACTGGGCTTTGTCAAAGTTTTGAGCCCAAACCTAAGCTTGTGCAAAACTGACTGGAAGCCAGGCCTGACTCCAATAGAACTTCAGTCAGTTTAAAGCCCAATTGGTTTGGTATAGTTTAATTCTTTCTCAAAATAGCCGAAGCCAATATTGAGTTCCCGTTCAACCCCATAAAGATTAGGTTCAGCAACATCAACAACTCTCTTTTTTTTATACCACAAAAATTTAGGTCTTGATATCGAGACCAAATTAGTCTAATGCAAGAAATAGAGGAAGAAAGTCTAAAACATTGGTAAGGTCTTTGGCCACCAACGGTTTGATGTTTAAGTCAGATTTCTTTCTTTCTTTTAGTGGATAAATGGGTTATACTCAAAAAGTGTATACATTTTTACTTCATGTTCACCTCCTTTTAAGGTTGTAGTGCTTATTACTTTTTTGGGAAAAGTTAACGAGTACGGTTTAGGAAATATTTTTAGAAAATTTTATAGAAAAAAAAAAACAAAAACAAAAAACAAACAAATAAACAAATGTCCTAAAGGGCACCCTATTTTCTTTTGGTCAATTTCCATGCATGAGTTATATTGATGGGGTTATATGGTTTGTAACAGTTGATACGTGGTCTGAATGTTGTGCGTTACTAGTTCAACCCATGTTTAAGTCTTGATTTGCTGCCGAGTAAAGCAAATTTTGCTATGCTTAGCTTATCCCTATGACTCACCAACATTGATTTTATGTTGATACATGGGCTACGTATTTAGAATAAAAATATTGTTTCTAGTTTTGCCAAGATATCTTGATAATTAAATATTTGATCTAAAGATCAAAGGCTGTTAAGACCATGTATCTGCGTCATTCGGATTTCAATGTAATATTATAGAATATGGAGCGACTCACAGCATGTAAGGCTCATGTGTTGTGATGAAATGATTAAATAAAGTCACTTTATAAGACAATTTTTCCTAAATTTAGACATCTTAAATAGAAGCTCATACATAGTGAGCCCAACCTCTCTTGAGATATATCAAAATGACACTCCTCCTAAACGTTTGTATAATTAACTTCCTCCCCTTGAGGTTTCTATAATTACAACAGATTAGTCCATGCCTAATTTTCATAACATAATATTTTACAATTTAATTAAAAAAAATCATATTCAACAAATATGGATGAAATGACACTTTCTCCTTGAAGTTTGTAAAAATAAGTAAGAATATTTTTTTTATTAAAAAATATAATATTTGGTTAGCTAAGTTAATGCATGAAAAGATATAGATTAATCTGTTTCATTTATTAAAACCTTAAATGAGAGAGTGTCTTTTAATAAATCTTAAGAGAGATTGGTGTAATTTAGGGTCTGTTTGAAACATTTTACTGAAAGTGTGCTAAAGTATACTTGTACTTTAAAAAATTTTGAAAAAGTAAAAAAAGAGCTAAAGCTGTACATAAAAGTTAAAAGCTAAAATTTAAAACTAATGCCAAACTCACCCTTAGTCCCTCTCTTTGTTTTTTTTTTTTTTTTTTTTTTTTTTTTTTTTTTTTTTTTTTGTAAATCAAAACTCATTAATAAAAGAAGGGAATAAACCAACCCATATAACATACATGACTTGGGCCAAAATCATCTCAGCCATTAAAAAAAAGGGACAAACAGGCAGGTCCAAGAGAATATGGGCCCAATCTCTATTAAAACAGGAGGTCCACTGCCCAAGTTATGGGCAGCCCAATTCACATTCCTACTAACGGTAGGGATTTTCTAACAAACACAGATTGAAAACACTGTATCCTCAAAAGTCCAAGGACCAAGACTTATTGATTTGTCAGTTCCTTTGATGGTCATTGTAATATGAAATTCAACACAATTATTGGCCAAGTATGACATGCATGAGAAGATGAAATAGGTACTAAAAACAAAGTAGTTTAAGGTTACTTTTTAATCGGTCCTTTGTTTTTCAATACTTGCAATATTGATGTCAAAGTGCTTCATCCATCATGGTCCTCAAAATTTGCACCTTGAGCATCAGCTCATGCAAACTTTCCGTCTCTTTTGCACCCAAAAAAAAAAAAAAAATTATTTTTTTCTATTTTACACACCAATTTTTACAAAATACTCACATTAGTTATTTATTCTACACATCTATTTAATAAAATATTCATTCTTTTACAATTTTTTATTATTTCCTCACTCACTATCCCTCTCTCTCACAAACCCAACACTAAAAAAAATACTAAAATATTAAATGCACGGTTACTGTAGCACTTGTGCATTTATGCACAATTTTACACCCACTGATGTGTGTGTTTTTTTGTTCAAAATATGTAAAATAGACTACTTTTTGTATTTTGCAAGATTATGCACGATCTGATGCGGTTGCTCTATACCCTTGATTATTAGTTGATGTTTAAGTGCTCCATCCATCATGGTTTGTCACATTTTCGCTCTTAATCAATCTGTCTAAAATTGACGTTTTTCTATTTTTCTATTGAAAATGTCATTTTTGCATGCGTTAACGAACGTTATACTCTAACGAACGTTAATAGAATGGCTATATTGATATTGTTGTCATAGTGGAAGATGTAAATTGTAAGGTTCTATAGAAGTAACATCAAATTTAGAGGATGTAAATACTTGTATTTTAGTCTATTTATTATAATGAATTAAAAATGTGACAAGCACAATGTGATTGCACCCAAAGTTCTTGACAAAACACATGTTACACTGAGCCATAAATATCATTGCTACTTTGCTAGAGGCATGTGGAACAAACTTATCGAAGCCTTTAATCCCAGAAATCTCTAGCCCATTTATAATGGTTCAAACTTCAAACCTTAGATGATGGATCATAAGTTCATGACCATTTTTAAGGGAGGAGATTTTGAGATTGAGACTTGAGACTTGAGAGGACATGCCATGGCATTTAATTTGGGCTATTCTGTCCTGTCACAAGAAACTACAAGCCTCGCCCAATGTTTGTTTAAATAAGCCCAATTATTTCTGGGTTAACTGGGCTTTGACAAAGCTTTGAGCCCAAACCTAAGCTTGTGCAAAACTGACTTGAAGCCAAGCCAGACTCCAATTGGAACTTCAGTCAGTTTAAAGCCCGATTGGTTTGGTATGGTTTATATTTTGTGACGCTTAGTGTGCGTTTAGATTGCACTGATTGCACGTTTTGCGTTTGCATTTGGCATTTTAAATGAAGACAAATGCACAAGTAGCATTATAGATAGAATATTTAACAGTATTAATCAATATTATATTATTATATATCCACAACACAAATACACTAAACACCAACCATTCATTCAAATATAATTTTTTAATCAAAGTAAATTTCACCTATTCATTCTAGTAACTTTTTGGCTCAACACCCAATCATTCACTATCAGTGATAGCTCCATGTCATGAAGTAATACTTCAAAATTATTTTCGGTGCAATTTGTCTTGTCATGTCATGTTCGTATTGGGACCCGCATTTTAAAATTATTTTACTATAGTGTTTTCAGTTTTCAGCAAAATAAGCAGTATTCAAACAGACCCTTAAAAAATAAGTTGAACAAAATTATAGTAGTATATATGGAAAAAGTATAGTTTTGAAGAATGTAGTATATGGTGTTCAACACTTGGGTGTTATTTTATTTGTTTGTTGAGTAGGTAGCCTGCGGTTTTATAACTGAAACCCTCAAGTGATTTATTCGGTTTTACCTTTGATAAACTAAACACTAGGCTCAATATGTCAAGTAGAGTAGGTCTTGATTTGGTGTCGAGCAAAGCAAATTTTGCTATGCTTCGCTTATCTTTGTCACCCACCTACATTGATTTCATGTTGATACTTGGGAGATACTACTCTACGTATTTAGAATAGAAAATATTGTTTCTAGTTTTGCCAAGATATCTTTGATAGCCAAATATTTGATCTAGAGATCAAAGGCCATTTAAGGCTATGCATCTTTGGATTTCAAGATAATATCTTATAAAATATGGAGTGATTATATGCATTCGCTTTCTCATAGCATGTGGAGTTCATGTGTTGTGATAGTCTTAATGGCCCAAAATGCCCTATTGTTCATACGTACAAAATGAGTTCAACTTCCCTTGAGGTATGTCGAAATAACACCTCTCCTAAACATTTGTATAATTAACTTCCTCCCTTTGAGGTTTATAAATACAACAGATAAATTCATGCTTAACTTTCATAACAGAATATTTTATATCTTTTTTTTATTAATAAAAACTCATATCCAACAACTATGAACGAAATGACACTTTCTTCTTGAAGTTTGTAAAAATAAGTAAAAAATGTTTATTTGTTCAAAAATCGAATATTTTGATTAGGTAAATAAACGCATGAAAGGATGTATACTTATCTGTATCATTTATAACAACCTTAGATGAGAGAGTGTCATTTCGATAAAGTTGAAGGGAGATTGGTGTAATTTACTTTCTTTTTTTTTTTTTTTTTCTGTGCGTGTATATATAAATATATATATATGAGTTGGGCCAAAATCACTCAGCCATTAAAAAAAGGGACAAACAGGCAGGTCCAAGAGAATATGGGCCCAATCTCTATTATAACAGGAGGTCCAAGTCATGGGCAGCCCAATTCACATTCCTACTAACAGTAGGGACTTCCTAACAAACACAATGATTGAAAAAAGACTGTATCCTCCAAAATTCGAAGCTGACCAAGACTTGATTAGTCAATTTCTTTGATGGCCATTATAATACGAAATTCAACACATTTATTGGCCAAGTATGACGTGCATACATGATAATGGAAGAATTGCCATCTAGGAGAAGGACCAGTAGCATTATGCATATTTCAAATCACACACAAATGAGCAGGTATCTAGATTCTAGAGGGCTTGAGAGTAGAGACTAAAGTGCGACAAATGTCAAAGGCACTTAATAGCATTAACGAGTAGTTCCAACCAACTCTTTCACAAAAATTTTCCTAGTCCATATGATGACATTGATATGTGAGTGAAGGAGGCAATGGTTGTTGTTTAAATTCAATTTATGCAACTTCATTTCTATAGAAGTGTTGAAAATGTATCAAGAGAGGAAATCTTTTGCATACCATCAATCTTGTTTTTCCATTTATCCTTCGTAATATTTGTAAATGTGTTTGGTAGGAGTAGTTTTAAGAGAGAGAGAGAGAGAGATTATCTTCTCCAATTTAGTAAGTGAGAAAAGAGGGGATGAAAAATTGAGTGAGTTGATTTCTTAGTGGAAAATTATAGAGTACTCCGCAATTTCAGTAAATACTTATTCTCATATAATAATAAATCTCATCATGAATTTAATTAGTAAAACGTATGAGAGGAGTGAGTACACAATTATTATACTCTTAGAGTATTCTATAATTACCAATTTTTTCTTAGGTTACAAATTTTATTCCCTCCATAATCCAAAAGAAGAGTGGTAGGAAAATATGAGAGGGAAGACAATTACTATTTTACCTTTCCTTTGAAAACCAATGTTAAAATTTTTTTTCTTATATAATAAGGTTATAGTAGTAAATTATTGTAAATGATCACTATTTATTTCTTTCCTTTTTTTTTCCTAGCAAATAAAGGTGAGAGACTAATTTTCATATGATTAAAACTTAGGTGTAGTAAATTATGTTTCCAAATTAAATTCAAATACTTTTTTTTTTTAGAAGGAAATTAAATTCAAATACTGATTGCATTGACTAATAAAAAACAAATGAATCTCATCTAGCAAAACTAAAAGGACAATACCATTTTATTAGACACTAACAACATGAAATACTACAGTATTTGGGTACGAGTGAAGGAATTAGAGCAGATAAACTTGAGTCCCCTTCCCCCAATTTTAAAAGAGAGAACTTAATATATTGCACTTAAGATATGGTATCTAAGTATCCATCTTTCAAATAAGATAGAAAATTGGTATTTCCTCCTCCACCCTAAGTTTACACTTTAAGTCTACTCTCTTTTTCCCTTATCCCCTTTAAAGGCCACCCTCATCTCGACCAAATTTTCTTTCGTTTATTTGTAAATAACTTTTCCTCATTCATAGTTATTCTTATTCTCTGCCCCGGACAGAACGCCTAGGGTAGTTTCCAAGAAGCTAGAAAGTTCCACCTGTCTTTTAGACTTTTATATTTCTAGTCTTTGCCCTTTGAGTGAAGATAACCAAGTCTATGTCATTTTGGCCTTTGGCCACATTTTCTTCCAATTCCATCACTCCGGAAGTTCTTAGCCACATGCACTTCTTGGAAATCCCTTAAGTCTTAAGTCTTAAGAATTGCTTCTTGATGCTTCACCATGGCCCTTATGTTGACTGATGATGATTCTTCATATTGGTCATTTTCCACAAGACTAGGTAGCCATGACTTGAACAATTCTCATAAATGTGTGATCTACAAAATATTGTGCCCAATTTACACGTTTCGAAAGAGATTCTACATTTGAGTTATGGCTTGACAAGGTCTATAGGATGTAAATCTAGAGATGACACAAACATAGAGACCCCACCAATTGACTAAAGTGAGTGACCAATGCGTTTTCTATGGGTATTATTCACCTAACACCATTTATATATGTTACTAAGTTTTTTGAGCTCATCCAAAGGCCACAGGTACCTAGTATATAGATTAAAATTATTAAACAAAAATTAGGTCGATAACAAGGGTTGAAGAGTTCATTTATCCATAAGAGAAATCCAGCATGACAATGACACAAATGGTATACAAACAAGTGAGAACAAATATGATGACCATTAATTGCCATTTGTGGGCCTCCGATGATTTTAATTTCTTCTACCAAACTTGTTCTTAATTTTGTCAGCCTCAAGAAAAATCTTATGATAATATTCTAATGGGTTTACTTTTATGAGGTTAGATAAAAACTTGGTGGCTAAGCAAGGATGATTCTTCTTCTTCTTCTTGTTCTTATTCTAGAAGTTGGACATGTTAGGATGTCTTATTGGATTAAGAAAGTTGAATAATATAAAGATCATGCAAACACATATATCATGCGTTGGCGTGTTGCCAATTATCAAAGTTGTGCATGGTAGACACGGCCAATGTTTCCTCCGTTTGAGCTTTGTAAAGCCAAAATTAATTAATAAAAAGATTTCTTCGTGGATATCCAAAAGCCTCGATCAAAGTCAATTTTCTAAATTTTTATGCTTGCCTCTTTCTTTACTTCATTGGTTTTTCCAAATCAAATTGTGCATGTCTAGATTCGACAATCCTCATCTCTTTGGGATCACCGTTTCCGTTAGCAACAATGTAATGGAAATATTCATTAATTCCTTCTCCATATATGACTAATCCAATCGTAACTTCATATGCACCATAGCATGGTGGCCTAATATGGATACTTTAAAGAGGGTCTTCTTTTTACAATAGAAAACGTTAAGACTAATTACTATAGTTTTTAGGGTTCGGTTAACGAGTCCTCTTAAAGTATTTTTTACTAGTTTTTTTTTTTTTTAATTTAATATCACTTTCAGGAAAAATATAAAAAAAATCAAAAAAAAAATCTTCATTTTAAGAAGGTTTTAATATCACATTCATTACCACATCATATTATAAACTTTTTATAGTAAAATTTGTAATAGATTTAACATTTTGATATTTTCCATTACTTTTATGATTGATGACATAGTATACTAACATCACTTTCTTAATTCCCTCCACACAAAAAATAAAAATAAAAATAACATCACTTTCTTCAAAATTTCCCCAAAAGCCAAAGATATGTTAACAAAATAATACAGCATCTTAGAAAAGAAAGCAAAAGAAAAAAATGTTGGATACCCTTATAGAGGTACTAGAAATAAATACTAATTTATACAGGGTGAATCGGACGACAAAATTATAATTTTATCTATAAATATGAAATACAAATTATTTATGAATGAATTTAAAGTCTATTTAGGATTTGTTTGAGATCTATTTATTTTGCTAAAACTGAAAAAATTTTGTTGAAAGTATTGTAGATAAAGGTAAAAGTTAGCTGAAATAGTATAATGAGATATATGAATAGTACCAAAAATTACAGTGGAGCCCATAAATAGTAATAAAAATAAGGCATAAATACACTTTTAGTCTATACATTTTTCACTTTTTCCATTTTGGTCCCTACATTTTGTTTTTACCACTTTTAATCCCTAAACCAATTAACGTCTGACATTTAGGTCATTTCCATCACCCAACTAACAGCAAAAGCTGACGTGGCTGACGATGAAATAAAAAAATAATATAATCACACACATTAATTAATTAAATTAAAAACAAATATTATAGTAAATTAAAAATTAAAAAAAAAAAAATCATTAGTTTTTGGGAAGAACATGACTGTTAATAATCTTCATGTTCTTCCCTAAACATGTTTGCTTTTCATTATTTCTTTGGAAGAACATTGTTCTTCTTCTTCAGAACATGAACTTCATGTTCTTCACCAAATCAAGACAAGCCCAACCGGCCAACATTCATAATCAATCTCAACACAGAAAATTGTAACACATTCAACATTGAAACCTCTAGTAAATCAAACTCATAAATCCAAGAAATAGACTCATAAACCCATAACCAAATACTCTTTCACGTTCGTCCATACAAGGTTCATAAATCCAAGACCCACAACCTATAAATACGAAACCAAACTCACCATCCTTGAACCAAATCCGCCATCAACAACACCACCTCGCCGATCAAACCCATTTCCCAAAGTAGCAAACACCACCACCATCGTTGGAAAAACCTAGCCCCATGGAAACCCATAAAAAACTTATTAAACCCACACTACTATTGTCGATCAAACCCAACCCCAGAAACCCAGAAAAACCTGATCAAACCCACACTACCATTGCCGATCAAACCCAGCCCCGAAAACCCAGAAAAACCAGATTAAACCCACACAACCATCACCGATCAAGCTAGAAAAACCCAGCCCCACAAAAACCCAGAAAAACCCGATCAAACCCACTCCACCATTTCTGATCAAACCCACACCACCATCATCGATCAAACAACAAAGAGGGAGAGAGAGTCGGGTTTAGAGAGAGAGAGAGAGAAAAAGTCAGAGATTAAGATTTAAGAGAGAGTGAGGGATCGAGAGCTTGAACAAAGGAATAAGAAAAAGAAAGATACAAACACAAACATGCACCATGAGAAAGAGAAAGAGAAAGAGAAAGAGAGGATTTGGAATTGAAATGGAAGAAGAAAAGGAAAGATCATAAATTTATACAAAGTAGGTTTTTTAAATGGTGAAGAGAGGACTTAAGGGCATCGATGCGTTATTTTAAATCTTCGATATTTTAAATTACTGGGCAATCAAACATGTTTAGGGAAGAACATGAAGAATATGAACAATCATGTTCTTCCCAAAAACTAATGAATTTTTTTTTAAATGTTTTTTTTAATTTAATTAATTAATGTGTATAATTATATTATTTTTTTATTCCACCGTCAGCCACGTTAGCTTTTATCATTAGTTGGGTGACGAAAATAACCTAAATGTCAGGCGTTAATTGATATAAAGATTAAAAGTGGTAAAAATAAAATGTAAGGATCAAAATAAAAAAAAAATACAATATATAGAAACTAAAAGTACATTTACACCTAAAAATAAATTAAATAGTAAAATAAGTTAACTTTTTAATTTTAGCTGAACACACATATATTAGGAAAGAATTTGTGGGGTTGAGATCGACGGCTTTGGAAAATACAATGCAAATTAATTAATTAAGATGATGTGACTTAGACATGAAGGTTTTGTGTTGACTTTGATTCTGTCCAGTCAAGAATTCTCTGTCATACTCATAGACTCGTAAACAGAAGCAGACAAGTCAGAACCAGACAATTTTGATCAATATATTTGGCCTGCCTGACAGAACCATGTGATTTAATGTTGAGTCTACCCAGCCCGGCCGGACTTAACAATTTCTCTTCGAAAACCCATTTTTATTTAGGTGGTTCACTGGCTCTATTCATGCAACTCAGCAAGTTGACAGATTCATCAGTATTTGACTTTGACTAGACTAGGTGTGCGTTTTGCATGATGAAATTTGCCAGTTTACTATTCAGCTTAGTAAGATTGAGAACTTTTCATTTTGTGACAAATTCATGGCCATCAAACATTGATATTTACATGTCTTGCCAATTTATTTTATTTTGTACAATAAAAAAATGACCACGTTTTAACCAATTAAGTTCAAAATTTATCCATATTAAGTCATGCAAAATTATGTAAAGATATATAATTACTAAGGTAACCGTATAAATTTACACTGACATTATTCGCTTTGTATTTAATTTTATTTATTTATTTAGGTATCACTAAAATAAAGGAAAAAAATGAATGGTGGCTGTTGTGTGTGAAGAAAGAGAAATAATTTCAAAAATCAAGAAAATTTGGTATTTTAATGAAATGTAGTGTAAAATAGATAATTTAATGTTGAGCGTTTTGAAACTGAGTACGTAAAATTAAAATTTAAAAAAAAAAATCTTATACTAAATTAGACAGAATTTTTTGTACAAACTTATACGAAAGTTTTAGGGAAAGATCATTAGGTATATCTCTGTCAGAAATATAATGAGATATATCAACCAATTGAATTATAAGAATTTTGACACATTAGTAATCTTTTAACATGTCCATTATGGATATATATATATATATATATATATTTAGAATAATATTAAGATAACAATGTTTTTTTAACTTTTTATAATTATTAATATAATTTGTTATGATTGAAATAACATTACTAAGAATTATAAATAATCTCTATGGAGTTGTTTTCCACAACACACAAAAAATAATACTGTTACTGTATTAGAAATATTGGTTATGACAATGTGTGGATGCAAGCATTTCGTCCTATAATCCTATATGAATAATTTAGAGGCCCATAAAATGCATCTGATTATGACTATTAATTTTCTCAACCAAAAAGAAATATATACTATGACTATTAATCATTTTAAAAATATATATATTATGTAATGCCTCATTTATAATTTTGTTTTTTTGTTAAGTAATTATGACTTTATGAGGAGGAAAGGAGAAGAAAGTTGCATGTCTTATTCAAGCCATCAGCATAGAAGATAAGACCAATTATTATGTTTGTGATATGTATAAACTTAGTGTTTGAAAAACGTTTGAGCAGCCACTTTGGCTGTGATCTTTATTCTTTATCCTTCTCTTTCAGTCTTTTGTCGAAGGAAAGACATTTCGGTGCAAAGTGCATTGCTTGCTGTAGGTATTGATTAACACATATTTATATTACAGTACTCATGTGAAACAAAGACAACCTTATCCTATCAAACGCCATTTCAATCAAAGCATGCGTCGCGATCAAGTTGTGGAAAATATATATATATATAAAATGACGGCTCCAAGATTTATTCTGGGGAGGTCAGCAATGACAGAACTAGAAATTTGTCATTGGATAAGTAAAAAATAAAATGATATATTTTTATGTTGTTCATACAACTTTTATATTATATACAATAATTTAAAATAGTATTTTAAATACAATTTAGTATACAATACAACTTTATTGTACAATAGTCTAAAAAATGTTATCATTTCATTAATAAGTTAGAAAAATAAATAATCGCAAAGAAAATTTTTGGATTAAAAAAAGACAAATTTTAACTACAAAATTGATTGTGGGGCTACAACTTCTTTTAAAAAAAATTAACATTCCTACATATTTTAAAAATCTAACTGTTAGATTACATGGTTTTTACGCTCTTAATAAACATGTCAAAGTGTGTGCCAATCAGATATTATTTACTACATGATTTATAAGTTTATATTTTATACATAATTTTAAACTACAAAAATTTGCAAATTAAACAATTTATTGAAAACATAGTTATTGATCTTTAATTTTCTAGAAATTTTGCAAGTATAGAGGATATAAGAAGAAAATATAATCCAATGATGGATTTGTCAAAATTCACTTCAAATAAAAAAATATTGAGTAAGATTGTTTGACATTGGTTCATAATTTAGGAACATAAATTGATAGATCTCCTAGTTGAAGCTGGTGATAAAAAATTTATTTTTTCCACTTTCTTCATGCTAGAGTTAAAAGATTTTATTTTAATTTAAATCTGGTACTTTAATAATCTTGGAGGCCCACGTCATAACACAATAAGGGAAAAAAAATAATTCATAACCTAGTTAAAAAGTTTCCTTTAACAAGAAGATCCATACTAGGTTAATACCTAGTATGGTATTTTGATAGGTTGATATAGTAATAATTTATTAATACCTAGTTTCCTTTAACAAGAAGATCCATACTAGGTTAATACCTAGTATGGTATTTTGATAGGTTGATATAGCAATAATTTATTAATATCAATTTAGTATGGATCTGAATTCATCCTAATAAGACCCTTGGTTTTGGTAAGTGAACAAGACACAGAAGACAAACCTTGTTGTTTTCTAGATTACTCATTCATTAGTCTATTTCTTAATTATGAATTTTAGAACTCTCCACAAGCACCACAACAAAGATTCAAATAATATAAAAAGCTGTCCACCAAAAAACAATTGGGTTTAAAAGGGTGAACCTAAATTGCCACTAGCTTTTATTTTTTATTATTATTTTTTTATATCCCACTAAAGATAAGAAGAGTGGTTAGGATTGCATTGAGACCCAAAAATAATACTCTTTGCAACTGGGACTAATATTTTCATTATTTGAAGCATGAAGAAGATTCTTAATTTGTATTGGTTATCTTAATTGAGGTGGCATTGAATCAAGTCAACATAGACTTTAAAATTTTGGCCTATTTTTTCTTTCTTTCTTTCTTTTGTGTGCCAATAAACAAAGTTAGAAGTGCTGGAAAAACCTTCACTAAATGGAACTGTCTAGTCCAATACACCCCTAGAGAAAGTAGTTCCTGTGCGTGCCTAAGAGGCGGGGTAGGCCCAACCTCCAAGGGGCTCACAACCTATTTGTAATCTGGGTATAGGATTTCCTACTTTGGGTGGTTCCCGGCACAGAGACTCTGCCGAGCTGATCTTTCACTCCCTCACCTTTCTCCCCTGTTTCTTCGATCCCCAGCTTCGTACCCAACTTGCTGTATTTATAGCATCAGGTTAGTGGAAGGGTCATGATTGCTGCAACGGTTAGTGCAATTGAGGGTCCAATATGGTTAATTGTAGGTGGGCTTAGGTGGGAGTGGCCTTGGAAATGGTTCCCACTTCGTGATATATCCTCGGCAGTGACGCCTCCCGGACCAGCCGGACAAGCCGAGCATAATTATACGGCACGGTTAGAAGAGGACCAGCGTCGGCTTCTTGTCCGACAGCCCTTCTCGGAGTACTCCAAGCATGGCCGCGCACCTTTCACGAATGGGGCTGGTATTCTGGGCCCGGCAAAGTCGAGGCGCTGGCCCATATCTTTGGCTTATGTCCTAAGGCCCAAATGGTCCTGAGTACCAGGGTGCCGTACATTAGCCCCCCCTTGATTCGTGTTCGGCCCGCGGATCGAATCAAGGATCTTTCGGGATCGCGGTTACCTGAGCAACTCGATGGGCGCATTTCGGGA
Source organism: Notholithocarpus densiflorus (assembly GCA_030021035.2). Lineage (NCBI taxonomy): Eukaryota > Viridiplantae > Streptophyta > Magnoliopsida > Fagales > Fagaceae > Notholithocarpus > Notholithocarpus densiflorus. The sequence continues at coordinate 1,092,527 of JARYZH020000138.1, read as the reverse complement.
CGGTTCCAGTGATCCATTAATGCATTTCTCAAAAGGCGCGTCGTGCCTGATCTTTCGCTTCGGCTGCCATCATTGCCTGTCGATTCGCGTGTCAGCTGTCTTTGGTATCCGAAACGTCATGTCATCCCACTGCTAATTAATCCTCATTAATTGTTCATTAGCCGTTGCCTGCCCTTCCCTGGCCTCTATAAATAGCCCGTTTTGACTCTTCTTTCCACTTTTTCACTCTTCTTTCCCTGAAATTTCTCTCTGCCGAGCATATCTCAGCGACACTGCCCGTCATCCCAGAACTCTCTCCTCCCTTAGAGCCAAAAGTAAGTCTGCTTCCCCTTTCCCTTATTTTAATTCCATTTCTCCGAATTCTCTTCTAGTTCTAGTCCTCTAGGATGGGTTATGCTCACCTCCTGAATGCTGGTTCCCCTCTGGCCGCCTTTCGGCGAAAGTACAGCGTCCCCGATGACGTGGAGGTGGCGTACTGCCATGAAAGTGAAACCATCCTCCACAGAGGGGCGGGCACCGCCTTTTTCCCTTTGATGTCTATTTTAGAGGGCGGGGTCAGGTTTCCCATAGATCCTCTCCTTTCAGACACCCTAAGATACTACGGGCTGAGTCCCGAGCAACTCCCCCCCAATTTTTACCGGGTGGTGAGCTGCGTTAGTAGGTTAAACCAGACGTTCGGTCTGCAACTAGACCAGCACGATATAAACCACATGTACAGTCTATGCGGGAAAAAGAAATCCAACTACTATTTAAAGGTTAGGGACATGAGGGTACGGCTGATTTCATGCCTGCCGGATTCCAATAGAAATTCTGCCGGGGAATTCGTCCGGGTGCGCGGCAAATGGTTTGTCGGCGACACCCCTCCCCCACTCACACGGCGTGAAGTTGGTTCGTTTCGATTCACAGTTTGCGTTGCTCCTTTTATTAATTGCTGTGTTCGTGCAGATACTAACCCGTTTCTCCCTCTTTGCAGACGGTTCGGTGTTTACCCCGGACATCAAGACCGTTCACGTACGGGACTTAAATTTCATTCTTAGGTCCGAAATCTTCGTACATTGGGACGGGCAGCTCCGGGCGTCTCACCTCATACTCGGCGTGGAACCCGTGTACTCGACTTGGCAGTCGTTTGGCCAGGCTCTCCTGGTGGACAGCCCTTTGCTTTCTTACATAGACGTTCGGCAACCGAACTTCCTTCCGCTGAAGTTCACGGTAGGCGAAGCTCGGGATATTGGCCCGCGTTACACATGCTCGGATGAGCTAGCTCCCATAAGAGACAAGTCGGCCGAAGTAGCGTCTCGCCGCCTCCGGGAACTTGCCCATCAGGCCGTGCAGCAAGAGGAGCCTGTCGAAGCCGAACTACCTGCTCAAGAGCCCCAGCACGCGGCCGCTGAATCTAGCAGCTCTTCGAGAGACCCTCCTGCCCAGGGCGAGGAAATGGTGACCCGCAGGACTTTATCGGTTAGCCGGTTTATACCTGGCGCTCCCACTGCTGCGCCGCAACAACCCCCTCAAGGGCGCGGCCCGCCCCCACCTGCTCCTCCCCCTCCCCCGAGCAGTACACGGGCTCGTAAGAGACCGCAGATCGTGGAGTCGGCGTCTGCTAGCCCGGGCGGTGCTTTAGCCCGTACTCCCCTTCCCTCGTCGAGGGGTGTGACCATCCTGGAGCCCCCTGTTCCGGTGGGGACACTCGCGGCGTCCTCATCCCGGTCAGCACCGGCGTGGCAGCCTAGCTTCGAACTGGACGGCAAGCCGCTCCCTGCCGATGCCAGCGTTCGGGTATGGGACAAGGGGGAAGGAGGCCGCGTCGCCCAGAGCCTAGTTCACGGTCTTCTTCTTCCCGAGGACGTGAGCGCCTTCGCAGACGGGACGGACGATTCCATGGTGCGGAGGCTGCAGTGGCATACGATAGCGGTAGCTCCTTAAACTTTTTGCTTTCACATCCCCCCTTTATTTTCGTATATAGTTTTCTGTGTTGCCTTCTATAATTTTGTTCTCCTGACCAGGCTGCTCAATTGTCTCACGTCTTGACCGAGCGGTTGAAAGATGTTTCCGAGGAGGTTGTTCGGGAAAAGACGGGGAGGGATGCTGCCGCTAGAGCCGCGAAAGAGAAAACAAAAATTGCAGACGCGGCCGAGAAGAGAGCAGCCGCGGAGGGTAAGGCCAGGGAGCTGTTGGAGAAAAGGTTGGAGGAGCTGGCGACCGAACGCCACGAAGTGGACCTGAAGCTGGCCGAGGCGGTGAGTCTGAATGCTGCCCTGACCGAGAAGGTGACTGACCTGCAAACCGCTTTGGGGGCTTGTGAAAACAAGTGGTACAATGAAGGGTTTGCCGACGCCGAGGATGGTGTGGAGCCGGTCATCAGAGAGGCTAGACGGCTATCTTTCCAGGAGGGGTGGATGGCTGCTCTGCATGCTTCAGGGGTACCCGAAGACTCCCATCTGAGAGACCCTGGCCTGATCCCCTTCCCGGACTCCCAACCTGCCGCGCCGAACCCTGCGATACCAATTGATGAGGAGGAGACGGACAGTCTGAGGGAGCTGGTGGAGCAGATTGATGCCCACGTGGAGGTACTTGGGACGGAAGTTACCAGCAACCCTCCTCCTACCTCCGAACAACCGCCTTCCGAGGTTCAAGCCGAGACGTAGCCCGCAGACCACATCGTATGACGACCGAGTTTAAGTTTTGTTGCCAAGTTTATTCGCCTATGTGGTGACCGAACAATTTGTTTAATTTCTAAGTTTAATTTCTACTTCGTCAAGTTTTAGAGATGGGACAACGTGCCTTTATATTCGGTTGACTTGCCTATGTATGCTTTTATGACTGCTAAACATTGTGTTCGCTTTTATGGCTGTTGAATATTATATTTGCTTTAATGGTTGTTGAACGGTATGTTTGCTTTAATGGTTGTTGAACGTTATGGTTGCTTTAATGCCTGTCTATAGTCCTCACCGAGGATATTTTTCGTGTCCTCTGGACCTCCCGGACTAAGCTGTCCGGTTCTTTCGGTTATTGGGTTCTGGCCGGGAGGCATGCCTTTCGTCCTTAGTATGGACCTCTTAGACTAAAGTTTACGCCTGCCCGGTGATGGGGACCTAACCGAGAAGCATGCTTCTGTCCTTAGTGGGAATGCTTTAGGTTAAGGTTTCCACCTGCTCGGTGATGGTAATCGAACCGAGAAGCAGGCTTCTGTCCTTAGGACCCTTTAGATCAAGGTTTCCACCTGCTCGGTGATGATAATCGAACCGAGAATCAGGCTTCCGTCCTTAGTGGGAATGCTTTAGGTTAAGGTTTCCACCTGCTCGGTGATGGGGACCGAACCGAGAAGCAGGCTTCTGTCCTTAGGACCCTTTAGATCGAGGTTTCCACCTGCTCGGTGATGGTAATCGAACCGAGAACCAGGCTTCTGTCCTTGGTGAGAATGCTTTAGGTTAAGGTTTCCACCTGCTTCGGCTCAGATGGAATTTGAGAAGTATAGTAAGACAATGTGACCGAGGAACAGTAATAATATAGGGCAAAATGCTTCCACGTTATAACTGACCCAAGCTTTAAATTACAATTGATTAGTGATAAAACCTTTTTAAATTATATACGTTCCACGGTCGAGGGAGTGGTCTCTCGTCTAGACCCTCCAGATAATACGACCCCGCGCCCGCGACAGCAGTGACTCTGTAGGGTCCCTCCCAGGTCGGGGCCAGCTTCCCAGCATTCGTTTCCCGCATTTTTCCCACTGCCTTTCGTAGCACCAGGTCCCCGGCGCTGAACTCCCTTGCCTTTACGTCTTGGTTGTACCGCCGCGCTATGCATTGTTGATACTCGGCTAGTCGTACGGTGGCTGCTTCCCAGAATTCGTCCAACAGATCCAAATTCTCCGTCATCCGCGAGTCGTTTAGCGGAATCCGCCCACGCGTGCACTGCACAGGTTTACTTCTGCCGGTATCACAGCTTCCACTCCGTACGTCATGGAAAATGGGGTTTCTCCCGTGGAGCGCCTGGGGGTTGTTCGGTATGCCCACAACACATTATACAGCTCTTCGGCCCATCTTCCTTTCGCCTCGTCCAACTTTTTTTTCAGCCCGCTCAAGATTGTCTTGTTAACAGCTTCAGCCTGCCCATTGCTTTGAGGATAGGCCGGGGTGGAGTATCTATTCTTGATGCCGAGATTGGAGCAGAATTCGCGGAAGGCCCTGCTATCGAACTGCAAGCCATTATCCGAAATAAGAGAGTCCGGCACTCCAAACCTAGTGACTATGTTTTTCCACACGAATTTTTTGACGTCTGCGTCCCGTATGTTAGCCAGCGCCTCCGCTTCTGCCCATTTAGTGAAGTAATCGACTGCCACCAGAACGTACCTCCTGTTTCCCGTGGCACGGGGGAACGGGCCTAAAATGTCCAGCCCCCACTGCGCAAAAGGCCAGGGACTGCTGACCGGGTTCAGGTGTCCTGCTGGCTGGTGTATCAAGGGGGCGTGCCTTTGGCACCTTTCACACTTTCGCACGTATTCGGCGGCATCCTGTTGCATCTTCGGCCACCAAAATCCCTGTGTCATCGCTCGGTGAGCTAACGAACGTCCCCCCACGTGGCCGCCACACACACCCCCATGTAGTTCGGCTAGCAGTTCGTTTACCTTCCCGGGATGCAGGCACAACAGGTACGGCCCCCCGAAGGATCTTCGATAGAGCTTCTTATCTGCCGACAACCAATAGCGAGGGGCCGCCCGTCGGACTTTACTGGCCTCCTTCTCGTCATCCGGAAGATGATCTTTGAACAAGAAGTCCACAATCGGGTCCATCCAGCACGGGTCACGCGTCGAAATTGTTGTAACACTGATTCCGCTGACATCGGCGTTGGCCACGGCCCTGATACTGGGCTCCGTTACGAGCTCTACCTTAATCATTCGAGGGATGCTGTCGGTTATAGCCGAGGCTAACGTAGCCAAGGAGTCCGCATGCCTGTTCTGCCCCCGGGTAATGTGGATCACCCTCGCCATAGCAAACTTGCCCATGACCTGTTGTACTACCCGTAGATACTCCTTCATTCGTGGGTCGCGAGCTTCGAAGCTGCCTTGGACTTGGTTGACAACCAGACGTGAATCCGAGTAAGCTTCCACCTCCCGAGCACCTAGACTTAAGACGACATTCAGCCCGGCGATTAAAGCCTCATATTCGGCCTCGTTGTTTGAGGCCTTAAACCCCAACCTGAGTGAGTGTTCCAATCGTATCTTCTCCGGAGTGACAATCACCATCCCAGCACCAGCCCCAAGGGAGCTCGAGGCTCCGTCCACGAACACTTTCCACGGGGGACACTCTACGCGGCAAACCACCTCCCCTTCAGCTCTGGGGGAGAATTCAGCTACGAAATCTGCCAGTACCTGTCCCTTCACCGAGTTCCTCGGCCTGTACCGTATGTCGAAGGCCCCGAGCTGAGTCCCCCATTTAGCTATCCGCCCCGTGAAGTCGGACCTTCTTAACAAGGATTGCAAAGGATACCCCGTCAATACGTACACGGTATGAGCCTGGAAATAGTGGGGTAACTTCCTCGTGGCATGAACTAGGGCTAGTATCAGCTTCTCTAAGGGCAGGTATCTGATCTCAGCATCGACCAGGGTTTTGCTGATATAATACACCGGGTGCTGGACTCCTTTATCCTTCAAAAGCACGGCACTTACTGCGTGATCGGAAACTGACAGATACATGAATAGGTCCTCCCCGGGGTCCGGGGCTGTTAGCATGGGCGCCTGGGTTAAGTACGCCTTGAGGTCCTGGAAAGCTCTTTCACACTCCTCATCCCATTGAAACCCCCTCCATTTCTTCAGAAGCTGGTAGAATGGCCGGCAACGGTCGGCGAATTTGGAAATAAACCGATTAAGGGCGGCTAACATCCCGGTCAATATCTGTACCTCCTTAGGGTTACTCGGGGGTCTAAGGCGATTGACGGCTTCTATTTGTTCGGGGTTGACCTCAATCCCCCGGCCAGTTATTAAGTATCCTAGAAATTTACCGGCGTTTACCCCGAAAGCACATTTCTCGGCATTGAGGCGTAGCTTATGCTGTCGTAGTACTTCGAATACCCCCCGGAGGTCTTCGATGTGCCAACTTTCCTGTTTACTTTTCACCACCATGTCGTCGATGTACACTTCGACCGTGCACCCAATCTTATCTCGAAACATTCTCGTCATCATTCGCTGATAGGTGGCGCCGGCATTCTTTAACCCAAAGGGCATCACGGTGTAGTGGTAGTTGGCATCCGGAGCGATGAATGCAGTCTTTTCTCGATCCTCGGGCGCTAGTGCAATTTGGTGGTACCCTTGGAAGGCGTCAAGGAAACTCATCCTCGGGTGGCCACACGTAGAGTCCACCAACTGGTCAATCTTCGGCATTGGGAACGGATCTTTTGGACATGCTCGGTTTAAGTCCGTGAAATCCACACACACCCTCCACTTGCCGCTCTTCTTCTTTACGACGACGGTATTCGCCAACCACTCCGGGAAATAAATTTCCTTTATTGCCCCCGCCTCCTTCAGCTTGTGGACTTCTGACTTAACTGCTTCGATGTGCTCTCTAGCCGACCTCCTCGGTCTCTGCTTCTTAGGAGGAAATGATGGGTCTACGTTGAGTCTATGGCTAATAAACTCGGGGTCAACCCCGGGTACTTCATACGGGGACCAGGCAAATACATCTGCATTCTGCACCAGCAGCAATAGGGTCTCTACTCTATCCTGCTCCCCCATGTTCGCCCCTACCAGAAAGTACCTCCCGATGTCCGGCAATATTTGGACTCTGATCAACTCCTCGGTACAACTAGCCCCCGTTTTCCCCTGGGGCTCCTGTAATTGCTATAACGGTGCGTCTTCCGCGGTCCGTTCACCCTGTTTATCCTTCCAGCTGACTGCTGTGACCAGGCATTGTCTGGCAACCCTCTGACTTCCTCGGACTGTTGCCACTCCATGCTCGGTAGGGAACTTTATTTTCACATGTAACGTGGACGGTACAGCTCCCATGACGTGGATCCACGGCCTTCCCAGTATGGCCGTGTACGGAGAAAATGAATTGACTACGATGAAGGTCACCATCACCTCCTTCCCCTCCATGCTGACGGGGAGGGAAATCTGCCCCTCGGGAACCACGGCCCTTCCATCAAATGAGACGAGCGGCGTGTCATACTTCGTCAGATCCTGGCTCTTCAATCCGAGCCCCTTAAACAAGTCCGGGTACATCACATCGGCCCCGCTTCCTTGATCTATCATCACCCTCTTGACCAGGAAGCCACTTATCCGTGCCGTGACTACTAGTGCGTCGTCGTGCGGCTGAACCGTTCCCTCCAAGTCCTTTTCATCAAACGCTAAGGCTTCCTGAGCAAGTTTTGCCCTCTTCTCGGGTAGTGTCCCGTCCGGGGACCTCTTTGCGGGCACAACTGTCAATACCCCCCTTCTGGCCGTAGGCGTACTTTTCGGGGCTGCGTGTATTACCTCAATCACTCCCAACGGCGGGGGCAGAGGGATTCTTCCCTGCTGAGCGCCGTGACCAGCGCCCTGATTTTCGGGATCTGCCACGAACTCCTTCAAGTGTCCTGCTCTCACCAACTGTTCCAAATGGTCTTTCAACACGCGGCACTGCTCGGTGGTGTGCCCCTTGTCTTTGTGATAGGTGCAGTAGAGGTTTTGGTTCCTTCGGGAGGGGTCACCCCCCATCTTGTTCGGCCATCTGAAGTAAGGCTCGCTTTTGATCCGATCTACAATTCTATGAACGGGCTCTTTAAATGTCACGTTTACCTCGCCCACCTGCCACCCCGGCTCCGGTGCCCTCAAATCTTTCCGAGGCCTTTGCTGGAAACCGGTTTGCCTTGGACGGCTTATCAACGGGGCCTTACCTTTGCTTTGCATCCTATCGTCCTCCAGGCGCTTGTACTCCTCAATTCGCCTCATGAGCTGCCTCATATCCTCGGGGGACCTCTTCGTTAATGACTCCCGCAGCTCGGAATCCTCGGGTAGCCCCATCCTGAAGGTGCTGGCAGCAATCTTCTCGTTCCCCCCACCGATCTCATTATAAAGCTCCCAGTACCGACTGGCGTAGTTGCGAAGCGTCTCCCCGACCTTCATTTTCATAGACAATAGGGCATCCACGGGTTGGGGCACCCGACTGCATGTCATGAACCGAACGCCGAATTCTTGGATCAGTTCGGCGAAACTGTGGATAGAGCCCTTCCTCAACCCATTGAACCATCTCAGAGCGGTCGAACCGAGGCTCGAGGGAAACATCTTGCACATTAACGCATCATTGTGCGAATGTAGAGACATCATATGGATGTAATGGCTGACGTGCTCCACCAGGTCCGTTTTCCCGTCATATATGTTGAAAGGCGGGCGCGTGAATCTGTTCGGCATTAGGGCGCGTTCAATATCTTCCGAGAAAGGTGACCGGGCAGCTCTTCGTAGAGCCCTACTCATCGCGTCCATGGCGGCGTTGCGGGTCGCCGCTCTTCGGGGGAGTCTGAACCCCGGTCCGCATATTCCCGAGAGCGTGAGCGATTCCTTTGACGGCGAGATTCCTGTGAGTGTGAGCGTCTACGGTGATGACGGGATTCTTGCGAGAGCGAACGGTCCCTCCGTCGGCGGGAGTTGGATTGACCGGACCCGGCGTCGTGTCGGTTTTCCCCCGTAGCCGACCTTCTATCTTGGTTTCCTCGGTCCCTCCTTTGGCGCCTGTCCTCTGCCCGCAACTCCAGATCCCTTACCAACTCGCGTAACCGTTCGAGCTCTTCATCTCCGTCGCCACGTTGTCGGCGTCCCGAGGCTTCTGACGCCGTTTGTTGAGTCTGGTATGACCCCTCCCCGAGACCTGACCGCTCTTCCTCACGCCCCCTATCTTCTCGTCCCTTTTGCCTCCGTTCCCGCCAGGTGGACCCCCGAGAACCCCCCTCGGAGCCGCTCTCCGCGTGTTCCCACGAGCGCCTCTCCGACATTCTCCCGAGGTTGAGTCTCTTCAGAACCACAGCGTTGTAGGAGATCCCCACAGACAGCGCCAATTGTGCGTGCCTAAGAGGCGGGGTAGGCCCAACCTCCAAGGGGCTCACAACCTATTTGTAATCTGGGTATAGGATTTCCTACTTTGGGTGGTTCCCGGCACAGAGACTCTGCCGAGCTGATCTTTCACTCCCTCACCTTTCTCCCCTGTTTCTTCGATCCCCAGCTTCGTACCCAACTTGCTGTATTTATAGCATCAGGTTAGTGGAAGGGTCATGATTGCTGCAACGGTTAGTGCAATTGAGGGTCCAATATGGTTAATTGTAGGTGGGCTTAGGTGGGAGTGGCCTTGGAAATGGTTCCCACTTCGTGATATATCCTCGGCAGTGACGCCTCCCGGACCAGCCGAACAAGCTGAGCATAATTATACGGCACGGTTAGAAGAGGACCAGCGTCGGCTTCTTGTCCGACAGCCCTTCTCGGAGTACTCCAAGCATGGCCGCGCACCTTTCACGAATGGGGCTGGTATTCTGGGCCCGGCAAAGTCGAGGCGCTGGCCCATATCTTCGGCTTATGTCCTAAGGCCCAAATGGTCCTGAGTACCAGGGTGCCGTACAGTTCCCATTTGAACCCAATTGACACAATTTTCGAATCTTAGATGGGGGGTTCCCAATTTCCTCTCATCACTAAACAACCATTTTGCACTGCCTCCACAATCATAACTTAAGAAAAAAATTTACAAACTACTTATTTTATTGTGTGAGAGGAACTGCATACCAGCTCAACAATTTTGGGAGCCTTAGGCGAAAATTTTAAGTGGATCCTTTTTTTAACTTTAAAGTCTAAACTTGCACAAATAAAAATTAATTTATTATAGGGTCCAATAAATTAGTATCACTATAATAAAAATGAGTTGATATAATATACATCAAATTATTAATTGGTGTGATAATTTATAATAATTGATAAAATAAGAATTTGCATTAAAAAAAAAAAGTGATAACTTATTAATTAGTGTGGGGGCCAGCGGTGAAGTCAGTAGTGTAAACTATGGGCTTAGCTCAAGGCCTTGTGATGTGTTGTGGCTTGTGGACAAGACTACACAATGCACATAGCATTGTGCAGTTTTATCCTATCAAGTTGTGTGCACTGTTATTGTGTAGTGTTCTGTATTTTAGGATACAATGTGGCATTTTTAATGCATTTTATTGACTAATAAAAGTATTTAAATTTTTTTTTGTAATTAAAATATAGATAAATATATTATATATATAAAATTTTTTTTTTACAAGTGGGGGCCTTTTTTTATTTAGGGGCCTTAAACGATTGCATCAATTGCATCTATTGTTCAGCCGGCCCTGAGAGGAAGTAATCAACCATTTTCAGCAGGAATAGCTGATAACTTCGATCCAAAGTGTAATCCACATTTGACTTTTAGTTTTTTTTAATCCAAACAACATGTTTGGGAAGAGGGAAAGAGGTAAAAAGAATTGGATGAAAGTCATCTTTTAAGAATATTCTTTTGATTTTGTAATTTGGGAATTTAAGTAAAAAGGAATCGAAATGTTATTACCTTATAGCAAAAGTTTGGATAAGAGGATATGTAAAAAATATTCTTAAAATTGGGAAGAATAAAAAGAAATGGAATGGAATAATGAAATTTTTTTAATCAAAATACTCATGATACCATATTATATTTTACAAGTTTCTTATTATTTATCCTACTTTAGCAGAATCATGTAGATGAATCTTGTTATTTTACATGAAATTAACTATACTTTTAAGTCATCAACATGATCAATTTGCTTTTAGTGTTTTTGTCTTTAATAGTACTAAATTACTAATAATAAAACAATAATTATCCCTTTATAAATTCCCAAAAGAAGTAAGTAAATAGGAGATTCAAACTGACGATCTCCACTTTATGAGACAGGGTTTCTAACCGATTATGTTACTCCTTGCAATTTATAACATTTGATTATTATAGAAAGTTAGAAACACAACAGTAAAAGTTCAATTTTTATTCTTCTAAATTTAAAAAGTTCAAGTTTTATTTTTAAAATTTTTAAATTTGGTGTTCCACTTATATGTTGTTAAGGGAACTAGAATCTAGAACTACACATATTAGGGCTAAATTATCAACATGACCTATTAACTAGAAACCTAGAGAACTACACATATGATGGACAAATTGTTAACATGGCCTATTAAAAGGCTGAGGTACGCTTCAAATAAATAAATTTAACACTGAGAAAGTTTATAGACAACAAATTTGACGAGTATTAACGTGGTAGATTGTTAGTAGTACGTAAATAAAACCTGTTTGAGAGAAAATACTCAAATTTTGACCAAATTTCGATGATAAAAAGTGTATTTTTCAAATTTGGACCAAAAACTCATGTGTGTATCTTATATCTATAATATATATAAAATTAAAATTGTTTGATTTTTGGTTGATCTATAATATTATCACATAAGTTTTGAGGTTTTTACAAATTTACGCATAATTATTTTAAAATTAAAATTTTATTTTATTTTATATTATTTTATATATAAACCATCCATTAAATCTTAATAAATCATATTTTTTTTAAAATAGTACTTATATAAGTTCATATACAAACACAATTATAATAAATACTTAATAATAGAATATGTAGTTCCACAGGACCACAAGCATAATAAATGTTCATTCAAGAGGGAAAAAACAATTATACTTTGAATTGAACATTGTACTTCAAACTTTAAATTAGTAGGAAAACCCCTCTGGTTGCATACTGCAACCACTGAATAAAATATGGAGAAATTTTCAAAGTAAAAAGAAAAAAAAAAAAAGGATAGGGATAAGTATGAATAATTTGAAGGGATGACTGCTGAGAATTGATAGAAATCTTTTAATACCTGAATAATGAATATTGGATAGCTACGTATGCTGCGGGACAAGAAGTACATGATTGATTCTGTACAAACTATGCCTAAAGTTTCATCTCTCTCTTTTTTTCTTTTTTTTTTTCTTTTCTTTTCTTTAAAAATCTTTATCATGTTTTGTGATAAAATAATGAATTAGCCGATTCTAAATCTAAAGCCCTTTTGGCAGCCATATAATTATAAAATCAGAAATGAAAAAAAAAAAAAAACTTATTCAAAACAAAACGAAAAAAGACTTGCATGTATGTATATTTTGTTTAACTTCATTATTCCGTGTTAATGTTTTGAATTTGGATTTCTTTAACAAAAACGGAGATTTTGTTACATGATAATTTCTTATAATTTTTAGGGTAAATTGTAAATTGCACCCCTAAAGTTTGGAGGTAATTAGATTTTACATTCTGAAGTTTTAGAATTTGAATTTTACCCCCTGAAGTTTAGAGTGTTTGGATTTTACACCCTGGCGTTTTAGAATATGGATTTTACCCCCTAAAGTTTGTAAGTGTCTCGATTTTACACCCCAAAATTATGAAACTTTAGGGTGTAAAATCCAAACACCCCCAAACTTTAGGGGGTAAAATCCAAACATCCCTAAAATATAGGATTTAAAATCCAAATTTTGAAATGTTAAGGTGTAAAATCCAAACACCCCCAAACATTAGGGGGTAAAATCCAAACTTTGAAACTTTAAGATGTAAAATTCAATCACCCTCAAACTTTAGGGGGGTGTAATTTGCAATTTATACTAATTTTTATTGCTATTTCAAAAGAAAAATGTTATTTTCCATCTCAAATAGGGATGCATCCATGTTGTGCGTTGACATTTTCTTTTGTGTTCTCCTTCTGTTTCAATGAAAAACTTTACATGAAAATAGTTTTTTACATTTTCCTGAGTTTGATAGTATTAGAAAAAATAAATAAATCAAATGAAAACTGATGATGCAAAGAAAATCAGTCCTGGACGACTCTTATGGACGAATTGGAGATAGTTCGATTTTAGTTCACCATCAAAACTATTTTTTAACTTCCCTTATTTAGCTTGACATAAGATAAAGTTGTTTTCCGTTAAAACTTTCTAGAAAACAACTCTATCTCACTTGAAGTTAAATAAAGAAAGTTAAGAGAGTTTTTTAACTTATTTTAAGATCGCTACCATAATCATAGGAAAATAAAATAGTTTTTTAGAAAACATTTTTGAAAAAATAATTCATTTTTTAGAAAATGTTAATGTCGAAATAAATTGATTGCAACTTTGTCATATTACCAAAAAACAAAATTTAAAGTTAAAGTGAACACTACAAAATTCTCCTATTTTTGTAGTACGGATTTCTAATTTTCTATAGCCCTCACCCTCAACTACCAACTTTCTCATCCCTTTCTCTCCTTCCACCACCCTAACCCATAGAATGATTTGCCCTAAAGTACCCAACACACTCATGGACTTTTCTCATTGTAATTGATCTCCATGGTAAGAATAGTATGTACAGAAGTTTGGAGGGAGAGAAAGTAGAGAGTATGAGAGGAAAGTAGAGGAGGGAGGAAAAGAATAGTTATCTCTTACCCTTATTTGGACGTTTTAAAAATTAAATGGAGGAGGGGGGAATATTTTATTTAGATATTTTAAAAATTATATGAGAAGTAGAGGAAATTATAAGACAGCTATAAATTGACCATTATACATATCTTTTGTTCATTTATATATATAAAGAGTGGAAGCCCTCCCATCCCATCCTCTCTGCATCCAAATTACCCTAAATTGGGTGAGTTAAAAATGACGGGTTCCAAACCCCTTCAAACCTTTCCCTCATTCCTTTAAAAAACATCCAAATAAGGTTTAATTAAACCCCCACATCCTCCCTCCTATCATACCCTCTCCTCCCCCTACACAATCCACCCAAACACACTCTTAATTCCGCTTAAACACACTCTTCATAATCGCTTACAACCAAAATCAACATAATATTTGTCTAGTGTGACTTAACACACTCTCAGGCAACACTCTGAACAATTGAAAAATATGATATTCTCAAAAAAAAACTAAAAAAAAGACATAACATGGGAAATTATAATTAAACCCAAAATTCTCAATCAACTAGCAATCAATCCAACCACAAACCACCAATCAATATCTTAAAGCCCGTGAGAAAGAGTGAGAGAGATGTAGTTACCAAAAAAAACATTATTATACATTTTTTTTATTCACTTTTATTATAAACTTAATGTGACTATTTTTTAATACATATAATTCAATAGTTGATGGAAGGAGATTTAACATTGAACGTTTCTGTTAGAAACACCAAAGAAATGTCAATTGAGCTACAAAACTATTAGTAATGTGCATATTCATCAAGCACATATGCCCCTGTTTTCAAAAACGAGAACTAGATTTATATAAATTTAATGCACTCGAATTCCATTAGGTCCAGTGAGTTACCCTGTAAACTAATATTTTCCATTGCTGCTTAGACAATATGGCTCACCCTTTATGCCTTTATTTTTAGACAAGAACAAAAATCAACATCCCAAACGGGCTTTCAAATTATAAACCTTGCAAGAGAATATCTTTATCTAGTTTTTGTTGGTTCTTTGCAAAGGAACCTCGCAATGAGTTAGATGGATACCTCCCCATTCATCATGTGTCAAACTTAGTATTGTTCGAAGTGCTCTAGGAAATCTAAGATTAACCATAGAGGTTAGTGCGATGACAAGTGTCTTCCATCAAAAGTAATAGTACACAAATTCAAGTCCGAGAATCAGTCTCTCCAAAAAAATTGGGGATAAAGATACCTATCATGACCTCTCCTAGACTTTGCAAAAATGAGAGTTTTGTGCACTAGGTACGGCCTTTTGAAAGTCTCCTTAGATACATTGAGAGAGAATGGATATGAGATTCTCTTTAAATTTAGAAGTAGCCACTAGAAATCAATTTGAGTATAGGTAATTCAATATGGTCTCCAAATTGTTGGTCCTAAAAATGGATGGCGGTTCTGTTAGGGTGATCACATACTAAAGTCTTGTGTTTGTAGAGAGAATAAATTGTATCTTGTCACAAATGAATGTCTAAGTATTTGTAGGCAAACTTACACCACTTGAGAATAGACACATTTGTATGAACATAAAGATTATTCCCCATGATTTACAACCGTATCCAAATACTAGTTTTTTTCTACTAAAATAAATACTGCATATGTGAAGCAACACCATCCACTAAGTAGGGTTATTCATGTATGAGGATGTATCATGTTATGGTGTGATCACTCATCAGAACCACATAACACAAATAGCTTGGAGTATAGGATATCAGAATATAGTGATAGAATCATACTCCACTTCAATGATTTCTATGATATCCTCTAATCGCTTTTGTTCCCCTGTTTTTTGTTTACTCTAATCATGCATGGTAGAGAATTGAAGAATAGACAGTGAAGGGTGATCCCTTAACACGCATATCATGAAGCAAACTAGTAAGAGGATTTTTTTGCTAAAAAAAATAATAATACAACATGTTCCAACCCAAAAATATTTACTATGTCGCTCATTATGTATAATCTTTTAGTTTGGGACCATAAGGGCATGTGCTTAAATAGAGTGTTTAGTTTGGAAACTCATGAACTATAACCTTTGGACAGTTTCCTAAATAAATAAATAAATACTTGCCTCCTATTAAAAAAAGATTAAATTGCAAATTATACTCTTTAAGGTTTGGGCCATTTTGATTTTGTCCCCTAAAATTTAAGATTTTGATTTGAATCTCTAATCTATATATATAATAATAGGTGAAACTGAGAGAAACTTAAATTAGAATTCCAAATTAGAGTTCTAATTTTGTGTCATGTGTCTTAAATTATTTATTCTCAAAGAGTTTTATTTCTTAATTTTAGAATCAAATGTGGGACAATATCATAAATATTCATCCAAGTGAAGTATTAAATACAAAAACCAAAGAATCTAGAATAAATGAATCGTAAAAAAAAAAAAAAACTTCACAATAATAATAAAAAATGACAATTTACATTTTATACCTAATAATATCCTTACAAATTTTTTTAAAGAGTTAACAAAATATAAAAATGACTATCAATAGTATTTCAATTATATATATAGGAATTATATTATGCATCTTATTGTATATTTTTAAGTATATTCATGCATATGCATGGAGTTACAAGCTAGTTTTATATAATGTTTTGATTTGGGTCTTTTCATCGATATTCATTATTGAGATATTAGTTTTATATAATATTTATATTTAGGTCCTTTCATTGTTTCGTCCATAATAAATTCATACAAACAATCTTTTTCATCTTCTCTTTCTTCCTTCTGGAGTGTGCGTTTAGCTCCAAATTAAAAAAGTCAGTTTATTTTACTATTTAGCTTATTTTTGCTACTATTCATGGGTCTCATTGTACTTTTTGGTACTATTCATGGGCCCTACTGTACTATTTCAGCTAACTTTTACCTTTATCTACAGTACTTTCAGTAAAAAGTTTTTAGTTTCAGTAAAATAAGCGAATCTCAAACAGACCCTAAATCAAACAAATGGGAAAGTTATATGTCTTTGCCATCCTTCTAGGCTTCCACTATACCATCCTCCCTACCAAATAAACAAGAAGACAAATAAATTAAAATAAAATAACTTTTACTTCATGTTCTTTTTCTATCATTCCCATCTTTTTAAAGGATTATTAAGATATTAACTTTCTGTAGCTTTTATAAATCTTATGTACAAGATGGATGAACTACATATATATCTCGCTTTTCTATGATGTGTGAGTCAGATTACAGTTTTTATTATGTGGCTCACTTTTCTACAACTTTCTTCTTTAGTTCATGATTAAATTATCATATAATGTATTTTGCCAAGTGGCTCACTATCAAGCATATTAAAATTATTAACATAGTTTTAGTTTAGTAAACCTTTGTTACCAAAGTTTTAAGAAATTTAAATAATACTCTAATTTAAACTCAATTACCTATTTTTTTTTTAAACTCTATTTACCTTCTTCTAAAAAAAATGTATCAAAATTTTATAAAGATTTTTTTTTTAATTTAATTAATTATTTAAAAAAATTTAATCATCTATTATAATTTTTCATTATAAACACTTGATCTTAACATGTGCTTATAGTCAAGTAATTTTAAGTGATTTTTGTGTGTGTATGTACTATTTATTTTATTTTTCATTTCAATTACAGAATATTATAGAAATATTTTCTGTAATTTATTTATTATTTTTAATTAAGTCCTAACTAGTTCAAAAAAAGTTTTTTATCTAAAAAAAAATTATCTTAAAATATTAGAATGATCTGATATATTCGATTAATATTCTGACATTTGGTGTAATTAATTTTATAGCATAAAATTATTTTTGATGTATTGAAAATCAACATTCCACCTTTCTATCATTTATCACCAATTTCGAACTCGTTATTACGTTTAAATCCAAACCAAACCCTACCCTTGAGCCATTGACAAACAAAACCCTTGCCGCACTACTTACGCCCTAATCAACACAAATACAAAATAGGCACTAGTCTCGTCGGCCTAACTCCCAAATAACCCGTTAGAAATTTAGAAGCGAAGACTAAAGTAATTAACCAGGGACCGAACTACCTTGGGGCTGAGGGCGGCCAGCCTTTGAAAAAAAATTCTCTAGTATATATATTAGCATAAAATTTTTACTTTTGACTCTAAAATTAATATACTTGGCCCCCTTCTCCCAAACAATTTACAAATTGACTCATGAAACAAAAAATGAAAAAAATTAGCAAATCATCATTTGTCTGGTTGTCCCAAGAATATCAAGAAAAACATTTAGCTAAATATTTGGACAATTTACAAATCCGGACAACAAGGAAAATCTACAAAACAATTTACATATTCTGATAATAAAAAAAGTCTTTGGACAAGGTCTAAGTAAAAAAAAATTATAACAAATCAATTATGAATCCTAGCAAAACAAATCACAAAAATCCAATAATCTTTATCCAATTTCTACCTCTTAAATGACTTCACCCTATAGTCACAGAGACAACTCCTATGCTGCTAATCACTCCATCCACACACCAATTAGTGTCATCAGCAACTTGGATCAGTTGGTGTCTTTAACTCAACCCATGAAAAAAATTTATTTTCTTTAAGAGTTGCTGCTCTTTAACACAACTCGTGGAAAATTTTTGTTTTTTTTGAATGATAGAATTTTATTAATTTTTAATGTTTTATTAACTTTGGGACACACTTGGCAATTTTTTAAAGGAAAAGATCTCACATCTTTGTGCTACCTCAACCTTAACCAAGTAATTATAAAAAAATAAAAAATAGAAAAAAATCCTTGACCAAGACACCAATAATTGTCTCACCCTTTTTTTCGCTGAATATTAGTGAATGATTTTGATTAACCATTATTTTTGTTGTTTTATTAATGTAATACTAGATATGGATTTGAACTTTTAACTATATTTATTGTATTTTTTTTAGAATCTTTTATATATAGCATTATGAAGTTATTAGGTATAGAATTATGTGAATAGAATAAATAGATTTAAAAAAAAAAATTTATAATGTGGATAGAATAAAGAATTGGTCTAACCTCACTCAGACTTTGAAAATATCAAGATGTGCCAATTGATTTACAAAACTCTTGATTATAAATATTTTAAATAGTTTGATTTATTAGCATTAATTTTTCTTAAAAAATCGACTCTTAAATAAAATATATATCATACAATTTTTCTTTATATTACTGTTTATGTTTATATTTATAGGGTAACATAAAACCTTGTTATCTCAATTTTTTTTTATTACCAAGAGTCTTATAATTCAATTGGTTAGCATCTCCATGTTGCTAAACGAGAAATCTAAGCTTTAAATCTCTCACTCCCAATTGTTGAATTATTAAAAATAAAATAAAAATGACAAATGCTTTGTAGTTTAACTAGTTAACACTTCTTGGTGTTCAAATTTGCCCTAGATTTTTCTATTGAAAAAATAAAAGATGTTAGATAAGCTATAAGACATTTGAATATATATATATATATATATGAGTTCAAATTACACCTAGTGCAACTTTAAAGAGTGTTACACTATCTAATAAAAATAATTTGAAAATCCAATAATTGAATTACATATTCTCTATATTCTTAACACACATGCCAAACTTCACATCGATTTGACATAATTACTATTTGATTTATAAACTCATCTTTAGGCATAATTTAAAACTACAAATGCACTTTAAATATTTGATCAATGACTTAGTTATTGATTTTTTATTGTCTTAAATTTTGCAAGCAATGAGAATATACGAAGATAATAAAGAAATATTAAGTGATGTAATATTTCTTAACACTAGTAAATTACTCAAAATATTTTCTTCAAATAAAGTTATTATTAAGGTGGAGAACTTTATCATTATGTAATCCTTACATAGTTTGAGTGTCATATTTTGGTACCAAATAAATCAATTATAAGACTCCGTTAACATTTACCACTGTGTACCCTTGGCATGATGGTCACTCTACAAATACAAAGTTCTTGTAAGGTGTGAGGGGGAAGTAAGGGCCAGGGTTCAAGTTTTCAAGAGGGAGTTTCACACATATATACACTTAGATTAGGCTAAAATATAATTTATATATTGTATATTAAAAAAAGACTTTGTTAACATTTGTAAAATTGACCTAAAATTTTGAAATGTCAAAGCTCTTTTTGTTTAAAAAAAAAAAGAAGTCAGGATCTTCAAAATAGAAAAAGAACCATTTCTCTCTTTTTTTGTGTGGGAAAAATGACTATTTCAATGGAAATAAATTGAAATTAACCCTATTGCATATTTAAACGTTGTTTTTTTTTTAATAAATAAATAAATAAATAACCCTTTGTGTAATATTATTTTTCTTAAAAAAATTTTAAAGGCATCCCAATTATGACTTCATATATTTTTCCGATGAGAATTCGTATTGCAGCATACTCATAAATGAAAATTAATTAGACCTACAAAATTATTTCTAATTTTCACGATTTCAAAGAAGCAAAAGTGTAAGGTGTTTATAATATGTTTTTCAACCTACAATAATGCAATTTCATTTCACAACATTTTAAAGCTAATATTTAATGAAATAAATAAACATGAAAAACATTTAACAATTAGATTACTAACAAAAATGGATAGCAATATAAAAACAAAATCAAACATAAAAAGCTAAATGAATATGTACATTTTTAGACCCCTTAAAACACAACCAGATTAACTTAGTTATTTAGTCAAGTTATTACTTAGTCTAAATTCTAGATGTAGGTTAACACAATCATATAATCATATCAATGTAAAGTGTGGAATATAAAAAACACAAAGATATGATGACCTAGGAAACCAAATCGGTAAAAACCTGAGAATGATTTAACCTAGCTATCCTCAAGATAAACCTGAATCTACTATGAAAGAATCAAAGTTTTACAATAGCGACTTAGACCACTAACATCCTATTCCTACCCACCAGTAGAAAATTTACTGACACGACCACATGCAAGCTCCGAGACTACAGACTTCTTCTTTCTTGGATTCTCTAGCAAGTACAAGCACTCCTGCTTGTGTATCCTTTAGCTTTTATTGCAACAATTGAATGATCATCAAGTTTTCAATGAAATCTCCTTCTTGATAATCCTAAGCATGTGTGAAGGCAACCACCTCTCAGATCTCACAAGAGATTCACACACACAGCAAATAGAGCAACTAAGTCCTTAGAGAGCTTTTGGGTACAAAACCCTAAATATATAAGAGGCACACTCTTCTCTCTCTAAAAACATATAAAAACGTACTTAGGGTTTCCTTTATATACTAGGAGTAAAACACTTAACCCTACACATCATATGGGCTTAAGGCTGAGTTGGAAAATTCTGCAGAAAAACTTATGGCTGACTTTCGATTGATCGAGTCTAATTTTCGATCGATCGAGCCAGTCAGAATTGCACACTCAATTCTGCAGTTAACTCGATTCCAACTTTACATAAAAGACCTATACTTTGAGCAAGTCTAAACAAAACTAACATCTGTTTTGATCATGGTTTGCCAACATTACAAAATAGAGTTCTAATACATTAGTTCCTAAGACCTTAGAACCTAACAAGCTTCCCCTTTGGCAATCTGTGACAAAACACAAACACAATGCTCAAAGTTACAAGTAAAAGCCCATTACAAAAATAATGCCCATTACAAAATAATTCAATTCATCAGTTGCAAGTGTAGACGGCAGCACGACTGAATCAACCTATATATTTCCTGAAATACTCAACAAACTCATAAACGCATGTGTGAAAAATACAAGTAAAACAAAATAACTTTTTGATTTCACATAACACAAAATAAAGACATATATCATGAATAACTCATAAATATAAATCAATAAGTAATGTGAAACAAGAAACATATATCAACAAAGTATCTCCCCCTATCAAAAACAATTTCAACTCCCCCTAAACAAAACAAACAAGATTCTCACATTTCATCTATTTCTCCCCCTTTTTGTCACGTATTGACAAAGACAACCCAATTAGAAGGTTGACAGAAAACATACGCAACAGAGAATAAGAGAAAATAGAGAATTAGGGAAACACAAAACAATTCAACTCTATAGAAAATAGAGACAACTCCCTCTATGAAGAGTAACAAAGGTTAAAAACTAGCTTCTCCCTCTATAAAAATAGGAAACACAAAACAAGTGTTGGGAAAAACAGTTTTGGGAAAAATATAGGAGGTGGGGAAAAATAAAAAAACATAAACCTAGTAAAAAAAAAAACTAAGTTGAGGATACACATGAAGAAAAATATTCTCTCGTTCAATAAATGCAAATTTGACACTATGTGTCCCATAAACAGTTGCATGAGTAGAGAAAATATTTGCACATTGACTATCCATCATATCTCTTAAGAAAAATATTTTCTACAATTCACACATAAAAATAGCATATACTAAAAAGTACATAACTTAAAAATTAATCAATCAATTTTTTAAATCAAGTTGAGTACCCAATTTAGCAAAGTGTATGCATGTTATGTATGAAAACAATGAAAGATATGACTGCAAAACTGCAAGATGGATACAAAAAAAAAAAAACAATGAAATGCATGTGAATCCTAAACAGAAATGATGCAAAAAAAAAAAAAAAGATTGGTCAAATACTTAAAAATTGAAAATTTTTCAGTTTCGATCGATCGAGCATCAATCGAGCCAAGTAGATTCAAACCAAAATTTTTATCACAATTTCGATCGGTTGAAAAACACCCTCGATCGATTGAAATTCTCGAAAACTCAAATTTTTGAAAAACAGAGCAATTTTATGCAGAAACTCCTTAAAGCACAATATTTCATGAATGAAATGCATGAGTATGAGATTAAAAGTTTTTCAAAAACATTTGAATTCAATCCAGATCTTCCAAAAACAAGGTTTTTAATCATCAAAAACACAATTTACATCAAAATCAAGGAACATATAATCTTGGATGGCCACAATAAGATCACACACAATATAATGTACCAAGTTTAGCAAAGAGTAACTTGTGTAGTGTATGCAACTAGCAAAAGCTTGAGATACATGTGAGGTGATATGTGAATAGAAATCAAGCACAATTTCTACAAAATTCATCACATAAATTTGAAAGAGACTATCACCTAAAGAGTTACATAATATAACTCTCACATCTCCTAGAATAAAAGTTTGCAATCATGTAAGTTTCTTGATTTGCCTCATAATGTACACACCAATTTTATTTGATTTAAAACTTATAAAAATAGCCAAGATAATGTACACACCAATTTAAATGATTGTGAAGAAATTATTGTCCAATAATGTACACACCAATTTTAGCATTTAAACCGAGACTACATCTTATGTTCTTTTTGTGCATGTGCTACACTTTCTCGAGCACAAAATCATATAATATGCACTAAGGTGTTCATGATTGGCTAGTAAACAGTGGTGAGATGGTTATTTATGTCTTTCTCAATAAGTTCAAGTCCGACAGTCAAAGGCATGTGACATCAAGATCAAGATAATGTGATAAAAAACTATAAATATCTTCCCCCACAACATATACTACAAAGCTCAAACTAGTAAAGTGCAATAAAATAAATTCATCCAAGCTAAACAAGGTACATAAACATATTATGTAAAGATAATATGGCCATCCTTGATTATAAATCCAAGATGTGAAATACAAAAATTGAATTAAATACCTATAAAAAAAATTGAATTAAATGGCTAGGATAGTTTTGAAATCATAAAGTCTATTATATAATTAGACTTACAACATTTGGAGTTTTATCTAACTTTGTTGTTTTTTATTTTTACAATTTCAAAGAATCAAATGGTCACATTTACCTTATATATTTATCAACAAAATTTTCAATTTTTAGTAGAACACAATAATTATTATCTAAAGAGACGCTACAAACTTGACAACAATACCTATGCTATAGGGCCTATCTAGAAGTACCCATTCCTTGAGAGAGAGAGAGAGAGAGAGAGAGAGAACCTCATAATAACTCAAAGTCAAAAGCATTTTTTGCCATTAAATTTTAGGGTTTTTTATTTATTTATTTTGGCCTCTTTATATTTCAAAATGTTTATTTTGGCCACTTGTTTTTTATTTTTATTTTTCATATTAGCCATGATATTCATTTCTATTAGTTTATTTGATGTTCTATCTTTATTTATTTTTTATTTTAATTCATACAAGATAGAAATTATACTCTACTCTAATTTAAATGTATATGTGTGTGAGGCTACTTGTATTTGATTTTGGTTTTTCATATTAGCCATGATATTCATTTCTATTAGTTTATTTGATGGTCTACCTTCTTCTTTTTTTTTTTTTTTTTTTACAAGATAGAAATTATACTTTAGTCTAATCTAAGTGTATATGTGTGTGGAACTCTTTTCTGAAGACTTGAACCCCAACCCTTACCCCCCACACCCCATAAACATTTATACTTGTGAAATGACTATTATACCAACGGTGTGCGGTGGTATGGTCTATCAGTCTATGATATGTTTTTCTACCTACAATAATGATACACAACATTTTAGAGCTAGTATTTAATGAAATAATTAAACATGAAAGTTAACGGTTAGATTATTAAAAATATGAATGACAATATGAAAACGAAATCAAATATGAAAGGTTAATTAAATGAAATTTTGAAATTTAAAGAGCCAAAATGAAAACAATTTCAAATTTTAAGGGCTAAATGTATACTTTGTAGTCAAACTGAAAAGATAAGAAGTCTAATTAAGGAAAGATATGGAATTACATATACTTAAAGTAACTCAGTTGGACTATTTTACACCTTACTTTTTCTTTTTTCTTTTTAATTCTAATTTGAATTTTAATGGTTTGTTAGTTGAGTTTGAATTTGGTAATGATGGGGTATAAAACTCATATTTTACGTCATTCAATAAGAAATTGTCACATCAGTTTTTTACTTAAAATTTTATATATCTTACCACACCTAATAACATTTCAATAAACTCATAGTTGGGTTGGATTTTTAGATAGGTATTAGAATTGATTGGGTATTTTAGCTATTCTTTAATATCTGATATGATAATGTGACATATTGAGATTGGAGAGTGTAAAACTTGGGTTTTACACTATATTCTTATAGAATTTAAACTCTTGCTAAAAGGCTATGTTGTTCTTAATTTGTATTTTTGGAATGATCATTTTAAATTAATAATAAGTATATTTTGGAAAATATCAATTTGAATTAAATTGTAAGGAATTACACCATATTGAGATTGGAGGGTGTAAAACTTAGGTTTTACTTCTTATAGAATTTAAACTCTTGCTAAAAGGCTATGTTGTTCTTAATTTGTATTTTTAGAATGATCCTTTTAAATTAATAATAAGTATATTTTGGAAAATATCAATTTGAATTAAATTGTAAGGATTTTTTTGGAATCATAAAGATAAGTCTATGATATAATAAAATCTCACATTTTCACAACAAATTTGTTTTTAGTGTTGCGTGCTTGAGCATAAAATATATATTCACTTAAGGTTGGTTGACACCTCAACTTGTTGTGAGATTCTATCATGGCCATAGATGAAGAACCCTTTTGGAAATAAAAGGTAAACATCAAATAATCCTATTCTAATTAGATAGAGAGATACAAATTGAACTAAATAAGTGTTAGATGCTTCATTTCGTACCAAATTGTTAGTCCTGTATTCAAATTTAGAATTTCTTTAAAGTGTTGTCTTTAAAAAAAATCATTATTAGCGGGTTCTAGTTAACTCAATTGGTAAAATCTTTTATAGTTAATAAGAGATATGAGGTTCAATTCCCGCCTACACCAAAAACCAATTGATTTCTTGGTCTGATGATAAAGAGGGCAACCACCAGAAACGAATGCCATAGGTTGAAACTCTATCAAAGAAAAAGAAAAACAAGATTTTATTTGAAAAGTCAATACATATAATATTGGTAAACTTTTAATTTATTAATTATTTATTAAAAAAATCAATACCCATTTTGACTAAAGTTTAATTTGTTTAAGATGATTTGAATAAAATTTAAATTAAGTATTATAGTTTTGAGAATCTCTATCATTTTATTTGAATTTTGAAAGGGCACTCTATTAAATGATATATTCCTTTTTTTTTTTTTAAGGGAAATTGATAGCAGACTTTTTTTTTGGTTGGATAAGGATAATAGACTTTATTTGTTAATAATCACGTTATACAATTATGAAGAGAAAAAAAGAGCAAAAAAAGGGGTTTCTACTTTGAACTTTTTTTTTTCCTCTAAAAAATAAGTGATTTTCCTTCTTGAGCATTAGCATTAGTGGTGTCAAATTGCCATATTGCCAAATTTAACAACTAATATAAGAAAAATAGGGCTGCATTAGAGTATCCATATTGGTGGAGCCATAAATTTAGCAATATAGCTCCACTAAAAACTACTTTATCTATCTTACCTTCTCACTTTACAAAACACCCAACATCAGTAGTTTTATTTTAGCTTTCAATACAATAAAATAATATAAACAACACAATAAAATAATATATCCATTATAATAAAAATAATATATTCATTACAAAGTAATGTGAACACATGAATAAAATAATATATTTAATATAAAGCAGTGTGAAGATGCAATTTAATAATATATACATATTTTTTACCTATGAGCTACCGTGCATAGAAGTTGCAATCGGATCTATTCATTAAAAAGAATCGATTCAATACATTTATTACGTACCCACAGGTGTTATATTGGATTTGAATCAGATTTCGGATAAATTTATATTGATTGACTGCTTCGATTATGTTGTTGCTAGCAAATGCCACTATTTTTGGTTTCCCCTGTTCCAATAAATATAAATTTAGATATATAACCACCTAATGCCCTAAGAATATTATATATTATATAAACTACAAATTATATAGCTAACTGTGGAGCCAAATTATTTGGCTTTGGCTCCACCAATGTAGCCATAAATTTGTATTTGGTGGTACTAAAAATAGCAATATAGCTTTTTAGCACTATCAATACTAATGTTCTTAGTGGAGCTAAATGTATAATTTTTGGCTCTTGAATATTAAAAAATATATTTTATTTGTCCTCTTATTATTATAATGATTATTTCCTTTTAGTTGTGGTTGTTGTTTATTGTAGTAGATATATTATTTTATTGTGTTGTTTATATTATTTTAATGTATTGAATGCTAAAATAAAACTATTGATGTTGGGTATTTTATAAAATAAAGTAATAAAATAGATAAAGTAGTTTTTTACAATGCCAAAACCTACAATTTTTGGCATCACCAGTACTAATTACTTATCAAATAAATAAAGTGATTTTCCTATATAAAGTTAGAATATATGTTTTTTTTTAAATTATAAAAAGGATCAATCCTATGAGAGGGGAATAGTAGAAATTTATGATTGTTCTGTTTGAAAAAAAAAAAAAAAAAAAAAAAAAACTCCATCAAACTTGGGGAACTCGCCGGAAACGTCATTTCTTACGCTCCAATTGGTCGTCCCATAAGTCAAGGCACACGTTTTCCACATCAAACCTGGCTGCCATTGCCAATAATCGCGAGTACTCCCCAATTCCCCATTGCTGCGAAATTTCGGATTTCCCAAACACCCCTATTTAAATCTCCACTTTCCCAACACATCACTTTCCCAATTTTTTTCCTAGTAGTCCTCGTCACGACATTTAAAACCTAAAACTTACTTTTTATTTTTTTTATAGAAACCAAAACTTACTTAACTATTTTTTTTATTTCCTTTTCCCTCCACTTGCTAATTATTAATACACAATTTAAACATAGAATTTGTTACAATACATTTAAAGGATGTGCTGTCAATGCATAGAGGTCCTAACTTTCATCACCATTCTATCGGTTCACGAGAAATCTAGGATGTTATATGGGTAGGGAGTAAAATAGTTTACCTTTCTTTCTATTTCTACTAACCAAAATAAGATCTTTGTGGTTTTAGAAACTGTTTTCGTTCATTTTATAGTTCAAATTTTATATTTAGTAATGCTAGAGATACTTTAATTTTGCTACAAAATCTTATAAACGGAGGTGTTATCAATAAAAAAAACAATTCAAACATTTATATTTATTAGTGATTGAAATTAACTAATTACATTATTTTTACATAAGTTTGTAAACTTCATATACAGTAAAACTTACCGTATTTTTAACATTTTCCTTTAATTTTCCAGATCTAATGTGTGCATACTTCCATATAATTTACTCTTTATTTTAAAAACAATCTATTTTGTCCATTTAATGATTCATAAATTATTTTCTGGATTTATTATACACCTTAAAATTTGAAAATTTTAACGGATGCTTTAAAAATATTAGTTTAAGAACTGTTTTAGAAACTTCTTATGAGAAAAAAGAGTGATTAACGTTTTTTCACAATTTTTTATATTTACAATAAAAATGATATTAAAATAGTTCATAAAAAAAAAAAAAAAATGCCCATCCGTTATCAGTCTCTTGTAACAAAAAAAACAAAAAAGAGTAGAAAAAAAATATAAATAAACCGAGTGCTTAACTGCTACTGGTACTAACAGTTAACACCTAAGCCATAGTTCCCCTATATATACACACAATTACACACACCCACACACCTAAACCCACAGTTCCCTGCAAAACTCGAAGTCGTTTTTTTCTCTCTGAGAGGAAAAAAAAAAGAAGAAAAAGAAAAAGCAAAAAAAAAAAAAGCAAAAGCAATAAAGCATAGACTCGGAGATTTCAAAGAGACTGTGTGTGTGTGTGTTTGTGTTTGCGTTTGTGTGTGTGTGTGTGAGAGAGAAAATGCAGGGGACAGTGGGGCCACGTGGTGCCACATAAGGACCCTGAGTGAGAGATCCCTTTTGATTATTATTGTAGCTATATACTAGCGGCGAGATGGGTGGGTTGAGTCCAACGATAGTTGCGGCGGTGGGCGGCGGAGGAGGCGGAAATAGTGGTGGTAGTGGTGGTGGTGGCGGTGGTGCGAATGGTGCGAGCAGTAGCAACAGCTGCTGTGACATGAGCTTGAGGTGTTGGTGTAGGTGGCGTTGTAGAGACCACCAACACCAGCACCTTCGTTTGTTGTTCTCCTCTGCCTTTGTTTTCTTCTTTGGTTGTTTTGTGTTGTACGGATCGGTGGCTACTCTCTATGCTTGGCTTGCTTTCACACCGGGGGTCCAGGGCTTGGCTCAGTCTGAGTCTAGTTCGTCTCTTGGCTGCCTTCAAGACAATGAGGGTTCTTGGTCGGTTGGTGTTTTCTATGGTGACTCTCCTTTCTCTCTCAAACCCATCGAAAAGGTACCTTTCCTTGCCTATATTTTTCTCTCTTTTTTTTTTTTTTTTTTTTATGAGAGCAATTTTGTACCGTAAGAAGTTGAAACCCAATGGGACATCTGGATTTATTGATTGGAATAAGAATTGTAATAAGTAAAAAAAATTGAAATTTGAACAAAAGAAAAATGATATACGTTAGTGTGGATGGATGGAGATGACCTTGCCTCTCTGTATTTTTCTTTTTCATTTAAAAAAAAAAAAGATGATTTATTTGCTGGATTTTCTTATTTTAGAAATGGGTTTTTATTTTAAAAAAAATTGTTGATGTTATTTTGTTTGATGGGTTTTGGGTTTCATTGCCTATCTTTTTGACTTTTTCAAATTTTTATCTAAAATTTTTTTTTGGGTGGATTTTCTTGTTTTTGAGAAATGGGTTAAAAAATTGTGTTTGATTGTAGAGTTTGCTTCGTTTGGTGGGTTTTGGTGTTTCATTGCCTCTCTCTTTTGCTTTTCTTAATTTAAAAAAAAAAAAAAAATCAAATTTTGGTGGTTTTTCTTGTTTTTGAAAGATGGGCTTTAGTTCTTTTTCAAAATTCTGTTTGGTTATTGAGGTTATTTCGTTTGGTGGGTTTTGGGATTTTTGTGATGTGGGTGAGACTATTATGAGAGTGTTGGATTTCAGAATTTGTGTTAAAGAGTGGGGTCTGAAATTGGGTGCAGGCGAATGTGTGGAAAGATGAGGTTGCAGCATGGCCAGTGGCGAACCCTGTGGTGACTTGTGCTTCTGTTTCTGATGCTGGTTATCCTAGCAATTTTGTTGCTGATCCTTTTCTTTATGAACAGGTACAATTTCTTCCTGTTCTGTGATTTTGAAATTTTATATTATTTTTTTCCATTTTGGATCTCCATGTTGTTGATGTTCTTTTCTTTGTGGTGGTATTGTTTATTTCCTGTGTGTTTTTTTGTAAATGAATTGGTTGTTGTATAATATAACATGCAAAGTTGATGAATGTTTGTTTAGTATTTAAGGGCTAATGAAGGGTACAGAAACAAATTCTAGAATTTTAAGTTGTTGAATTCTTGTGTGCGTTCTTAACAGAATATGTCACAGTTCTTTCTCTCTTAAGTTGATGTGATTTTTTGAAGTTTTATTATTTGAATTCAAGTAGTAAAGAAGTTTGTCCAACCATATGGCCGGCCTTAACTAATATGTTGAGGATTCATAACTGACCCCAAAATTTTGAGAATAAGGCTTTGTTTGTTGTTGTGCTATTTTAATTCATTTTAGCTTGTGATATGTGGTCCCTGTTAATAGGTAATTTGTTTTTCTTAATTGACGAGAGGAATTTATTATTAGGTTATTCTGTCAGATGTTTTTGTTTTTATCTTACAATTTGAAAGTTTGGTGAAGTTCACGGGGCTTTGTTATAAAAAGCAGGGTAACAGTTGCTCTTCATGGTGAAAGATTTTCAGTATTTTTGTAGTGGTTCACGTGATATCTGTGTTTTTGTTGGCTCTTAAAATTTTTGAAGGCCAAAAGGTTGCAGCTCAGTTGGTAGATTCTGAGACTTTCTTCAACTGAAGGTTGACTAGGACTTAGTTTTGTAAAATTTTTGGAGTTGTTATGTTTTGATTTTTTGATAAGGGAGTTGTGATGTTTTGTTATTCTTGAGTCTACCGAAACAAGATAAAATGATGAGAAAATAGTTCAAAAAAATTTCCAGAGCAAGAAAGGGAATAACATGATGTGTGATTTAGCCAGCGGAGGCCTCTTCAATTTGAAATCAATAATTGTGAGTATAAGAGTCTTCTTGTAAATATTTGTTTTTTTCTTAGAAAAAAATTCCAGTGCCTCTCTTTTGTATGAACTTTTCTAGTGTTGTGTATATTTAAG
Organism: Notholithocarpus densiflorus; assembly: GCA_030021035.2. Taxonomy (NCBI): domain Eukaryota; kingdom Viridiplantae; phylum Streptophyta; class Magnoliopsida; order Fagales; family Fagaceae; genus Notholithocarpus; species Notholithocarpus densiflorus. The sequence goes on along the minus strand of JARYZH020000138.1, from coordinate 1,061,936 downwards.
TTTTTATCTATTTTTCTGAGAAGAAAAAGTTGATGGATTTGTTGTTATTTTCTGCCATTCTTATTCTTATCATCCTTGTTTGGTTATTACGTCTGTGTTTGGTGGATTTTGCATTAAAATCACTAAGCATCTTCAAATGGTTTGAAATAGATGGATGTTGTGTTGTCAATTTCCATATAAAATAGATGACCCAACTGAAACTTATCCTGATTATGGAAAATGAAATGTTCAACTTGTCACAGAAGGAATAGAACATATGCAGAAATGGGTAGTGGGCAATGGAAAGGGGAATTGGTAGCATGTGCAAAAAAACAGTTCATTGAGGAATATTGTTCGTAAATGTTTAAAAGAGATATTTTGATTCACTCAAGATGGTTAAATAAATTACTGTTATGTTCCTCTGAATCTGTCTTATATACTAGGGAGGGAGAACGTGTTCTATTAAAGATGCTATGTAGGTCATGCCAACATCATGTAGGCAATTTAAATTCCATAATAGAGGCACCGTAATAACATGTGTAATTTATTAGATTAAGAGCCTAAAATTAACCTTCTGGAAGAAGAGTGAACTGTATGACTAAAATTAGAGTATTGGTGAAGAAAATTCATATTTCTAAGTCCTGCTTTATGAGGCATTCCCGGACAATCTAGATGGTTCATACAGATAATGTTGAAGCCAAATAAATTCTGTGGCCTGAAACTACCTTTACAGTTCATGAGGTGTTTTTTTGACTCTGCATTCAAAATTAAGCAATCTGATAATAAAAGTCTGTTCATTTATTTTGCGAGTCCATCTTAAGTAATTCTGTGGTCCATGCTGCTGACATAAAGCATGACCAAAACGTTTCCTTTTCTTTTCATTTTTTTTTTTTTTCAAAAAAATCAACCTTTCTTTCTTTCCTGCTTAATATTGACCAAGTTAAATAATTATGTTGATTTAGGATTCTCTTGTATGGTCAAAAATCAAATACATGGAGAATACAATGTTGTCCCTTTCCCTCTGGCAGGCTGCCATGCAAGACAGTTGTGCTTGGAATGGATTCTTTACAAATAATTAGGCTTTAGATAACAAAATATAAGTCAAGTTCTAGTATGGTTGTACTTTGGAGAACCTTTATTCTTTTGAAAGAATAGCCAAATATATATATATATATATATAGAGGGTTGGGTTTAAGTTACACCTAGTGTAACTCTAAGTAATGTTACACCACTCAATAACTTGTTATAGAATTCAAATTTTGAAAATCTAATCATTGAATTACATGTTCTATATGTTTTTAACATTCATGCCAATTTTCATGTCAATTGGATGTTATTTACCATTCGATCCATAAACTCATCTTTTATGCATTATTTTAAACTACAAAAACTTGAATTTAAACAATTGATTGATGACATGGCTATTAATCTTTGATCACCTTGAAATTTTGCAAGCATGGAGAATATATGAAGATAATGTAATCTAATGATGGATTTGTCAAAATTCGCATCTAATTAAAAATATTGAGTGGTGTAACATTGTTTAGAGTTATACCAGGTGTAACTTGAATTCAACCCATATAATATACATACATATAAATATATATATATATTTTAATTTAACAAAATCTTCCCCCCCCAACCCCCCGCTTCTGTTTTCTGTAAGTAGCTATGGAGAGGGGTTCGAGGGATACCACGGTGGTTCCAGCACCTCTTGTGGTGCTTGGGCACTGGGGTTTGAACCCCAACAGCCACTTTCCCCTAATTAACTATCCAAAAGGAAAAAGCCAAAAGCTCTCTTGAGTAAAAATGGCTTTTGATGGAGAGTGGATAAAAGGACAACTGACTATTCTTTTTGGACACTACATAATTTTGAAAGACCCAATAAAATAGAATTTTGGTATTTAATGGGATCTTTTTGCTTGTCTTAATAACAGATTGAGGGTGGATGAAAGGACAATTGAATTTTTTGTTGTTGTACAACTTGTTTTTTTTTTTTAATAGTAAAAGTGCAGCTCACTTAAAGAATTGACAATGAATAAATTCTTTTCTTACATGTTAGAAACTTGCAATTTTAAAAACTCCAAAAACTTTCTAGTAGCTTTTAAAAGATGAATCTGAACTTTAAATAAGTGGCAACCCTGAGTTTTTGTATATTTCATCAGTCATACACTGAATGAAGAAACTACCAAACGGTTTTGGAAATTGAAATGGTGTAATTGTTACATTAAAATAATGATACCCAAAGGTATAAACTTATTTGTCATTAAGCTATTTCTCTTTCTTATGAATATTCTAATTGGTGTTCATAATTTTTTAAATAGATTGTTAGTTTTATAAGGTTATATTGATACCAGCTCTAAGTTTAGATCATACTTTGTTTCCTTTAGACTAAACAATGGGGGAGAAAGAAAGCCCAAGGAAGTTGGGATTAGTGTTTGAAAATAAAATGCTTGTTTTGTTATACATACATGTATAAGAAAAATGTGCATTTTTTGGGGGCTGTGTATGGACTTATTTGATATAACATTTTTTGTTTTAGATGTTCAAATAGTGATTTCCCCCCCCTCTTACTTAAGAACATCATTGTTGTTAGGCTTTTTTGGCCGTAATAGTTGCTTGGAATATTTGCAGTTATCAGGCCTTTAGCACCATAATAAAAGTGCATTTGATACTTATCCAAAAAAAATGTATTTGAAAAACCAGTATGTGATGTCTCTCTTGTGTCACACTAAACTCAAATATCTCTTGTGTCACACTAAACTCAAATAGAGCAGATGCATTAATTTTTGTGAAGAAGTTACAGGAGTGTTCTCCCAGTTGATTCGGAGACTGCTACTAGAATTATCATACTTCTCTTTTCTCTCTCTCTGCATATCTTTATGATTATATATATTTTAATGCACATCTTTGTGCTTGATTTTGAATATTTTGCTCGAGTTATTCTAGGATGTGAATTTCTTTGTTGTTTTCAGGGAGATACGCTCTACCTGTTCTATGAAACTAAGAATCCAATGACTATGCAAGGAGACATTGGAGTCTCAAAAAGTACTGATAAGGGAGCAACATGGCAACAATTGGGCATTGCCTTGAATGAGGACTGGCATCTGTCTTATCCATATGTCTTCAATTACCTTGGCCAAGTAAGATTTCACTGTCTTCTATGCACACTCACATATACACATCGAATAATTACTTAAACAACCTTATAACATTGTTGTGCACCACCTGCGGGCTAAAATATGGACTAATTAAATAAACTTCACATTAACATGTCAAATTCCTTTAAAATCTGATTATCCAAAAACACTAGACGGGTGCTTTGGAAGTCCTTTAGATAGTTTAAAAGTCACATGCTCAAGGTCCAGTAATTATCATTTGGGGCCAGAAAATTCTTCAGAATTGGCTATCAAATGGTAGGCATCAATGCCTCACATGTGAAGTCTAATGCTTACAGTTACAGCCTCTTGTATTGGGGTATAAATGCAGATCTAATAGTTCCCTGACCCAAAGATTTCGGTTAAGGATTTTTACATTGATTTCATTGCCTCATTCTTTATTTTTTCCCACAGATTTATATGATGCCTGAGAGCAGTAAAAGAGGGGAACTTCGTCTTTACCGCGCACTCAATTTTCCTTTGCAATGGACACTGGAGAAGGTCATCATGAAGAAGCCCCTTGTCGATGCCTTAATCATCAATTTTGATGGGAAGTATTGGCTTTTTGGTTCAGATCACAGTGGTTTTGGTGCCAGCAAGAATGGACAGCTGGAGATCTGGTATGGCAACTCACCTCTTGGTCCTTGGAAACCACACAAGAAGAACCCTATCTATAATGTTGACAAGAGCTTGGGGGCTCGAAATGGAGGGAGACCATTTTTCTATGATGGAAACCTTTATCGAATTGGTCAAGACTGTGGTGAAACATATGGGAGAGCAGTGCGCATCTTCAAGGTAGAAGTTCTTACAGAAAATGAATATAAAGAAGTTGAAGTGCCCTTGCCCTTAGGCTTAATAGAGCCTAATAAAGGCCGTAATTCTTGGAATGGTGGTCGCTATCATCATCTTGATGTGCAGCAGCTAAGTTCTGGGGAGTGGATTGCAGTTATGGATGGGGACCGTGTACCTTCAGGAGATCCGGTCCAGCGATTTATTCTTGGTTGTGCTTCAGTTGCAGTTGTTGCTGTACTTGTTCTACTGCTTGGTGTGCTACTTGGTGCTGTGAAGTGCATTATCCCTCTGAACTGGTGCATTCACAACTCGGGAAAGAGAAGCGATGCTTTCTTGGCTTGGGAAAGATCAAATCAGTTTTCTTCCAAAGTGAGACGGTTTTGCAGTCGCTTAAATAGAGTACCTTCATTTCTCCGAGGATGGATAAAACCTAATACCTATACTGGAAAACTGGTTATCGTAATAATATTTGTAGTTGGAGTTGCACTAATGTGCACAGGGGTTAAATATATTTTTGGGGGCAATGGTGCTGAAGAAGCTTACTTGTGGAAAGGTCACTACTCGCAGTTCACATTATTAACAATGACATATGACGCCAGACTTTGGAATCTGAAGATGTATGTGAAGCATTACTCAAGGTGTTCTTCAGTGCGAGAAATTGTTGTGGTGTGGAACAAGGGGATACCTCCTGAATTGAGTGATCTAGACTCAGCAGTGCCAGTTAGGATCAGAGTAGAGAAAGAAAACTCGTTGAATAATCGGTTCAAAATAGATCCCGAGATAAAAACCCGTGCTGTTCTTGAGCTTGATGATGACATTATGATGACTTGTGATGATATTGAGCGGGGTTTTAGGGTATGGCGTCAGCACCCAGATCGTATTGTTGGGTTCTACCCCCGGCTTATTGATGGAAGCCCATTGAAGTATAGGGGTGAGAAATATGCCCGAAGACAAAAAGGGTATAACATGATTCTTACTGGGGCAGCTTTCATTGATAGTCAAGTAGCTTTCAGGAGATATTGGAGTGTGGAAGCGGAGCAAGCCAGGGAACTGGTGGATAGGTTTTTCAATTGTGAGGATGTGCTACTAAATTACTTGTATGCCAATGCAAGCTCATCTAAGACTGTAGAATATGTAAGACCAGCATGGGCAATAGATACATCAAAGTTGTCTGGTGCAGCAATCAGCCGAAACACAAAAGTGCATTACCAGGTAAGAAGCAAATGTCTTTTGAAATTTTCGGAGATGTATGGTAGTTTGGCTGGCCATAAGTGGGAATTTGATGGGAGGAAGGACGGTTGGGATTTATAGTGACAAGAGAATTTTAACAGCAACTCACTGACTTCCATTTTGTTCTTCCTTTATTCTCATTTGGTATCATTTTTGTTGTTCCTGTCCATACTTCCCCCTGTTGTGAATTAGTTTGGGGAACTTTAGGTATCGATAACTTATGTCTGCAAAATGTATATTGGTTTTGCTTTGGCTTCTTAAATTTAGCCGTCTTAGTTTTTAGTTTTGAGAAAATGGTCAAATATGAGTTCATTGGAAAATATGTTTATCTTCAATCTTTCCATTGGGATATAGGAATCATGGCAAGTTTTGTAATAGTGTAATATTCATGTCTGAGAAGATAAAATTGTTGTAGGGTTGGTTTGCAAGTACATGAAATGAAAGATTTTAATTAGGGGTGTTAATGACTCGAGTTGGTTCGGGTTTTTATCAATCAATCCTCCACTTGAACCGACTCCGTGAGTTGGGAACTTTCTCGCTGGACTGTGACAGATTGATCGGTTGATATTGTTCTAAACTCACTTTTGATTTTGTAGTCGGAGATCAGGTTGCCTTGCTCAATGAGTTGGTGGTGAATGATGGATCTGTTAGTGGGGGAGAGAGAGAGATGGGAAGAGAGAGGTAATAAGGGTCAGGGTTTGGTAGGTGAAAATAAATTTCTTACACCCAATTGAAAACCCTTCTTCTTTTTAGGATTTAAATATGTGCTTATTGAATGGCAGTTGAAATTATCTGGATGGGTTGAGTTCGTCCAATCTTCTTGAGTTGGTTTTTTGTGGATTGATGGGATCGTAGAGGTTTTAATATCTTTTGAAGTTTGGATTGGGTTAACAAAATTTTAAAACCGAGTAAACTCGACCCTACACACATTATTAATAGTTTGAAAAATATATATTTTCTTGAATTTATTAGTAGTTTGATTTATTTTGGATTTTGGAACAAAATGTAAATTTTTTAGTTGAATTATTTTATTATTTTAGAATTTAGTTGGATGAAATTGGAATATTAAAGTCAAATTATGTAAGTTTTAATCATTTATTGAATGAAAACATTTTGAGAAAAATAAAATAAAATCGACAAAATAGCCTAAACTTGACAATCCAATCCATATCCATCTTTATGGATTTGGTAGGTTTTTAAAGCTATTATGGGATTTGGTTGGATTAGAGATTTTTCAATATGACTGTTTAATTGGGCTGAAAAATCTCTTGAAACCTAATTCGATTCGTGCTAACCCAACTTTTTGGGTGCAATCAAGCCTAGTCAAATCACATGGGAAGGATTTTTTTTCATTTGAATTCTGTTTAGTGGCACATTATTTAAAATTTTAGATGACATGATAGTATATACTCTTAAATTCGTAAAATTTAATTTAAACTATAATATAGACAAAATGAAAAAGATTTAAAATGGAAATAACAGTGTATATTTTTAGATTTGTAAAATCTAATTTAGATTTTAGACTATAAAATAGACGAAATGGACAAAATTTGAAAGGAAGAGTTACCTCTTTGGTGGGGGTGGGGCGATTCTTTGAGCAACCCTCTTTTGATGTAACTTATGTTCTCACATAGCAATTAGGACAAGCTGTTTCCTAACTTGGCCCTATACAGAGGTCATGTTTGGTCCATTTGGAAACTTGTTTTTCACATTATGGCCCTCATCCACGTGCATGTTTTTAAGAGAGAGAGAGAGAGAGATTATCCATATGCATGGGTTAAATCCTAAACTATTAATAGTTTATCCATATTCTTGCTATGGACCCATTTGACAGGCAATTGTGCCTATGTGTGTGATAGATATATAATATACCGAAAGTGTCACTGTGGGTATATTGGACCACTCCCAAAGGATGGTCCAGTCCTATGTGCACTTGACTTAAAGTCCTCCACAAGACAAAGGACCCAAATACGTCCACCACTCATTTTTGGTCCCACGACTTCAAATCGATTATAATTACACTTCCCTTCCTTCCCCTCTCACTTCTAAGGGCAAAGTTTGGGTATAGTGCTTACTAGACATGGCACGATGTATTGGGTCAACCCAGACCGCTTCATGTAGAATATGAAAATGCATTATTTGTCCATGAATAAATTGAAAAATGTCGCTGTTTTTCTTCTTCTTTGGCTACAAAATGAAATTGTTGAATACTTGTCGTTATATATTCTTTAGGCTAAAATTCAATTTAGTCAATTAAATTTTATTTCAAATTTCAAATTAATCTTTAAAATTTAATTATTGTTGATTTAGTCTTTCCCTTAGTCAAAATGAGTCAATTTGTTCCTTATATCCAACTCCGTTAGCCAACGAAACTGTTTAAATAATACTTTTAAACAACAAGATCTATTAAATTGGCAAATCAATTTAGATGAAAAGATTGATTCATTTTGACAAAGTGAGAGCTTAAATTGACAAAAATTAAATTTAAATGCCTACTTTGACAATTGAAGCAAACGTCAAGGGACTAAATTGAATTTTAGCCAAAAAGGGGCTTGGATTTTGATTGATGTTCATCCCTTATCGAAAATTTAATATGATAGCCAACGAGCTTGTTCGACTTGCAATTATATGAATAGACATAAAAAGTTAAAAAGATATGTCCAATTTGAACTTATCCCCCCCTCATCAATTTCTATGTTGCAAGCTTGACTTGCCTTCCTCTCTCCTTCAAAAAAAGAAAAGAAAAGAGTGAATATATGTGGAACTACAAATGACGAAATGATGACAGAAAGTTTAAAATATCTATTTGGTAGTGATAAGGGTATTTTCGTCCAATAGAAAAATTCGTTGCTCATCCGTCCTAAGCAATCTCGATGGACCCAAGACTCTCTCTAGCCAAAGTGATATTAGGAGTTGACAGTTCCATTCACGTCGTCCAGGCGGATATGGCTACGAATCCTCCTAACCATGCATCCGTCGCCAAGCGGTGTCCTTCAGATCCCTCACGGTAGTGGACGGGAAGAGGTCTGACGGGTGGAAACTAACGGACCGCTAGGTCCTCGTCTCCTTACCTGCATATAAACGGACGAATGGCTAGGCCGACGGACAAAGGCAATGGGTCCCACAATTCTTTACGTAATCTCCACGCATAATCCCCCACATGGAAATATCTTGCGTATTACATCCAAAAACCCTACTACACGCCCATATTTTCTCTATATGGAAAGACACTTTAAAATCTTGGAAACCCTAATTCCAGATGTTCTCTATAAGGAAAGATCCTACACCCAAGGGATCTTGATTCGCTGTTCACCATTATATAAGTATCAGACCTCCTTTTTTCCCAAGTACGCAGAAAATCTCTAGCTCTCTCACTATAGAGTTCTTGGAGATTTCTCGTTCATTGACTTAATCTTCAGAAGGTATTTGACCGGTACCACACCGGTGCTTTTTGTTTGGTTCTTGTTTCTCATTCTTTAGGTATTCATTGGTGCGATCAAGGGGAATCAACTCACTGACGATTTTGTGCATCATCAGGAAGTAAGGAACATGTGTTAAGAGTCAAGTGCTGGTGTGCTGAATTTAAGAGATTATAAATTATTTATTTGAATACTAGATAAGTCTAAATTGCTCAATTTATATATATATCCTCATTTTTTTTTTCCTTTAGAAATAGTTTTTAACTTTCTAGTATCCATTTTTGAAATCTCACTTATTTTAAACCTCAACTTTTTCTAAGAACATATATTTATTTATTTTTATTTTTAACAATCCTTTAAAAAAAGAATGAAAAAAATAAGCTGTACCAAATTATTGGTATAGATTTATAATGGGGTTATTATTGAAAACTTCAAAAAGACCCCAAAATTTGGGACTCCTTTTCACAATAGAGAAGTTACAGAAGAAAGCTTTTCTTTCGATTAAAGGAAAAATTGAAGAGGAAACTTTGAACGAAACAAAAAAAATATTATACTTGCTATTAATTATTGACACAACTTTTATATTCTTTTTAATAAGAATATATGATAATTATTAAGTATTTTTCAATATAATACTAAAGGCATCTAAAGTCTAAACTAACCATCAGTTTTTTTTTTTTTTTTTTTTTTTTTTTTTTTGAGAATGAACTAACCATCAGTTTGTTTCGAAAAAAATATATTTCATATTCTTTGATGCTTGGTACGTAGAAAAATAAGTCAATGGAAAACGAGCCCAATGGAAATCCCTTTCATATATGTGTTAAACATTTCATTGAAAATATTTTCCTCATTCTTAGATTTTGGGAGCAGCTAAAAAAATTAATTAAATCAAAATCATTTTCCATTGACTAGGATAAACACCCTAATTAGGGTTGAAAAATGTTTTATGCTCAAAAGAACATACCTCTAAAAAATAACTGAAATATCCTTGAAATGTCTTCAAAGACTCCAAATATCCCTAAAACCTTCAAAATGACTAGAATACCCTTCAAACCTCTCGAATTACAAAAATATTCTGGAGCTTTAAAATAACCAAAATACCTTAGAAACCTCTAAAATAATAAAAATATCCTAGAATATTCAAAATTATCAAAATACACTCAAATCCTCCAAAATGACTGAAATACCACTAAACGTATAAAAGGACTAAAATAACATTGTGTGCAAAACCGATTTTGCCCATAAAATTTCAGTTTTAGAAAATTGGCAATTTCACATGGGTATAAAACTTTGTAATTGGCCTAGCATCAAAATTCACATCACATGAGTTCATTATTGAATTAAGGGAAAAATGCTCTTCACTAAGTCTAAAATAGTGTTTTGACCAATGAATATGAAAGTGCAATTTTCATTGGTTAAGAGATGATCTTACCATAGACATGCGTGTATAGGTATGTCTTAAATTTTTTATTTTTTATTTTTTTATTTTTATACAAGATAGAATTTCTACTCTAGCCTAATCTAAGTGTATATGTGTGTGAATCTTTCTCCTGGAGACTTGAACCCCGACCCTTTCCCCCCACACCCCACAAGTACTTATACTTGTGGAGTGACTATTGCACCAAGGGTGTGCGGTGGTTATAGGAAGTAGGAACGTCTTAATTAATTTCAATTGGTCACGTAAGACATTAATTAAGATATAGCTACAATATTAATCCCTATTAGTCCAAGTTATGAATAACTATAGATATGCAAACACAATAAAATCCCAAAAAAAGAAAAAATTAAGTGTAATTTTTGAACTATTTATAATAATTATTTTATCTTGTTCGGTCATCTTGATAATTTAAAGAATACTTTTAATTCCGAATAACCTAATCAAGAAGAGAATTATTACGTTCACAACATTTTCAAAACAAATTAAGCTTAAAACCCTTGTTTATCTTTTAAAAATAGTAGGATTCGTAATCAAATCGGAAATATAAAAACTTGAAATGTGAGACCCACAAGGTTGGTTGGCACTCTTGTTGCAATTAGAGTGCTGATTGGGCAATCTGAGTGTTGATTAGCACTTTAGATTCATGTTTCCAAAATTTTTTAACTTTCAATTCGATTTTGTTTATAATTTTTTTTTTAAATTTCAGTTATAAGGGATGAAGGAAAGATTTTATTTGTGAATGCATGACTCGAATGCATGACTCCCTAAGTCTTAAAAATACTAGAAAAACACTTTTCTATAACTATGGGAGGCCTTAGAAGTGAATAAGGTTCAAGATTTTCTATCCACCACTCAACTTTAAAGTTCTATTGTTAAGAAAACCCTATCACTAAGAAATACGAAATTTCACCATCTTATTTGTGTCTATACCATTAAAAGGTACAATAAGCACCATAAACATCTTTCTTGATTCCTCAATCCCATCATTATAACACACAAATTCAAGCCCTTTCTAGGTAGATTGATCAATCATCATCATCAATAGATTGAAGCACCTAACCAAACCGCACAATTAGTCCATCATAGTCTTAAGAAGAGTTAGAGTCCATAAAGAGAAGGAAGGAGCACTGTTATTGAAGAAGTTCAAGGAAGGAAGGAGGAGAACATGGTGATCAAGTCCATGCTTGTGAGATCTTGGAGTTCATACATCACATTTATGTGAATGAGAGTGCATGCAACTAACAATTTTTACCTTTAGTTGATTAGGATCTTTTTTAATTTGAATTGATTTGTTATGTGTGGATTCAACATGCTTTTAGTTTCATGAAATCTGAAAAATACAAAAAAATATGCTTATTTCATGAAATAAAATGATGATTAAACATGTTATTTCATTTATCATGCTTTTCTCTTTAGAATGTTGGTAGATTTACTATTCTATTCTATTTATATTACCATCATGCATTCACATGTTCATACATCACATCGACATATGATTACATACATTAAAATGATAGATCATGCCATGTAAAATGTGTTTTTTTTTTTTTTTTTTTGAAAACCATGTAAAATGTGTTAACATGTTAGATCTATAGATCTACGTTTATAAGGTAATGATAAGATGTAGATCTATCATAATCATGAGGTTTCTCACATGAAATAACTCTATCCAAGCATCATTTAATTAATTACAACATGTGTTTTTTTTTAATCTTGTATCACATGAAATAATAAAAAATCAAAAAAATAAATCCTTTGATTTCCTATCATTAGCATGACATGTAAAATAGGCTCATGTATTTTAAATACATGAAAAATGATAAAATTCACGTAAAATAATGGAATGTAGGTTATATTATTAAATTTTCAGGTTTGATATTAAATCTTTATTTTTGGTAATATTTGTGCAATATTCATGTACATCATGTAGATGTTTCATCTAGGATGTGCATTTAAATTTTTATTAAAAAAAAAAAAATTCACACACTTTCATTCATTTTATCAATTGTCCCTGCATTTAGGAGGGAATATTTTATTGCATGTTTATCTTGCTTTCATTCATTTGTTTATTAATGTGTTATTGTGACTAACCTTTTATTTCGTTTTCTTTATTAGTCATAACCTTTGATTATGTGAACAATGAATATAATGGGTGCTTATTTTTCTATTTTGTTATTGCTTTGAATCAATAGTATAATGGATAGGTGAATTTGTTAATAATGGAGATTGTACCAAAGGAAATAAAATTTAGTTCGGACAAAGTGAGTGCCTAACACTTTTCCATTTTATAGCGTAGTCCCCAAATTTAGTCTAATGGACCTAGTTTAGGTTTTATTTTGTATTTTATTTTGAATTATTTTAGAATAATATAATTAAGAAACAAAATATTGTATTTAAGATTGAACCCATATAATTTGGTTAATTAAATTAAGTGGTGACTTCAATATTGTAAGTTCCTTAGGATAGGGGGATGATATCAAAAGTTGAATTTCCACGTTGAGATTTGCTATAGAGTGATTTTATAATTTACCCATTAAAATTAGAATCTATTTGCGACTCTCACATGTTGAAATCTCCAAGACTTTTAATATGATTGAAATACCCCTTTAAACCACCAAAATGATAATGATAATAAAATACCCCAAACCATCAAAATGAGAAAAATACCTCCCAATATCCACATAATGACCATGATATGCATCAATTTATTGGGAATCACCCTTGAACTTATAAAAGTTGAACAAAAACAACTTTTCAAGTGTCTTTTTAGATGTTTAAGTATTTTAATTATGAATGTCAATTTTATTACCATCTTTAAATTTCAAATACTGTCATATACAAAAAAGAGAGTTAAATTATTATAAAACTAAAACACAAAAATAATTTTTAGCCTATTTTTGATTTATGTGTCGATTTGGTTGCAATTTGTTTTAATTAGTGATCGATTTCATAATATGGCTTCGTCTCTATTCTCTCTTGCTTTCGGCATTTGCTTCTTAAAAACAAAAAACAAAAAAATTATTATAGGTCCATTCTTACCTCAACAAAAAGGAGTTTATTGTTTATCTTTATCCAAAAGAACCGATGTTTTGTTTACGTTAACTACACTCTGCGTAGAATGCGATGCTAAAATGATGCAATATGAATCAATATCAAGTTACCAACTTGTTAGGGAATAACATTAGAACAATACTTACAGCGCTAAAGAATAACATATCAAGAGAGATTAGATTTTGTAGTCTCTACTCTCTACACCATTGATAGAATAAAGTAACTATAGTACATAAAGTTACTTGCATCAATGCCTTACAAAATTACACAATACCCTATACTAGACATTACTAAGCAATATAACGAGAGTAATGAACATGAGAATGTGTCATTTTGCTTATAATATGAGCCTCTATTTATACGTGAGGTCTCAATAGTTATTGACAGAAATTTGTGCCACATGAAGTATTATCAATGATCCTCTAGGACCCTTGTCTATTGTGTTAATATTATTAGGCGTTAACTTCTCTTTTAAAATATCATAAATACAAGTTTATCAAAAAAAAATATCATAAATACAATAACCGACCAGCCCTAGTATTTCTAACAAGGGATTGCCACGATATCCATTACGTGTTAGCCATGCTATGTTGTTTTTTTGGCAGTCCTCCATGATTTGTTGCACATGTATCATCCCTTTGGTTCCATTTGCATTTTGGTCATAATAGTAACACACCAAAATAGGAAATACTATACATATGATAAACATGTGAGAAGCATTTGTTTTTTTTTCCCCCCCAAATAAAATCACTCCTAGACTTAGGTGAATTAATATCCTAGAGAGTTTATAGGGTAACTCTACCATGGATTTTTTAAAAATCTTGTTCATCCTTTGTTGATGTTGTTGCCTTCTTCTTTTTCTAAATATTTAAATTGATAAAAATCTTGCTCATCATTGTGATTAACAGATTATCAACACTTAAACAAAAAATTTATTAACACTATTTATATTTATTTATTTAAATTATTGATAATGTGATGAAAATGATTAACTCATTTCATAATTAATGGATAAAATTTTAAAAACTCCATAGTAGAATTACTCTAAAAACCCTATAGAATGCCAATTTGAATGATCATGAGTTGGGTTTGGGACAAAAATTGCTTTTCCAAATCCAAACCATTCCCACTCATATTGGAAAGACTTAACCTGTTTATCTAACCACGAGTCGGGTCAAATAAGTTGGATTGAGTTGGGATGACCTAAAATTGAACATCTTAAAAACTATTAACAAAAATTAAACATTAGTAAGCACTTTTACCCTAAATTAAAAAAAATGTTTTAGGAGAGAAAATAGAGGCACACTTACTTTTATTATAGAAACCCTAAGTCTCTTTGTATAAACAAAATTAATAATAGGATTATTTTAGTAATCTAAACACATAATCGACTCTGGGTTGAATTTGGATATTTAAGATATAAGAAAAACCAAACCCTTTTTTAAGTCCTCATGATGTTCATGAGGTTCATGGTTTGAAGCCTTTAACAAGCGTTTTGAGATCATCTCTAAAAGATTTCTTCTTAGTTCTTAGTGTTTGTGGGATGATGAATTACAAACATTCTAGCGTATGGTCAAATGCTTAAAGAGAGCCTTGGATATCTTGTTAAAAACCATTCTCTAAATCAATAATCATAACAAATTAAGTTTTCATAACCGGTCAAGATTTTAGAGTCTTGTAACTTAACTGTCAGTTTCAAACTGAAGATATCCATATATAGGGCATAATATATATATTTTTTGCTAGATATGGTTTCCCAATCATAAGGAGCATCAGCATCACCCCCCTACTCTCATTTCCCTTTTTAGGTGTAGAGAGAGAAACAGAAAGAGGAGATGTCCATCATTCAATCCCATGTGCCATTCTCTCCTCTTCAATCCCCATACCTTCCTCTCCTCCATCAAATATAATACCAAACCCATATACACAAAGCTCTGTCTCTCTCTCTCTCTCTCTCTCTCTCATCATCCAATATTGGAGTTTGAGAGTACTTTCTAGGGGTTTTGAAAATTGAAAAACAAAAACAAAGCCAAAGCCCAAAGCTTTAAAGCTGATCACACACACACACCTTCACCTCTAAACACCACACTCACACACATACCCATATACCCCCAATAAGGGAACCCCAACTCTCTTACCTTTTCTTTTTCAGAGAATATTATCAATTATCAAAGACACAGTCTCTCTGATCCAATTGGTCAAGCTCTCCTCCCAAAGTTTTCATTTTTATCTTCATTTTTTATTCTCAGGAGAGAGAAAAAAAAATGTGGGTTCAGAGAATATGTAGAGAATATTGAAGGGAGTGAGGAGAAAAAAAGAGATGTTGGCAATGGAGAAGGATTTTGATTCAAAGTTGAAACTTCAGGCCACTTCTTCCAATGGTGGGAATGTCCAGAAATCCAAGAGCTTTGCTTTTAGGGCACCCCAGGAAAATTTTACTGTTCAGGATTTTGAATTGGGCAAGATCTATGGCGTTGGTTCCTATTCCAAGGTTCTTATTTTGGAAACTATTCTTCCTTTTTATTTTTTAGATTTTTGTTCATTTTTGGCTTTCTGGGTTGTTTTAGTTTGTTTTGTTTTTGCTATAGATTGCTGGCTTTTGATTGAATGTTTGTGTGTGAATGGTATATTTGTATCAGTTTTTTTAATATGTGATAAAAGTTCAAAATTTATTTTCTTCTTGGTATGTTTATTAATGGGCAGTAATGGTCAATGGGTATTTGAGCAATAAAGCTATTGGGGGAGCTATTGGCAATATTATGGTGGATTATATTCATATGTGGAACAAGTATAATTATGAATTAATGCAAACCCAGGTGGGTCTTGCTCAATAGGGGAGTTTCATTTACAAGGAAGGTAGTTTTGATAAATTGGGCCCTGAAATGAAGATGGATGTGATGGATGGAACATGGGGTTTGATTTCAGTGCCCTTTTGATTGGTTGCTGGGAAATCTGAACCAAAGATCCTTTTCTTGTTTTTTACCCTCAGAAAATGCGGCTCTTCCAAGCTGTATGGTTGAAGTTAGTTTTATAGCATGCTGGTTTTTCATCTTTTCAGTTCCAAGACAACACACACACTCACACAAAAAGAAGACTCAAATCAAATTTTTACCCCCCTCTCTCTCTCTCTTTCTCTCCAAAAAAGGAGAAGTGCAATGTCCACAACATTTTCACAACAAATCATAGATGTTAAGTTGTTACTAGTTCACCATTGCACACCCTTGGTGCGATGGTCACTCCACAAATATAAGTGCTTGTGGGGTGTGAGGGGCAAGGGTCAGGGTTCAAGTCTCCAGGAGTGAGCTTCACACGCATATACACTTAAATTATGCTATAATTGAATTTCTATCTTGTTAAAAAAAAAAAAAAAATTGTTATTGGTTATAATTTGAACCCACTACTACCCACCAATAACAACTAGTAACAACCTGCCATTTAAGATATTTGTTGTGAAAGTGTTGTGGAAGTTAACATTTTTCAAAAAAAAAAAAGTGAGAATTTTAGAGAAAAAAGTTATGAGCTGAGTACATCGTGTGGGTTGTTAAGACAGCATGGCCTGTTGGAATTTATGGAGCTTCTCACCTGCGCTTTTATAGGTTTAAGCTTAGAGCCACCAAAACACAAAAAAGAGTAAGGATGTGATAAGGGGTAGACTATTAATTATGATGATTAGCTAGTCTGTGATGCTATCTAAGACCAATTTGGATGCTATGTCAAATTATTTTCTTATGCAACTCACCTCTTGTCATGTGAATGATTGATTACAACTGATGTGATATGCCATGGTAATTTTCTCAATTGGTTGGCCGTATGTATTGATTGACTATCACCTGTCCTTTTTTACCTCAAGGTTTCTGTTGTGTGCTTAATGAGGATGATTTATTATTTTTCACAGACAGAAAAGTTTAGTCACATTGCTTTGGTTTTCGTTTGTTTGACATGCCAAGGTTGACCAAATTTGAGGCTTTCCATTTCTGTATTTAGAGCTAATATCATACACATGACTCTACATGCAAGAAAATAATAGTTATAATTATCTGTTCTATTCTCCAACCTCTTATTCTCTTCTTTAAACTGTTGGCGACTCTTATAGGTGTGTGGCTCATATCATCTCTTCTTGTCTGTGTTAAATGTGTAATTATTGATATATTTCTATTGATCTTCTTTGAATATTGAATGAATGATACTAACAGGTTGTTAGGGCAAAGAAAAGGGACACGGGAATTGTGTATGCATTGAAGATCATGGACAAAAAATTCATTACCAAAGAAAATAAAACAGCTTATGTGAAGTTGGAGCGCATTGTACTTGATCAATTGGATCATCCTGCCATTGTGCGGCTATATTTTACATTTCAAGATACTTTTTCACTGTGTAGGTATTCTTATTGTAATTTTGTAGTAGTATTTTATTTTTTGAATACTGCTTCGGCTTCCCAACTTTTTTACTGGTGTTCTTTATGTACTCTTTGTTCTTTGTTATGCCTTTCTGGTTTTTCCTTATTTGGATTATCATTTGATGTTGATTTCTTTTATTATATCGTGAAGACATGGCACTTGAATCCTGTGAAGGTGGAGAACTGTTTGATCAAATAACCAGGGTAAGAAATTTTATAGCATGCATCCATTGTGGAATCATCTCTGATTTGTCCAAAGAAAACTTCTTTGGCCACTTTTTCCATGTTTGATATAAGCAAATAGAAAAATAGAAGATGGTGTTTTTCTGTTTAATATGTAGCTTTGACGCAACTCATCCCACTTTTGGAAGTTTTATGGTTATTTGCATCTTGTTTGTGAAAAAAAAAGAAGCTTTTTTCAAAAGGCGCCAACAATGGTAGTGCCGCTGAAGTACATGGGAAGAGGGTGACCAAAGAGAGGGGAAAGAGGGGGGGGTGGTGGTGAGGGAGCAAGGCCAGTCGTCTTTTATAATAAGAGCTGTCCATAAAATTTAAAGAGGAGGAAATCTTAATAAAAGGAGTAATGCATATTTTTACTTATATATATATAAAAAAAAAAGTAGTAATGCACATCCAAGAAATTGAAGTCCTTGTAAACTTATGCTCAGGAACTTTTCCATTTGTCAAAATTTCCCTACCATGCCATCAAAAGCCTTTTATTTCTTTGCAACGAAATACCCTTCACCAGTGACAATGGAAAGTATCCTACTTTTCCCCTCTCCTAACTTCCCTCTGTTATTGGACGCCAAATACATCACTGTATTAGGCATAGACCAGTTAAGCCCAAAATCTCTCTCTCTCTTTTCTGAATATTTGCTCTGTCAAAATATCAGGAATTCCAATCTGTTGTTATGTTTCCAGTATCTGTTGCTGCCTTTTAGCTTATCATTCTACAGTATCCACTATCGGTTAGTTGTATTTGCAGAAAGGTCGTTTGTCAGAAGATGAAGCTCGCTTCTATGCAGCAGAAGTTGTAGATGGACTTGAATACATACATAGTCTGGGCTTGATACATCGTGATATTAAGGTAGTTTCCAAGTTGGCTTGTACTATTTCATTTGTATATGAATGATTCTAAAAGTTTTTCGCATGGCAGCCTGAGAACTTGCTTCTTACTTTGGATGGACATATTAAAATTGCCGATTTTGGGAGTGTGAAGCCTATGCAGGATAGCCAAATTACAGTCCTTCCAAATGCTGCATCAGGTTGGAGTAAATCTTGTCATGTGGATGCTGTAAATTCCACTATTGAGTGATATGTTAAAATTTTTCAGTTAATGCCTTGTCCAGATGATAAGGCCTGCACGTTTGTGGGGACAGCTGCATATGTCCCTCCAGAAGTTCTCAATTCTTCTCCTGCAACATTTGGGTGAGTGACTTTCTTTCCTTAATTAAGCAAGGCATGTATAAGTTAGAATGCATTGTTATTGCAATCAATACAAATTCTTAAGTTTAATGCTTCTACCATAAATTTATATTTATTGAATTATTCACTTCAATCAATACTTGGTTCTTATACTTCACCTTGTTCATTCTTTTAGTTGTTAATGTTGTACTGCCTTCGTAGGATAACTTCCTTTGCTTTTTCTGAACATATTAAAACAGAAATGACCTCTGGGCACTTGGCTGCACCTTGTACCAAATGCTTTCAGGAACTTCTCCTTTCAAAGATGCAAGTGAATGGCTTATTTTCCAAAGAATTATAGCCAGAGATATTAGATTTCCAGATCACTTTTCAGAGGAGGCAAAAGATCTCATTGACCGGTTATTGGTAAGCTACAACCGCAGTTGTTATTAGCTTGAGGGTTCTTGTAAGCATGCTCTGATTGTATATGTTAGGGTCCTACTGTTTCTTTTAAACATCTTTATCAGGGCAAAAGAATAAAGTAGAATTACTCCCAAGAGATTATGGTGTGCTTTTCAGCTATAATCTTTAGGAAATGACTGTGCTATAGGGCAAGCTCATGTTGGCACTGGTTTGAAGGCATGTGGTTTTATTTTTCTGTTTTAGCGAGCGAAAACCCTTATATCCCCATGATTTACAAATAGTGCTTCTTGTTGGAAGAAAACATTGAAGAAGGCAGCTACTGTATTCAGTTGAAGACAGCGAGGGTGGATCTTGGGAATAGTGTAGCTGCTGTCAGTTTTGCTTCCACTTCTTCTCCTCTTCCCCCTCGTTGTACTACTGCTACTTCTAGTTCTATTACAAAGATAATGAAAACCACCACCACCTTTGAGAGTATTGTTTATCTACATTTTGATTATTGGCCTTTAAATCGTTAACTGTTATGTTCTGTTGCTATCCTGAGCTATTTCTTATTCCTTCTCTACTAAAAGCCTATATATAACATCATAAAATGGTTAGTTGACTACCATGACTAGCAGTAGGATCACCACCCTTGAGAGTCCAGTTCAACAACAACCAATCCTTAGTCCCAAATTTTTTGGGGTCGGCTATGGTATGGTTCCTTAAGGACCTCAACAGATTAATCAAGGTCAGCCGCATGTACGTAAAGGATGCTCCAATGAATATCTGTGGTGAATTCCTTCATAATAGAGTGACTAAGTTTTACGTTGGAGTCAACCTACAGCAACCCTCATCCTTTTCTCTAGCTTGGGACCAGCTGTGGACAAAATATATGACACTAAGCATAGACGTAGGCCTAGTTCCTTGAGAGTCCTATTGATTTGCTTTATTCATTAGTGAATTTTAAATTGTTTACTTTCACAGTTTGTCATATTTGTGAACTATCACATATCTTGCACTACCTACAGTTCTGACTTAAAATTAATAGCACGGATTGATAAATTTCTGACATTGAAATTAACTGCAAAGAAAACAGATGTAATCCTAGACTACATATAATCTTTTGGTCCACTTTTGGTCCTAGCATACAATGCATCGATAATGGCCTACAATATAACTTTTTGTCCATATATGTTCAAGTAGGAAGGTATTCAGATAGGATAAACTAAAAAATCCACGTATAAGATGTGCATAAATTGACAAAGATTCCAATGAGAGCAAGTAGGAGCCATTTTGATCTAAGAAAGACTATAGAGAACCATCCCACTTTTCTACGATTTCATTTTTCCTGGAAAGTGGAAGGTCCTTTCCCCTGCTTGGTAACATGTTCTAATGATTGAATTTCATCCTTCAGTAAATAATCAAGAAGTTTCCAATTATTATCAGAGTTTGTAATTGTCAATATAGTTAGGTGCTTTTGTTAGTTTTCCAAAAAATGTTTATTTAGGGGAAAATATCTTTATTTATCAACAAAAATAAGTCTTTCAAGTCTTTAAATTCATTTTTCTCTCGTGAGGGAAAAACGCAGGCATTTACAGAAGATCTATTTTTGAATATATGTTGATTTATTTTTTCTTACTCAATCTCTGTTGCATGTGATAGAATGTTTAATTGATATTGCTTGATGAAGTGAATAATTGCCCTAAATTAGCCACAACCGTGATGCAGGATTTAGATCCCAGCAGGAGACCTGGCGCTGGACCTGATGGTTATGTGGTACTCAAGATGCACCCCTTTTTCAAGGGCATTGACTGGAAGAACTTAAGAGGGCACACCCCTCCAAAACTTGCTTTGGAACGAGGGGTATGGCTTTGGCTATGTGTCAAACTGCAATCTATAAAGAAATCTCACTCCCTCTAAGAATCCTTGCCTTCACTGATTGAATAATTCTAAAAAAATTTTTTTTTTTTACATCAATTTTGATAATTGTTTTCTCTAATTTTTTAGGTTCCTTTAAGCGAGGGCGAGGATGTTCAAGATTCATCATGGAACCCTACACACATTGGGGATGGTTCAGACAGACAAGCAGATGGGAATTGTGGTGCTGCTTCATCATCTGAAGGGTCTGGCCATATAACTAGGCTTGCTTCAATTGACTCATTTGATTCAAAATGGTATTGGTTCAACATCTTTATCTTTATTCTTAGCATCAATTGTGCTTTACTGTTAAGAAAATCTGGTGTTTCTTTGAGTAGCAATTCTATCTGTTGTGAGCTCTACATTTTTAAGAGTATAGATATTACTCCCTCTGTCCCATTTTGTTTGTCCAATATTCCATTTTTTGCTGTTCGCAAATGGTTGTCTAGTTTTTGAAGTTGATGGTCATTAATTTACTGACTTACTAATATTCCCCTGCTCTTTATTGTATTCATGTTTAAAATTCTTGAAGTTTATAAGGGTAATTTGAAATCTTCTACACTTTTCTTTGAGATATGATGCATTAAATGAAGTTCGCTTAAAAGTTTAGATTTTCTGAACTGGACAATTAAAATGGGACAGGGAATTGTTGTTGTGCTTGTTACTTTGAAGGGGTCTCAAATGTTCCCATGCCCAAGATCATGATTGGACTTGATCTTAATTACACCATCCATTCCATTGTTAGTGGTTCTCATGAAGGATGCCGTGTAAATTTTGATGCAATTTGCAGATGAAATATAAATCTGCATAGGTTTTGTAATAAAGCTTAAGCTTTTCTAGAAGGTAAGTACAAGGAAGATTCACATGATTTTATTAGGGACTTGGACTCCAAACTTTTACTCTCTAAGCTCTAGCATTTAAACTGTTGAGCTCAGTCAAGAAACATGCATGGAAAGAAGTTGTAAAGATCAAGTTGCTGTGTTCCAAGAAAGGTCCTCATTGGGGCTATCCAACAAATTCACCTTCAAAAAGGACATTTGGCTAATTTCTCTAGAACTTGGGCTGAAATAATTTTTCTTTGTTGATGTTTTAGATTTTTGAGAAGTATGAGGGGAAAGGAGCTCTATAATTATCCTTTCATTTCTGTCATACTTTCTGAAATTCAAATTTATTTTGAATCTGTAACGTTTGTAGGTTTTGCTTGGCCATCAACATGTGTTCTTTTTTTTGTGTATGCATGGTGACCCATATCTAATCTGTATACTAACCATGTTAACAGGCAACAGTTCCTAGATCCAGGGGAATCTGTTCTTATGATCTCAATGGTGAAGAAAATACAGAAATTAACTAGCAAGAAGGTGCAGCTTATCCTCACTAACAAGCCAAAATTGATTTATGTGGACCCTTCAAAGCTGATTGTGAAGGGAAACATAATTTGGTCAGACAATCCTAATGACCTCAACATCCAAGTCTCAAGTCCTTCAAATTTCAAGATTTGCACAGTAAGTCCCCCTTGCTCCCTGCTCTATTATCATCAAGGGCATATTTCCAGTTAACTCTGTCCCCCCCTCTACCCTACCTAAGCTTCAAAATAAATAAGTAAATAACAAGTAAAAAAAATATTTAGCAGTAGCCAATCATAGTGGGCCTCGTCATTGTATTTGGAATTCGCAATAATCTTTCTCCAATAATGTGTCATATAATACATAAATCTTGAGTGTTATGATGTGCAGTTTTAGTAATTTTTATCTTCATATAGCCAGCATGAGAATTTAGAAAGCATTACTTTCATTGATTATTGCAGCAAAATTATTTTGATAAGTGATAGAAATTTTATCAATAAAATAAAACAGTCTAGTAGACCGGATCTGTGCAAGAATGTTTCATAAAGTTTTAAAATCTGAATTTCATAAACTCAAGAAAGAAACAAAAGAAGTTGAAGAGTAGCACTATGAAAAGCACACATCGAAACATACAACAAACAAGAATTTTTAAGTGAATAAACTGAGAGCTCCACCCCCTCATAATTCCAGTTATTGCAGCAAAAATTGAATTAAGAACTAAATTTATAGGGTTTTGGTCCTACTTCTGTTCCTTCTTCTTTTTTAGATCTTCGTTTCCTGATTCTAATTTATGTAATTGTTCAGCCAAAAAAGGTGATGTCATTTGAGGATACAAAACAAAGAGCATGGCAGTGGAAAAAGGCAATCGAAGGGCTTCAAAACCGGTAAAATTTGTTTCGTGGTTTTGACAACACATTCTTTGGATGTTATAATAGTGTAGAGGAACGTGGAGATTCTCAAACATTTGACACCCCTGAGAATTATTTATTCAATGAAAGAGATTTGAGTTGCACATTCGGCTCTTCCAAGGTGCAAAGCTGTTCCCCCTCCTCTCACTGCTTTTGTCTGAGTTTGTGATGAGGGTTTTTTCCCATCCTTTTTTCACGCATTGTGTGGTAATCTGTACAATGTGAAGTTGTAACTGTAGGGTTTGTAGGGGGGGTGGGTTAATCACTTGATACTGTATGAAAAGGACATTACTTTAATGAAATTTTCTTTTTGTAAAATGATTACTGTATAACAGCAATTTTGAGATTGTTCCATTTGGTTTCTTAGCATTTCATATGCATGCAATTTGCTGTGAGTGGTGTTCATGCCCTTCATAAAATGGCATCATGTTTTGGCCCTCTCGAAACGGAAAGTAGCTATTGAGCTCTAATTTGACTGGCACGTCTTCCTATTGTAAGTTCTAGATGAAGGGTGATGTCAAGGATTCAAGATCCATAGGGTGCGTATGTAAATTAACCGATTTAAAAAACGGAAGGTGCTCAGTCTGTAAGTGTAAGAGTGCTTAGCCTTACCTTTTGAGTTTCACATCAGTTTACTTGAGACTTTGATGGACTCAGCTAAACTATTCAGTTTCATCTCCTATTGTTCTGTCATCCTCCATTGCTTAAAAAGGTGACAGCACCAGTAGTGCATTTCATATTATGATGAGATATATTCTTGTGATGGTTTCAGACTTCAGAGCACCTATAGGTCCTATACTGTTGAGTCTGTAATCGTATGCAAACAGCTCTTGTATAGATTATGGATAATATGCCATCTAAACGTAGACGAAAATCCTCACAATTTTAATTGATTGTATTTACATTATGATTCTTTAAAGTGCAGGTGCCATCTTAAAATGCCATGTTTTTAGATATTCCATGTTAGATTACAAATCACATGAACTCGGTTATGTCTTCTTAAAAAAAAGAAAAAAGAACTTAGGTAATAATGTGGGAGTCAGAGAGAATTAAACTGGCAGTTTGTATGTGATGTACGAATTAATTGAAAAGTATATGCAAATTAGAGAAACGATTGATTAATATCATTGAAATTGAACAATAAATTTGATCGTCTATATATATATATATATATATATATATTATTATTATTATTATTATTAGGCAAAGATGAGAGAAAATCTAATTAGATTTTAAATTGAATTTCAATTAGAGTTTAATTTTACGTAATGTGTCTCATTTAATCTAAGCTTTTAAATTTTTGTGCCAAGTGAGTTACTTTAGTGTAAAAATTAGATTTTAATTAGAGTTAAATTTTGCACTACGTGTCCCATCTAATATAATTTTTTTTTAATTTTTATGCCGAGTGAGTTAATTCAGTATTAAACGAGGAGTCCAATATAAATAAACCTAGGTAATATATATATATATATATATATATATATATATATAAAACCAAAACTTAGAGAAAATTTGATTATAATTAAAATTAGATTTGGCCTTTGTTAGCTTTTCATACAAATTAAATTGTTTAGATTTTTGCCTTTTATTTTATTTTATTTTTAATATATTTTTTTTTTTGAACAAACGAGTGTATTTTTATTTTATTTTTTTATACTGTTTCTATTTATATATTTTGTATGTGAAGATCTTGAATGTAACAAACTGTAATTGAGTTAAACGATCCCATGCACCTATCCTCATTCAATTTAAGAGATACTATTGAACCAATTTATTCTTTTATTTTGTGTTGTATTTAGTAGAATTTCATGGACAGCGATAGTGAATTGATATTGTATTTGTAGTGTCCAATAGTGATTTTCAAAATTATATATGTAACAGTAGTATAATAAGAAACTTGGTGTAACCAATATTATTAAAATTGCAAGGGAAAATCATTTTAGTACCTCCAAATGTCCTGGTCGAATTAATGTCTTATATATTTAATAATCTAAACTAACATCAATAGCACTATTATAATTTATCATTTCTGTGCGTAAGTACAAGTTACATACTAGTAAAAATAAAAGAAAAAAAAAATTACCTCAAAGTTTTGCAAATTGCATAATGAAGAACCTTATATAAGATTTTCTTTCAAAAGTACGAAAAAATTATAGTAAATGACTTAAATACTTTGAAATAAGTAACGAAAAGTTATTTTAAATTTTGGTAATATAATTTTAATTAAATACTCTTTAACTTTTTAGAATTTTATTAATAGAATTTTACTAGATTAAATTATTTTGATAGTTTATATATATATATATATATATTTATTGTGAGGACCCGAGGACCGAGGAAGGATACAACAAGTTGTGACTATCACTATACAAGCATTCTAAGCCTGAATAGGGGATTCGCTCGAGGATAGGAGGAGAAGAGACAAAATACCTCCTGGAAGTTTGAATGGAGAGGATGGTGTTCAGAGAGAAAGTCAAAGTAGGTGAACGAAGTTTCCAGTGAAAGCTTACATATTGCCTCCGCATTAAATGACTGACAACAGCTTTATCAGCTGCATTGATGAGGAAGTGACCTAAACAGTAAAATTCACAGCTAAACAGCTTCTTCTACCACCTTCTACAGAAGTTTAAAGGGACAAGTGTTCTAAGGAGAGTCTAGAGGATTGTAGATGGAGGGTTAGGATGCAATAAGCTTAGGAGTATATAAAGAAAGAGAACTCCCAGATGAGAGGATCCTAGAAAAAATTAGGAAAAAGAGATTAGAACAAGAACAGTGATAGAGGGAGAGAGAGAGAAGAGTGTACATCCTTGCGCAAAAACATCGTCCTCAGGCGAGATTGTAAAGAACAATTTACATACTTAAACTTTGACTTTCATTCATTTCCTCTCTGTTTGAATTCTCGGGCTAAGCCCAACTTGTTTTACCCCACTCTCTTTACAAATATCTATTGCTTTAGGCCTACCTAGATAGCACAAATTTCACTATTCTAAATGAGTTTGGGCCGCTAGATTTTCGTGTCCTTACAGGTGACATATCAACAACATAATAAATAAATTTATTAATCATTAATTATTTTTGTTAATTTTTTTAAAATTAAAAATATTAGTTTTGTAAGAATTATATAGTAAAATTTATAGTATTTCTAAAATCATTATAATGTTAATAATACTTATAGTGAGAGACACGAAAATCTAGAGGCCTAAACTCACTTAGAATAGTGAAATTTATGCTATCCAGCTAGGCCCAAACCAATAGATATTTGTAAAGAGAGTGGGGTAAAACAAGTTGGGCTTAACTTGAGGATTCAAACAGAGAAGGAATGAACGAAAGTCAAAGTTTAAGTATGTAAATGGTTCTTTACAATCTTGCTCGAGGACGATGTTCTTGCATAAGGATGTACACTCTTCTCACTGTTCTTGTTCTAATCTCTTTTCCCTGATTTTTTCTGGGATCCTCTCATCTGGGAGTTCTCTTTCTTTATATACTCCTAAACTTATTGCATCCTAGCCCTCCATTTACAATCCTCCAGACTCTCCTTAGGACACCTGTCCCTTTAAACTTCTGTTGAAGGTGGTAAAAGGAGCTGTTTAGCTGTAAATTTTACTGCTCAGGTCACTTCCTCATCAATGCAGCTGATAAAGCTGTTGTCAGTCATTTAATGCGGAAGCAATATGTAAGCTTTCACTGGAAACTTCCTTCACCTACTTTGACTTTCTTTCTGAACACCATCCTCTCCATTTGGACTTCCAGGGGTATTTTGTCTCTTCTCCTCCTATACTCGGGCGAATCCCTTATTCAGGCTTAGAATGCTTGTATAGTGATAGTCACAGCTTGTTGTATCCTTCCTCATTCCTCGGGTCCCCACATATATAAAGCCAAAACTTAGAGAAAATTCAATTAGATTTCAATTGCGGGCTAATTTTGTGCCTTGTGTCCACTTAAAATTTTTAATCTTTGTACCAAGTGAGTTAATGAGTTCAAATTACTAAGAATCTAATATTAATAAACTATAAAATAAAAATTAAAAACCAATCATGTATCTACTAATAAAAATCATCACATAACAAAGATCACCACGCGTTCTATCTTAGTAAAAATTAAAAGAAATTATCATAATTAGTATTAAATTTATGCAAGAATTTTAACATTTAACTAATTACGTTTACATTTATGCGAATGCATGAGTCACACACTAGTTTCAATGATAATAAGCTACATTATGTAAGCATGTCATTTTATAGTGTTTATAATGAGTCATAATAATGTATATAAGATGCTATGCTTATTATATATTATTAACAATATGTCTGTGCCATGTACAACTTAACAAAAAAGTAAACTGATATTATTGAATTTCAACAATAAAATAAATAGTAATAATATATTAAATTATTTGACAGAAGCATATTGTGTAGTAAGACATAATTTTCATTAAAAGAAATTATGGTGGATGATTAAACCAATTTAAAATGAATAACAAAAGCTCTTGTAGACTTCTTGAAACTTATAGTAATAGAATTTAATAGAAAAATATTTAAATTTCTTGAAACTTGGTAATAGTGTTTTATTTAGAGTAAATTGTGTTACTTATTGTATGAAGAATAAAAATTATATCAATTTTTTTACAAAAAGTTTACAAACTAAACAAGACAATGGATGTGATTGGTGACATATCAACAACATAATAAATAAATTTATTAATTATTAATTATTTTTATTAATTTTTTTAAAATTAAAAATATTAATTTTGTAGAATTATGTAGTAAAATTTATAGTATTCTTAAAATCATTATAATGTTAATAATACTTATAGTGAGAAATATAACAAAAGCATGTTATATGACCTATAACATTTATGTTGAATTTATGGATGGCATATGAGAGCCAACTTGTCATGTAATAGATAATGCTTACAATGAGTTACATCGTCTATAATTTATAATCTATATAAAACAATATCATTTTGACTTTTAGTTGAGCTTAATATATTGCGTCACATAAGTTTTTGAGAGCTCACATTTTTTCACGTTATTATTTTAGTATATGTTTTTAATTGAATTTAAATTCTATTCTATATTTAAACTACCATAATGATCAAATTTTATATTTTGAAAAAACTAAAAGAAAAAAATTAATATTATTTTTAAACTTTTTTTTATATATTGCTCAAGTTACCAACTAGTGTAAATATAACATGAAGATCTCGTTTTCATTATACTACATTATAGGGCCAACTTGAATACTTGATATAGTTTGAGGCTTGAGGGGATAATTTGGGGAGTGGGGGGGGGGGGGGGGGGGGTTTATATTTAAATATAGGTTAAATAAATATTTAATACTAATTAAACCACGGTTAATTTGATGAATTAAATATACAACTTGATGAATTAATTCTAACCAAAATAAGGGTAATTTTATATAGAGAATTAAATATCATAGTTCAAGCATATAATTTAACAAAAAGAAATGAAAAATCATTATTTTTTAAAAGGGTGTTTACTTTATCCTAGATAAAAGGTAATACATGATTAAGTAAAGTTGTAATTTATTCATTTATTTTTATTTTGGTATTAAGAGAGAGATAGAGATTGTTTAAGGTGTGGTTTTATGAAAACATTTGACTTTAGGTTGACCTCATGATATTTTATTTATTACATAAACTTTTAAGGACTCACAAATTTACATGTCAATCTTCTAATATATATATTAAATTAAATTTAAATTCTATTCTATATTTAAATGCTCAATTAGAATCTTAACCTACCATAGTTTGTGGCTTTAGTATTTTATTTTCTATTAAATAATAGAATAATTAGTTATATATACAAACATAATCATAATAAATACCTATTAGGAAAATATTTGGCTTCAACCGTTAATAGGAAGATGACATGTGTCCTGTCATGTGTAATACACATAACTCACTCGGTTTATTGGGTTAAGTGAGTCATATGCAATGCACATGATAATGATAAATATCATCTTCCTATTGTGGTTAGAAGTTAGAACCCAAAAATTCAAACATGTATGAAACCAAACTTTGTCCTACCTATTAATAATTATCATAATTATATATTTAATTGATTCATATAATACAAAATTATAATAACTACTCATTAATATCTATCATAACGATCAAATTTCATATTGATATGCAAAATAAAAAAGAGAAAATAATTTCTATAGAAAAATTATATTTTATTAAATTTTTTCGTGCATTATATGGGTTGTCAACTTGTCTATTTGGTTTATAAAAATTAAAGCCTCAAGTTGTTAGGATAAATTAATCATCATTGATGATTAGGCACAATTACAACAGTTTTTTTTTTTCAATCATATTCTATTGCTCAAATATTTTGCAGACCTTATTAGAGGGGAGAAAAATTCCATTGTTTTTTTTTTAAAAAAAAAAACCCTTTCCATTTAAAGAGAAATATCATAGGAACAAATTAGGGTTAAGTGTTGACTATGAATCCTCGATAGACTAATTGGAGTTATTCACATATATTTTTCTCCACCTTCCAACTCCAAACAAACACACTATCATAAAATTAATTATTTATTCTCAAGTTAATGCCTTAAAAACAAGATTGACACCAATAACAGATAATACAAGTAAAAATATCTCTATATTAGCAACAAAAAAAAAAAACAAGTAAAAATATCTCAATAAGAATTACATCACAATTTTCTCATAAAAAACTACAAACTTTAAGAGGTCAAAATGCTCAAAAAGTCAAATATTATGATGGAATTCACCCACCAAAGTCCTACAAATCCTCCTTGATATTCAAAGTTCAAACCTTTGAAGAAATTCAGAACTCGTGAGTCGTCGGCTCTCTCTCTCTCTCTCATTCTGTTTTCTCTCCCAAGTAAAAAAAACTCTAACTTTTATTTCCAAGACCACTGATAGTTATGGTTTTTTTCTCTACCAAGTAAAAAAAACTCTAATTTTTATTTCCAAGACCACAGGTAGTTATGGTTTTCTTACTCTTGTTTACTGGAAAATTGAATCATAATTTAATTCTTCAATTAAAATAGATCACCTTTTCTTATCCTATAAAGATAAGAAAAACGATAGTACTAGAGCATATCAAGTTTTTATAATTTTTTCAC
Source organism: Notholithocarpus densiflorus (assembly GCA_030021035.2). Taxonomy (NCBI): domain Eukaryota; kingdom Viridiplantae; phylum Streptophyta; class Magnoliopsida; order Fagales; family Fagaceae; genus Notholithocarpus; species Notholithocarpus densiflorus. Next base: position 1,031,383 of record JARYZH020000138.1, on the reverse strand, counting down.
AAAGACTAATATGATAAATTGTAATTAAAAAAACATCACTTTGACATTAACACATCATTTGTATCATTTTTATTAATGATGATTAGTATTACAACATATCGTGGGTTTGCCACTTAACCCCAACTCTATTGTTCACTCCAAAAAAAAAAAAAAAAAAAAAAAAACTCAACTCTATTAAATAATTTCTTTGTTGCTTACTTGGCTTTTGCCACTTAACCTAAACATCATATTGCTACGTTGAGATATGAAAAGGAAAGAGATTAATGCAATGATACCAAAAGGTAAAATACTATTACATACTACACACTATACACATATTGCTTTTTAACTGAAATTACGACTTGAAGTTATGATTTTAGATAAAAAACAATGTATATATACGGTGAGTGGTGGCTCTAGGAATTTTATTTGGTTACTAAGAAATTTAAATTACCACAATATTTTTCTTAGTACCATTTTTTAAGGAAAAATGAAATTAGAAATTATTTTTATTGAATAGGTTGAACGAGTTACAAATTTATCTTTTTATTTTATAATAGGTATTTTGTTGAATAATTTTTTCATTTGTTGTTGTTTGGTCTTGTATTATTTTTGTTTGGTTTATGTTTGTTTTTATTTGGTCTAATATTTATTGTTATTATTTAAGCTTAAAAAAAAGGGATTAAGAATTATGTTTGGGGCAGAATTAATTTTGGAGTAATGCTACGTCTATAATATTTTTACAATAAATCTTATGCAAAAAGCTGTTATTAGTGGGAAAAAAATAATATTAGTATTTAACCCAAATTAGAATCAATAACAACTTACCACATTTATATTTGTTGTGAAATTATTGTGAAAATGTTGTAAATGTAGTAGCACTACTCTTATTTTTGTTGAACTCAAATTTTTGTAATTCTCAAATCAAGGTGTTCAAAATTTTTATTAGGGTAGTCACAATAGGTTAGTTTAGTATATAATATTTTTTTGGCAAGTGTATATATATACAATTTTTTACAAATTAGGGTAGTCCTTTGACCACCCTGGCTTGCATGTAGAGCCGCCAATAACTGTGTTTGTAATAACCATTATCAGTGCCGGCTCAACATACTAAGCAAGTGAGGCGATCGCCTAAGGCCCCCAAGCAAAAAAAGGCCCCAAATTTTAACCAATTAAAAATTTTTAAGTCCCAAAATGTTAGATGATAAAATAATGTTAATGGTGACCCAAATAATAACCAATGAAAACCAAAATTTGCTAACTCAATTGTTGTGAAAAATGTAATATATATCGTAACATTACTTCTACCCAGTAGGATCTATTTCTTGAAAGTATTAATTAAGCCCAAAATTCTAACCAATAAATAAAAAATAATTTTTTTATCAAAGAAAAAACTAGAACAAATAAATTTTTTGTTTGATGTGTAACCTTTCACCTTCTCCATAGGTGTTTTTCAGTGTAGAATTCATTAACTCCCACACAGAGAAGCTAAAAAAACGCACTCTCTCTCTCAACCAAACAACTAATCTCTCTCAACCAAACAACTAAATTTTAAGACAAAAATTATATACATATTCAATCTCAAACCTCAATTTTTCTTGTACGAATTGTTGAAAATTTTGCCCCACTCTCTATTTAAAGCATAAAAAAGAAATTGTTTTGAAGCTGTAGCTGCTGTGCTTCAGACCTTCTTCTCCTCATTTGAGTTTGATCCTTAGGTTTGTTACTTCTCTAGAACCTTTGCTTCTTTCCTGAACTTTCTCATAATTCAAACTATCTTGTTTTACTTTCTCTTTATTTTATTCTTGGTAATTACTTTAAATTCTAACACAGCACATAAGTAAACTCATTTTCATTCGTTCATTCATTTAATATATTGGTTGGGACATGGAGTAGCATAGGACCATAAATTTATTTTATTTTATTATTTTAGTAATCATGGAACTATGTCTATACTTATCTCTTAGGGTTTTAATTTTTTAAATAAATTTCACCTTCAATTTTTTGTTGAGAATTTCGTTGATTCATTATGAAAAAAATTTACTTGTATACTCTTGTATGGGTCCACATTAACACTACTAGTTGTTATTTTGTTAACAAATAAAACTTTTTTTGTGAGAAAAAAAAAATCAACCGATAAAAAATTTTAATATTTAAATTAAAAAAAAAAGGCCCCACTCAAAATGGTTGTTTTAGGCCCTAAAATACCTTAACCGGCTCTGACCATTACTCGTAACAAAATAAGTATGCGTCTGATGACACCGGCCAAATAAAAATTTTAGATAATTTTAGAATATGCCTTGCTGGAATCTCTTAAGTCTGAACAAGTCATATGCTTATATATTGGAAAATAAAGCAGTCTCTTTCACCAGAACCTAACCATGGCTGCAAAACTAGTTACAAGATGTTCACTGCTTATGCAGGTTTTAGTTTTCTTTCTGGCTGTTGTTCCTGATGCATTTGCTTTACCACTAAACAGGTTGAAATCTCTGACTGTAATCAAGGAGGTAAACCGCAGAGGGCCTTATCTTGGTCTCATCACAGTGTATGAACCTGAAGAGAATGCTTTTTTTGCTACTGGGGCTTTTAAGCCTCACAAGACTCACCCATTTGTTGATTTATCAGGTGAATTTTGTTCCCCTCCATCTATGCCTTGTTGAAGTTGTAGTTTTATTGGTATTAAATTAGATAGTTAAAAATACAACTTGAAATTTGCAGGCCGGCGATTCCGGGTTGGAAAGATCCATGGTGAGAAAGTCATCTATGTGAGATGTGGGGTTGGAATGGTAACTAAATACACCTTTAGATTCTAAATACTATAGCATACACCATGGTGGTTATGTTATTTTTGAATAAAAATCATCAGTCCCACTTAATGTTTCATGAATCATAGTTGGTCACACTTTTTTTACGTGACATAATATTAAAGTTAGTAAAACATAAAATGGAACACAAAAAATGACGTCGTTATTTTACTAGATGCTATTTTGATGACCAAGAATACCAGCTACAATCAGTTTACCTTAATATTTCAATTTTCTTATATATATAATCAATCTCTATGTGCCTTGTTGTTAACCTTTATAGTTGTTATTCCGATTGGTGTTGGGTAAATCAGGTAAATGCTGCAGCAGCAACACAACAAATGCTGGATTTGTTTGACATAAAGGGCATAATCCATTTTGGCATTGCTGGGAATGCAAATGATTCTATGTCCATTGGAGATGTTATCATTCCCAAACAATTTGCTAACACTGGCATTTGGGGCTGGGTGGTATATATTTAAGTTAACTATATAACTTTAGTGTCTTTTAATCTTTATATGATTTTTTTTTTGCTTTGGTTGTTCTATGTACTAAATGTTCTGTGCTGCTTATGTGAGGAAAACTCTTTTGTTGACAGAACCTTAATAGTACAACGAACCTTACCGATGTTGTTCACTTGGATTTTGCAAGCTACAATGTACCAAAAGGTGAAGGAACTAATTTGTTGGGACATATTGGGTATAGTGATGAGGAATTCTACTCTGAGTTGGGGAAGCCCAATACTGCTCAGCCGCTGTTTTGGGCAGAAGCAAGTAAGCATTGGCTTCATCTTGCTGCCAACTTGGAGGTATTACTAACATTCAAGCTTCTTCTTCTTACTTTTTGGATTATTTTTGTTATTACTATGTAATTTCTAGTCAACAGAAAGATAGATCAGATAGGAAATTTGGAAATTTGTAGGTGACTTTGAAGTTTAAATTGTTAGGTAAGGCAATGACAAGTCAAATTGAGTTCATATAAATTACAATAGATAAGGAATTGTATGTAACATTATTACTCCATGCCTTAACATCCAAAAGTCATTTTGCGTAGCCCCAAAACACCAAATGTGTAGTGCCCAAATATAAGATAGTGACCAGTATTGACAACTAGGTATAGTACTACAGCCAATAAAAAAACAAGGAAAATTAAAGTTTCTCCTTTGACATTTTCTTCCATTCTGTCATCAAATTAATTAAGTTAGGTAAAATATGTGTAAGGTAATTTGATGATCGAAATTTCAGGAAATGACTGATGATTTGGTCTAGAACTTTATAATCTTGTTGATAATCAAAATCTATTTTGGGTTGAATTTTTAATTTGGTACTCCAACTTAATATAGACAGCAAAATCTACCCAAACCTATTTACCCACTCATTAAAATAAGAACTAATTACCCAACTAGACCCAAGTATTATTTACCCAAATCACTCAACTCTGAAATATCCCAAAACCATTAAAAAGACCAAAATACCCTTAAAACCACCAAAATGACTAAAATACACTCTAAATGACCAAAAATGCCATGAAACCTCTAAAATGACCAAAATACTCATAAACTCCTAAAATAACTCAAATACCCCAAAATTAAAGATAAAATTAAAAATTTAGTTTGGTCCCTTGATAATTAATCATATAAACTTAGTTCCAATTAATTGTATCAATTTAGTCCCCTTTTGAAATCAAATCAATTTTATCATTGAATCTTCTCTCCATTTAAAATTTAACGAAATTAGTTAGTGTGGCAAATGGAATATAAATTAAAAGCTTATAATATAAAGTTTTTAAAAAATTAAAATCAAATTAAGTTCAACTATTAATTTCATTAAAATTCAAACAAAGAGGAGAGTTCAAGGTGAAATTGAATTGATTTTGAAGGTTAAGCAATTATATTGATACAATTAATAGTTGAGAAACTCAATTAAACTTTATCTCATAGTTTGAGGATCAAATAAGTAGGGTATTTTCTTTTTATTGATTGTATTTTCAATTTGAGTACTTTTTCAGGGGATGGAATTGGAACAGTGTGTGAATTCAAGCTTGTGCCTCCCACACAAGCCCAAGCTAGTAGTTGGACTAAGGGGATCAACATCCAACATTTTTGTGGATAATGCAGCTTATAGGAAATTTTTGGTTAGAAATTTTCACGTGTCATCCGTAGATATGGAGAGTGCAGCTGTAGTAATGGTAAGTTTCTTAATCACTCTATATACCAGTTATAAAGCTTGAGTTCAACTATTGTATCATTTACAAATTGATTGCTTAATAATGATTGGCAGGCAATATATATAAGTTTAATTTAACCTTTGCATGGATGTTAAGTTAGCCTAATGTAGGTTTAGTTAGTTCGATTGACAAACTCTCATAGTTGAATAAGAGACTTGAAATTGAATTATGCCTACATAAAAAAATTAAAAAAAATTAATGTCTTAATTTGATGGTAAAAAGCAATTATCTTAAAGCGAATGCATTACTTTAAATAAAAAAAAAAAAAAAAAAAAAAAACCAAGTTAGCCTAAAGATAAACACAAAAGCTTTTATTTATTCATGTGAGTAGATTTTAGTTCAAAATTAGTGGCTATGCATTTCGCACTTTGATAACCTGATAGGAACTTATTTTATATAGAGAAATAGCTAATACAAATTGGTACTTCTTTCAGACAAGCTTGTCAAATGGTTCTCCAGTGATAGTATTCAGAGGGTTATCAGATTTAGCCGGAGGACAATCAGGAGGAAATGCAATTTTAAAATTTGGACCTCTTGCAGCACTCAATACTGCCAAAGCTGTTGTTCAATTTATCAAGACATTACAATGATGTAATTTTTATTTGTTATTGCTTTTGTAAACTCATACCTTTGATGATGTTAGCCAGTGATGTTCATTTAAAGGTTTTATGCATAATGAATAAAATATGTAAGTTCTCAACAATGAATTCATTAGTCTCTAAATAACGGAAAGGGTATATTTAGGATTTATTTGAGATTTGCTTATTTTGTTGAAACTGAAAACTTTTTACTGAAAGTACAATAGATAAAGGTAAAAGCTAGCTGAAATAGTTCAATTGGACTCATGAATAGTACCAAAAAGTGCAGTAGGGCTCATGAATAGTAGCAAAAATAAGCTGAATAGTAAAATAATTTGGAGCCAAATGCACTTTGTTTAGGATCTGCTTATTTTGTTGAAACTGAAATTTTTTTACTGAAAGTACTGTAAATAAATGTAAAAGTTAACTGAAATAGTACAGTGAGACCCATGAATAGTACCAAAAAGTGCAGTGGGGTCATGAATAGTAGCAAAAATAAGCTGAATAGTAAAATAAGCTGGCTTTTTAATTTTTGCCAAACACACTCTTAGTTGATTTTCATATTGGAGTTGAAATCAAGTGTAATTTCTCAATTCTTTGAGTTGTAATGGTGCGATTAACAAGAATTGAACAAAGTGCATGAAAGCAGGCACTATTTGTAAAAGTTTCTGATGTGTCAAAGAAGATTTATTTCACAAATTTCTTTGGAAAGGCTATTCAAAGAAAGGTTTCATTTCTAATCAAGTGTTGATAAATCAAACTCAATTCTAGTGTATAATGCTTGTAAGTTTTGCGTCACATCAAGAAGAAAGTATCTTATCAAACACAATCTCACTATGCTCAACTAGAAAACATAAAGGAGGAATCAATAAAAGAGAAGTTTTATTGATACTTTAACATTACACACACTGTGTTAAACACACACACCACTATTCACTATTTCACTCTTTGCTTTCTTATTCCTTATATACACTTGTATTTTTCTTTCGTACTTGCACTTGTTTGATGCTTGATACATATCGTAGGAAGTCTTATATAGAAAACCAACCTATACTTCACTTCAAAGACAAAGAGACGACTTAAAATTATCACCTAGCTACAAGTTGGAAAGTTTGACTGCATGCAAAGAAGATTCAACAATATCAACTCTTCTTCCTTTAAAAACCTATACCACGTTTTTATTTTTTTCTCACACATGAAGTTTCAAAGACAACATTCACCAACTAAAGAATCCCGTTGTCCCTTTATTGCTTTCTAGCATCGTAAAGATATGTAAACACATATCATACTAGTTAGAGATATATTAGTCTAATATCATAGGCCCAAGTTCAATCCTTCAATGTATATAAGTCCAAGCCCAATCCTTCTATTGGGCTAATATATCTCTAATAATACTAACTCACATGCACAATATTGGTTTTGATGCGCACATCATCAATACCTATAGTTTTCAAATAATTAAAATTATCCATTCTCACAATACAAATATATCGATGTGAAAAAAGTGCTAACTACATTTACCCTTATAACTTAAAAGGTCTAATAAAATTACAATTGAGATCTTATAAACCTAAGATCCATACAGTAAACACTTAATATAGGACTCAACACATGCCTACATAATACCAATGTAATGACCTGAGGAAAGTGCTAACTATATCATACCCTAAATGGACTAGTTAAATTGCAATTTGAACTTCTTGTAATTACTTATAAACCTAAGATCCAGTTAGTAAAATACTTAATTTGGGACGTAACATACGACTGCATAATATACACTCAAACAATTTTATCAATCAAATTCGCACAATTTGGGTGTTGAAATACACATGCATCTTATACATGAAATCCACAGCAGAATTAAAACAACATCTACTTCATATCTTAGACTTTTAAATTATTGCAACTTCAGGTGCACCATTAAAATCTTGCAACTTCTGGTGCATGAGCTTTTGCGACATTGAGTTTTTTTGGAACTTTAAATCGTGCAACTTTTGATGCATAAACTTATGGGATGATTAAGTTATTCTGGAACTCATATCTCTCCCTCAAATTATTTCATGAATTTAGGGGACGTTTTACTGTAAGGTACTCATTTTATAATTCTTCATGGAAATGTGTCAAATAAACTGTAAGGTACTCATTTTATAATTCTTCATGGAAATGTGTCAAATAAAGATTATTTACTTTTAAGCAATCCTATTGGGATGCTTGGTAGCCATTCAAAATAATATCTCCAATATTCATTACACCAAGGTGGATCTCATCAAGGATCTTGATAAATAATTATTTTATCAATTTGTGTCCAAAATTATTAGACATGTGTCACATATAATTTTAATATGCTTAAGATAAAAATAAATGCTATAGAATTGCTTGATTTATCACTGATGATATTTAACAATATTACCATATGTAATATTGTGGTTGCTCGGCCCAATGGAATGAAGGTTTTGGGCTGAGATCCCCAATTCACTTGTATTATGGGTCAGGAATTTCCAACGATGGGAGGCCCCAAAGATGGCGTTGCAGGTTTTTATAGGAGACAAACAAAGGCTTTTTGGTTTCCTTTCTCGTAATCCTACCTTCCCCGAGATGATAACAATGTAACTGATCTCTTTTTATGAAATCTGGACTAGACTTCCTTCTCCCCGGGACATATATCTCCTCACTACTCTCATGTTTCTCTCCCCAATTTTCCCAACCCCATGCCCCCTACCTATCAGTCTCTATTTATAGACTCCCCTTAGTGGTGTCGTCATGATGAGAGGGTTATTCCCCATGTTGGTGGGCCCCTCTATGCTATATTGCTGACCAGATGGGACCCACCACTCGCGGCTAATGTGACCCTCTTCGAACTTGCACTAGGCGCCATTTGATGCTCGGCGGGCGAATTCCCCCAAGCAAGGCCAACCCTAGACATTTTGGGGCCTAAGACGAGAACTAAAATGTGGCATTTTTTTATATTTATGTATTAATTAAATTAATATTTATTTAATATTTTTATATTATAATATATTTTATTTAAAATATATTTTTCTTGCCTTTTGAGATGCAAATTGATTAATTAAAATTTTGTAATCAAATATCTCATTTTCAATCGATAATATAGTTAATCTACTTAATCTTTCTTGAGACATTGTCGATATTAGATATGATTTTTTTTAACATCTCCTTTTGTGTTGTATTTTGTTTATTACTAATAACAAATTTATCCATTGAGACTCAATTAATTTTTCTTCTTCTTCTTCTTCTTTTTTTTTTTTTTTTTTTTAGTTTTTCATATCCAGATGCATATTTTCTAGTAGACATTTCTAATCAAACAATATTTACAAATAAAATAAACACTATCTATAATATATTTATAATGATTGGAATAAAAAAATAACTTTCAAGTGTAGAGCAATAGAACCTGATGTATATAAAAAGTACTAATGTAGCTTCACTGAACAATAACAAGTAACAAGTATCTAGCAATCTCTACTTGCATAAATAAAGACATATTCATTATATTATTCAACAAAAATTATATATATTTATTCTAAATATCCAAACAATAACAAGTATCCATTTTGTGTATAATTTTTTAGATCGGCTTTGTATTTTATCTGGTTGAATTTTGGTTTGTCAATAGGTTAAGGATATTATTTTTGGGACAATTAATTTTGTTTAGACCAAAGAATTTTTTGGGTACCAATGTTTACCAAGATGTACCCGATTTTTTGTTCTTCGGTCACAAGGATGTACTAGATTTTTTTTGGAGTTTCATTTGAAACTAATTTTTTTTTCTACTACCCTTCTTTTTCAAAATTTTGGGGCCCCCTTCCACTTGGGGGCCTTAGGCAATGGCTTAATTGACCTAGTGGAAGGGTCGGCCCTGCCCCCAAGGCATTATCTTTTGATCTCAGTATAATAGAAGATATTTAGTCAAGCCGTGAGCTCGGGCCAAGCCCATCTAGGGAATAGGCTAGGTGCTCGGTTAGTAATTAGGGTGAGATGTGCCCACCTAGGAAATGTGCAATGAGCTTGGTACAGGCTGGTAACCGTGGCCCGTACAAATATGTTTAGCATGAGATCCATAATACATAAATTTAATAAATAAGTACATAAATTTTAAGCATGAATCTTATGATAACAAATGACTTAGATGATAAAATTACCAATTCTTAGGGAAAACTTACAATGGGTTGTAGTATCTCATAAATAGCCTTTAATTTTTTTTTTTTGAGAAAGAAATAGCCTTTAATTTCGAAAGGTAGAATGAGGACAACTTTCTTTGTAGAATTTGACTAGAGCTTCGTGTTGATAACGTGTGAAATAAAGGATATAGCAAGACAAGAGAAAGAACTATGAGAATGAGATAAAATATATAGAACTGAAGCGATCCACAATAAATCTGATGATATATCTCTTGTAGTTTATATTAGCTCTTCTGCATTTTACCAGGAGAGTGTGCACATATGTATAGCTCAAGTGTCGGTAGGGAGGAGAGAGAAGCAAATTCAAAGTTGGCTGAGAGATTGCTTTGAATTTCCGCATAAAGAAAAAAAAGAAAAAGAAAAGAAAAGTGCAGCACATGTTTATCTCATTTTCAAACATGTGGAACCTAACGTTTATTTTATAACATATCTCTTGTTGTTACTTGTTAGTCTTCTTCACATTTTGAATGTGAAAGACAACTCACCAACATGAAAAAAAATATGTATATTCAGCAAAGAAGAATAAAAAATAAAAATGCAAATAACATATGCAAAATGTTGTTAAGACAAATCACCGTCCAATTACTAAAGTTGGTGATGATTCTTACACTTTTATCGTACAAAGGACAAGAACTACAGAAATCTTAAGAAAACAAATTTCATAGCTTTTATTTATTTATTATTTTTTTACAATTGTTGACCGCACAAATTATTATTGGAATAACATCACTTACCAACATATCTCATGCTTTTAAAAGTTTAAACAAACATCATGATAGCAAAATAGAAGAGATCAAATGATCAATGGCAATGATAGGAAAATACAAAACATTATATAATGGTAGGGTTGGCATTGGCCATTAATGGTCGGCATCTCTGAACAAATCATTTCTTTATATATAGGAAAGTACATGCAGCAGTCTCTTTCAGTAGAACCTTAACCATGGCTGCAAAACTAGTTAATAGAAAATGTTTACTACTTATTCAAGTTTTAGTTTCCTTGCTGTTTCTGGTCATTGTTCCTGCTGCATTTGCTTTACCACTAAAAAGGTTGAAATCTCTGAAAGTAATCAAGGAAGTAAACCGCGAAGGGCCTTATTTAGGTCTCCTCACAGTGACTACATCTGAAGACTCTGCTTTTTTTGCTACTGGGGCTTTTCAGCCTCACAAGACTCATCCAATTATAGATTTGTCAGGTTATTTATATTTATTTATTATTATTTTATAATGTTATTTATTTATTTATTTTGTTTACAAGATAGAAATTTTACTCTTATTTAATCTAAGTGTATATGTGTGTGAAGTTTCATCTTGAAGACTTGAATCCTGGCCCTTGCCTCCCATATCTTACAAGTATTTATATTTGTAGAGTGACCACCGCACCAAGAGTGTGCGGTAGTAATTTTATAATGTTAGTTGAAGTTGAAATTATTGGTTTTTAGTTAGTTACTTAAAGAAAACTTGAAATTGCAGGCCGAAGATTCCGGGTGGGAAAGATCCATGATTAAGAAAGTCCTCTACGTGAGATGCGGAGTTGGAATGGTAAAAAAACACTTTTAAATTTGTAATATTTAATTAAAATAGTATAAAGCATCTTGTAATGAAAAAAATGTTATTTATCTTATTTTCAAATAAAAATTCTCAGTTCCACTTTTAGCATTCATTTTATATTCTATCAATCACAATTTTTTATATGTCATTTCCTTATAAAGTACCGAGTTTTAAAATGAAAAAAAAAAAAAAAAAAAAAATTAGACACATTACTATAATTGGTAGAGCACAAAATGGAATATTAAGAATAAGATAGATGATTTTTATTCTATGTTTTTCGATTTCTTATTATGTATATGCCTTTTTGTTCACCTTATAGTTTTTATCTCGATTGGTGTTGGGTGAATGCAGGTAAATGCTGCTGCAGCAACACAACAAATGCTGGACTTGTTTGACGTAAAGGGCATAGTTCATTTTGGAGTTTCTGGGAATGTAAATGATTCTTTGTCCATTGGAGATGTTGTCATTCCCAAACAATTTGCTCACACTGGCATTTGGGACTGGCTGGTATATATTTAAGTTCACTCTATGACTTTAGTCTCTTTCAATCTCTATATTTGCAAATTTATATTATGTGTTAGAAAATTCTTTTTGTTGACAGAACCTCAATGGAACATCGAACCTTGACCATGTTGCTGAATTGAATGTTGCAAGCTACAATGTACCAAAAGGTAAAGGAAATTTGTTGGGACTTGTTGGATATAGTGAGGAGGAATTCTACTCTGAGTTTGGGAAGCCTAATATAGCTCAGTCGCTGTTGTGGGTACAAACAAGTAAGCATTGGCTTCAACTTGCTGCCAACTTGGAGGTATGACTAATCTTCAGGATTCTTTTTCTTCTTTGGGACTAGTTTTGTTATTAATTTATTGTATCTTCTAGTCAACAAGAAGATAGATTAGATAGGGAATTCTGATTGAAAATAAAGCTAAGACACAACACATCCACAATGTAGAGGGCCATACCAGGCCTTAACACCCAAAAGCCAGTTTTACACAGCCCCAAAACAGCAAATGTCTAGTGACCATTTATAAGAAAGTGCCAACTAATGTATCTTCTTTCCCGTTTTCAATCACTACTACAAGCTATATAAAAGCAAGGAAAAATTAAGTTTCTCCTTTGACCTTTTCTTTCATTAAGTTATCAAATTAAGTTAGGTGAAATATGTGTAAGGTACAATAAGTCTAGAGACACCAAAATTGATAACAAATTTCACACCTATCTGAGATGACAAATTATTAATAATGGATAATAAAGTACAGTTAGTGGTGGGTTCATATGAGAGTTAATATTAATAACTTGCCAATTTAGCAGGTGTGAATTTTATTGTCAAAACTAGTGAATTTTATTGTCAAAACTATTGAATTTGTAGCATTGCTCGTGTAAGGTAATTTGATTATAGAAATTTTAGGACACGATTTATTGGGTCAAGAAATTTCTAGTCTTGCTGACTAATTAAATAGAATTTTAGGTTAAATTATTAATTTGGTACTCCAAGTCTCCAACTATAAGGTAACATTAAATATTCAATTTGGCCCATCAACTATTTATTGTATAAACTTAGTTCCACAACTATTTATCGTGTCAATTTAGTTCCACACCTTTTAAATCAAGTCAATTTTATTGTTGAATCTTCTCTCCATTTAAATTTTAATGAAATTAGTTAGTGTGGTGAATGGAACACTAGTTGATAGGTTATTATATAAAGTGTTAAAAAAAAAAAATTAAAATCAAATTAAGTTCAACTATTAATCTATTAAAATTTAAACAATGGGGATACCTAAAGATGAACTTGATGTTGAAAGTTAATGGATTAAGTTGACACAATTAATAATAGACAGACCAAAGTACACTTTACCTAATAGTAGGAGGACCAAATTGGTATATTCACCTTTTATTAATTTTATATTCAATTTAAGTACTTTCAGGGGATGGAACTGAAACAATGTGTGAATTCAAGCTTGTGCCTCCCACGAAAGCCAAAGCTGGTAGTTGGGTTGAGGGGAGCAACATCCAACACTTTTGTGGACAATGCAGCTTACAGAAACTTTCTAGTTAAGACTTTTGGTGTTTCATCCACAGATATGGAGAGTTCAGCTGTAGTTATGGCAAGTTTCTTAATCACTCTATAATCTATATACTACCAGTTATAAAGCTCGTATTCAACTTGTATCATTTACAAATTGATTTCTTAATATTTATATATATATATATATATATATATATATATAATTTGATAGTAGCTTATTCTATAAATAGAAATAACTAATAGAGTGGTAATTCTTTCAGACAACCTTGTCAAATGGCTTCCCAGTGATAGCATTAAGAGGGCTATCAGACTTAGCTGGAAAACAATCAGGGGAGAATGCATATACTAAATTCGGATCCCTTGCAGCATATAATGCTGCCAGAGCTGTTGTTCAGTTTATCAAGATATTACAATGATGTAATTTTTCTCCAAACTCGTTTGAATAATGTGGTTGGTGAAATTTTTCTCCAAACTCGTTTGAAAGCAAACTTTTTTCATTTAATAAAGTGCATGAGAGTGGACAATATTTGTAAAAGTTGTTTGAAATAAGATTTATTGCACGAGTTTCTTTGGAAAGGCTATTAAAGACAATCAAGTTTCGCTAATCATGTTTTGATAATTCAAGTACAATTATTTTGTGTATAATGCTTGTAAGTTTTGTGTCATATCATGTTACCCCTTACTATTTTTTATTTGACATACTATTTAAAAAAATTATCAATTGAAATATCATATCATATCATATACTATATAATAAAAGTTGGGTTTAGAAACCGTAATTGCACCATGTGGCGGCACAAAATTGAAGAAAAACAAAGAATAATAAAAGTTGAGTTTAGAAGTCGTAGTTGCGCCAAGTGGTAGCACAAAATTGAAGAAAAATCAAAAAATAATTTTTAAAATAAAAAATAAAAATAAAATATTATGTATATCACTATATCCTATTATAATTAGGATTTCTAATTAATGTGTTTGTTGTTATCCTATGAGAAAAATGGAATAAAAAAGGTCATATTTTTATGGATAAAATGAAAAAAAAAAATGTTGATATCAACATAATGTTAAAAAAAAAAAAAAAAAAAAACACGTGAATGAGGCAATAAGGATATAAGATAGATTTTTTTTTTTTAAGGATATATATTGTTATAGTCCCATTTGATATAAAATTGAAATCCTACTAAAAATAGAATTGTTAATCAACGTGTTGTATTGCCATACTAAAAAAAAAAATAGAATTAGTAAAAAAAAGAAAAAAAAAGGTCACATGAAATTATGAATAGAATGAAAGGCAAAAAAAAAAAAAAAAAAAGTGATCTGTAAGGAAATAGGATATGATTTATAAAAAAAAAAAAAATCCACAAAGAACAAAACAAATTTATCCTAAGAAGTGATAAAATAATAGAATAAAGGTTGATAAGAACAAATAATATGTTATATTTATCTAAAAAATCATTGTAATTAAAATAAAATAAAAAACCCACAAAGAAGAAGAAGTTGTTATCAACATAACTTTATCCAAAGAAGTTATAAAGCAACTAAAGAAAAGTACAACTAATTTGTAATAATCTTTTCCAAAAAAAATGTACGATTTCTCTATCTTAAAATCCTATATCAATTAGGTTATGTTCCATCTACTTTGCATGGGCAAAAATTGTTTATTGTATCCAATGAATCTAAGATAACAGATGTTATGCCATCACAAAAGGTAGGTACAATCTAGATGCAATTTGTAACATTAAGATGGAAAGGTAAGGAATGTGTTATTAATGGGTTTGATCTATCACCATATCACAATCTCAATCCAACAATAAACAACAAAGGTTAGTGATTCTCATACTTATTTTTTTAATAGGAATTGAAAGCTAATTCTTAGTACTTTTGAAATAGTTTTGTTTTCATTATGGAGTCAAATGTTGTTGTTTTTCATTAGGGAATCAAATCTCTCAAAGGATTGATGAAATACATGTTCCATTCGCTTTCTTTTATATAGTTTTAGATCTATTATTTTATTTTTATTTCAATTTTGTCATAGGAAACTCTTAAATTGACATTAAATTTAAAGGTTGTAAAATATACAATTCTAATTTTAATTTAGTTTAATTTTCCTTCTGATTTATATTTTCAATTTTCGCTATTGGTATATGTTTCATTCCATTTGTTATATGTTGTAATACTTATTTTTGATTTTTTCATAGGTGATTCCAGGCAAGCATCCTACAAAATTGTTGAAGACTCCTAAATTGACATACAATTCAAAGGTTGTAATCTATGTTATTCTATTTTTTTAACTTAGATTTTAATTTCTTTCTGATTTGTATTTTCAATTTTAGTTATTGCTATAAATATATATATATATATATATATATGTGTGTGTGTTATTTTATATTTTCTTTTCTTTTCTTTTTCAGTATTGTCGTAGGAGATTCCATGGATTCTAAGACGGTTAAAGACTCTTGACACTCAATCTCAATGTTGTAAAGAAAAGGTTGTATAGGCCTTTAAGGTAGATTCCCATTTTATCTCAATATCATTTTTTAACTCAATTTTAATATTCGTCCTTTGTTCTCCCATGTTCGCCGAAAGGGTAATGCTGTGGCTAATAAGTTAGCCAAATTTGCTAAGTATCTTGTTGTTCCCCAAGTTTGGCTGGAGGACATCCCTAGTGATGTTGACTCTCTTGTATTGATTGATAGTAGTTTTGCTGTGATTTGAATAAAATTCTTGACTGGTTTTTCAAAAAAAAAAAAAAAAGGGATCATACACAGCGACCAAAATATTTTTCACAGTTTTAATTTATTAAAAAAAAATTAAATAATAATAATAAAACCTGAATTAGGATCCAATTAATTGGCTAAAAAATATTTAAAGAACAAACCCATATTTAGGGCTTATGGTAAATTGGTACTAAAATTAATCATCTTTAAAAAAAATGGTCCAAAAACTAAACTAGGGAAAATTTTTGAATACTCCGGGAGTATCATAAATGCGTATTCTTCCCTTTCACATGAATTATGGGTCCCATCATAAATTTAATTAGTAGGACCCACAGTTATGTGAGAGGGAGGAATACGCATTTATGGTACTTCGGGAGTACTCAATAATTACCCCTAAACTAGTAGCTACAAGCCTGTTAATTTGGGCTAAAAAAATAGGTACAAAGCTGAATAATCAATTGCAAACCATTAATTTGGGCTATTAGCTCTTTAATTTGTGGCAGATATACTTGTAACCCGTTTAGACCTAACCCGTCCACCTACTGGTCACTCATATTTTTCCTAACGCTTACTATGTCGGTTTATTAAGTTCTTAAGTTATCTACGGAAAAAATTATCACTATTAGCAATAGGGGTGTTCACCAAACCGCACAAAACTGCCTGCAAAATGGCTTAACTGTACCGCACCGCAAGTAACAGTGTACTGCACCACACCGCACCGCATGGTGCAGTGCGGTTTACGGTTTTATTATAAGAAAACCGCACAAACCGCACCGCACTCTCTCTATATATTAATAATATATTTATTTATTTTTAATATTAAATATATTATTAATAGTTTTATAACCCTAGTTTTCAAAAAAAAAAAAATCGATAACCCTAGCAAGTGTTGACTAGGAAAGCTAGCCCAAAATAAAGAAAAACGAGCTCAATAGTTTAAAACTTGGCTCAAAACAAAGGGAAAAATTAGTTTTGAGCTGGGTAGGAAAAGCCCAAAAATTGAAAAATATATTGACTTCAAATTGTTCAAACCGCATCTTATACACTGTATCGCACATGTGACTGCAAAAATGAGGTGCGGTGCAGTTATGGTTTTGGCTAAACTCTAAACCACACTACACCACACATGTGACTGCAAAAATAAGGTACAGTGCAATTATAATTTTAGCTAAACGGCACTGCAAAATGCGGTGCTAAATATGGTCCAAAACTGCACTGCCAACACCCCTTAGCAACGCTTTTATTTTCATTGATAATTTGAGTAACATGTTAGTGATGATGCTGTAAAACTTTTCTTAACAAAGCATTTGCAACGATATTAGCCCAAATAAAAACAAAAAAACAAAAAAACAAAAAAAACAAAACGTACATACTAATATCATAAAAGTGGACAATGACACGTCATTTTTTTTTTTTGATACCACAAAAGGAAGATACAGAGTTATCAAATTACAAAATAGTTGGATCTACCCAACATTGGTGAATTGACATTTGTGTTGCCAAAGTTGCAGCATTATAAACAAAATCAAGAACAACCTTAGGGACAACTAACAGTTTACAAAGCAAACCATTTTGATACAAAAAATCCAGATCAGCAATCAAAGATCTTTCCTGCCAAGCTGGTTTCTTAGATTTGCTTATAAGTTGGACTAGATTCTTGTTGTTGGTCAAAATAAGAATCGTTTGAAAACCATGACTTCTAACTTTGATGATAGCTTCCATCAAAGCCTCCTGTACAGCCCCATTGGTTGAACCTGCATTGCTGCTAGCTACACCATAAAATCTGATAACTCCCTGATGATCTTTAGCTTCATAAGCCCAAGCACTTCTATTTAACCTTGATTTTCTAACCCCTGCTACCTTGATTAGTAGCTGCCATTGTCCTGTCACTGTGTTGGGTTCATTGTTTGGTCTGCTGCATTTGTTGTGTGGTCCAGGTTGGTTGGAGAAGGCTTCTTTGTACCAGCAAGACAAAGTTTGGGTTGTTAGGACTACTTCCATGGGATTTGGTTGTTTACCTTCGTGTACCACCATATTCCTAAGAGTCCATATTGTCCATAATGTGGTAACAATGTTTTGCATATACTCCATAAAACCTTCTTCATTCAAGTTGAGGGAAACAATCAACTTCCTTAACCATTGCTGCACAGAGATGTCTATAAGATCAGAAGTATGAACAGCCAAAAGTGAACCATGCCAACAAGCTCTAGCAAAGTAGCAAGGCAGAAACAGATGGGTGGTGGATTCTTCTTCACAATTGCATAAAGGGCATAACCCATTATCAGTGATTCCCCTGTTTTTTAGCAGTTGCATAGTTGGTAGACTGTCATGCATAAGCTTCCATACAAAATTACACACTTTCTGTGGTGTTTTTATCTTCCAAATCAGATTCCAAACTTTGCTTTCATCATGAATCTCCCTATGATATTCAGCAGAAGATGCCAGGTAATCCTCAATGAGAATCCTATAAGCTGTTTTAACCTCAAAATCCCCATTATTTGAGTGCTTCCATAGCAGTTTATCACAAACAGAATTGGTCTTAGGAAGGGGAATTTGCAGGATCTCTTCACAGAAAGGAAAAGGATAAGAAGCTCTAACTAAATCTGCTTTCCATGTATGAGTCTCATGATTAATAAGTTCAGCTACTGTACCATTGGTCATATTGGGATTATTCGATAGAGAAGGCTGACACCTAAACCAATCATGATGCCTTATAGGGATATTGTTACCCTTACCAACCCACCATCTCCCTTCCTTGAGCTTGGGGTTGTCTGACTTAATTATATTCCTCCAAACCCATGACTGGTGTGGTTTAGGAGAGCAATTATGAATGGATCCCCTAGGAAAGTACTTTGCCTTGAAAGTTCTTGCAACTAAGGAATTTGGGTTGTGACTTATTCTCCAATACTGTTTTGCCAGCATTGCCTGATTCATTAGACTGAACTTTTTGAGTCCTAGACCTCCCCAAGACTTAGGGCAGCATATCTTATTCCAATTTAGAGAATGTAGTTTCTTAACCCCATAAGCATGACCCCACCAAAATGCTCTGATTATAGAATCCATCTTCTTACAAATAGTTTCAGGAACTTTGAAACAAGAGAATGTATAGAGTGGGAGAGTTTGAAGGACAGATGCTATAAGAGTGGTCCTCCCTGCTTGAGATAGAAGGTTTGCTTTCCATCCTTGTAGCTTAGATTGAAGCTTATCCACCAGAAATTGGAAGTCAACCACTCTATTGCCTCTTAGTTTAATTAAGTCCAAGGTACTTGCTGGGATTTTGAACCAAGTTTACTTGAAGTTGTCTGGCCAGGCATTCTTCCTCATTCATAGACATGTTTGGAGAGCAATAAAGGTCAGACTTCTCAAAGTTAATACCCTGACCAGATAGATGGCAGTACCAATCCAAAATTCTCTTCAAATTTGCTAAAGATTTATTGTCTTTTTTGAAGAAAAACAATGAAGCATCAGCAAACAGCAGATGTGTAAAAGTACATCCACTCCTACCAACTTTCACTCCATGATTAACTTGTCATGTCCTGCTTTTTGTAAAGACAAGGATAGAACATTAGCACACATGAGAAAGAGGTAAGGAGATAGGTGGTCACACTGCCTTAAACCTTTACAGGGTTTGAAAGAGTTAGACAAGCTGCCATTAACTAGAAGAGTATATTGGACTGAAGTCACACACTCCATTATCCATTTAATCCAATGTTGATCAAAGTTCATGGCAATCAAAACAGCCCTTAGGAATTTCCAACTCACCCTATCATAGGCTTTTTTCATATCAATTTTTAAGGCTCCAAAACTACCCTTCCTACCCTTTTTCTTCCTAAGTATATCCATGATCTCATGAGCAATAAGGATATTGTTAGAGATATTCCTACCTTTTATAAAGGCATTTTGAAAAGGGGAAATGAGACTGTTCATGAAATGCTTTAGTCTATTGACAAGGATTTTGGAAATGGTTTTATAAATCACATTGCATAGACTAATAAGCCTAAAATGGGACGCATCATCAAGGAAGGGGATTTTAGGGATGAGGGTGATGAAAGTATGATTTAGAGGCTTAAATAGGGACCTTGAATGGAAGAAAGCTTGGATAGTGTTGACAACCTCCCAATACTGTTGATAAAAGAAAGCAGGTATTCCATCAGGACTAGGAGCTTTGTGAGGACCTAATTGGAAAATAGTGTCCTCAATCTCAAGGTTTGTTATTGGTCTATTTAGTTCCATGCCCTGATGGTGGGAAAGTTTAGGTATACCAATATTTTGGAGTTCATTTAGAATACTATCAACACTATGCGTGTCTGTATCCTCATAGGTAGCCTTAAAATGGTTAACCAATCTGTTTTCAACTTGCATTGGATCCTCCAATAGTATACCATCTTCATCCCTAATATGTAAAATTCTGCTCCTACCTCTTCTTTGTCTAACCACAGTTTGGAAATATTTAGTGTTTCTGTCCCCCATATAGAATCCAATTGCTCCTAGCCTTTTGTGCCCTCATTGTTTCTTCCCTATTCAGAAGCACTTCCAATTCCTCTCTTACAATTTTCTCTTTCCTAACATCTTCTGTTGAATTAATGGAATACTGGACCTCCTGTAATTCAGCCACCTTCCTTTTGATATCATTATCTACACTTCCAAAAACCAATTTGTTCCATTTTATTGCTTCTCTTTTAACATTTGATAACTTGTTGATCAATTGGGCTGCCCTTGAACCTTTAGATTGTAATCTCCATGCTTGAAGAATCATATCCTTACAAGTAGGGTGGTTTAGCCACATTTATTCAAATCTAAAAGGTCTTTTCCTAAAGGGTAGATGTTGTTCAAAGTTCAGCAGTATAGGCCTATGATCTGAGTCAACTATAGGCAGATTATGAATGGAGTATTGTGGGTAAGAGTTAACCCAATCTGCACTAGCAAATGCTCTGTCCAGTCTCTCCATCACAAAACCCTCCTCCTCTCTGTTGTTCATCCATGTGAACTTCTGTCCCACAGCCATTAAATTACAAAGCTGTAATTCAGAAATGGTTGGTTGAAACAATTCAGCCCCAACAATTGAACCCTGATTAAAAGAGAATTTTTCCTCTTTAAAGAGGATTTGGTTGAAGTCACCAATACATAACCAGTTTGGATGAGCTATATTTTTCAAATTCCTAAGTTGTTGCCACACCTCTCCTCTCTTTGAATGCTCTGGATGACCATAAATGAAAGTAATAGATAGGGGGTTGCCCTTACTGTCTAACAGATCAGTATGAATAATGTGGCTTGAGTGGTAAACTATTTGTATATTATAACCTGGTAACCATGCCAGAATCAACCCTCTACCCAAACCCTCCCTAGGAACTTCCCATCCCTCATCAAACCCACATTTGATCCACACTTGTTTTCCTTTGTCCTTAACTAACCTTGTCTCCATCAGAAACATGATATCGGGCTTAAGTTCTAGGGCCTTTTTTTTGCACTTAAGAACTGCAGTAGGTTTGCCCAGACCTCTGCAGTTCCAACTTAGGATTTTCATGGCCCCTGGGGAAGCTGCATAGGGCCAGCTTCCCATTGCCCAAATCTATTCCCATAAGCATAATCAACATGTAAATTATCATACAGAGAGAAAGAAAGTGCAGAGGAAACAACAGGGAGGTCAGATGTACCTTCTTTGGGGCATAAACCACATAGTAGTCGTTGCCTAATATTCCTTCCCATTCTCCCAAACTCCACTCTAAACCTTTTCCTTGAAACTGTTGAAGCAGAGGAATTCCCAGGAGCCACCTCCCCAATGTCTTCCTTTTGCAATTCCAATAGAGGGCCTGGGTCAGAAAAGGTTAAACCTGGTGAAGATGGATCAGGTCTATCCTCATTCAGTTTATCCAAATTGAACAAGCATTTCCACCATTTCATCAGGTGATTCCAGAATTTGCCCACGCCTCCATGCAGCCCCTGCTATAACCTCGGGTCTATCCTCATTCAGTTTATCCAAATTGAACAACCTTTTAGTAACTGACTCACTTTCAGTCTCAGAAGAATCCAGGGTAGTTTCTCGCACTTCCCCATTCGTAATAAAAGGACCATCACCCCCAACCCAAGTCCATATAAGATCAGTAGAAACAAGGGATTGCCAAGGAGGTCTCATCAAGAATGAAGAAGCAGCTACCTCATTAGGATTGATGTTATTGTTGGGGTGTTGGGTGGGAGAGTGGTTGAGACCTGTGTTGTTTAAAACATCAACATTATGCACATGGTGATCCGGACTTGAGGTAAGAGAATTGAACGGTGTTGGTGGGGTGACATTGTTGCCTAAATTTAAGGAGTGGATCGCTGAGTTGAGGATTGCATGTACATTCTCTGTTTGGGTGGTAGTGTGTTGAGGTGAAAATGGTGGACATTATCAGTGTTGGAGGGAAAAGGAATTTCAAGCTCATTCAAGGATTGTTGACTAGCTTCAGAGTCCTGATGAGCTGGAGGTGGTTCATGTTTTCCTTGGTTGGGGGGATGGGCATGGGGTTGCATGTGATTGTGATGGTATAAGTGATCGTAACGGATCTGTGTTGTCCATCTCCTTTCTCTATTATAATAGGCTCTAAGCTCATTGATAAACAGAGGTTCTAAGACATCAAAACCAAACTGTACCTGATGTAATCTTTGAATACGACGCCTTTGTCTGAAAAGCCATCTCTCAATTTCATCCATGTCTTGAGTGCATTGACCTCTGCTGTGTCCAATCAGTCCACACCTTGTACATAACTTGTGCACTCGTTCATACCTGCACTGAACCCAGACTCTTAAACCATCATCCAGCCTTAGCATGAAGCCTGTGAGCATAGGCATCCAAGGATCCATGCAAACTCTGATTCTCATAAAACGAATGTTTCTTGGCAGCTGATCTTCCCAATCCACCCTTTCAACAATTCCAATCATTTGCCCCATTCTCTCTGCCAGTTCTGGATAATGGTACTCCAAGGGAAGACCATGGAGTTGAACCCACAGAGAAACAAAATTAAGCTACAGTCTATTCAAGACCAAATTTGGCCTCCATTTTTCTAAAATAAGAAGAGCTCCATCAACAGCCCACGGGCCTTCATTGCATGCATGATTTAAGTCTTCTATCAACTCAAAATGAATCATATAGAAGTGAGAATCTCTACCTACAACTGTAAATGAGCAACATTAATTACGTGTTGTAAATGCTGAACAGAGAACTTCTTGTAGTCTAGTATGAACCCTATAGCACACAAACTCCAGAAATCACGTTGCATGTTGACTTCTTCAGGATCAACTTCAATTATAGGTCCATGCCTCGCAAAAGGGATTTCATCTCCCTCAAATGACTGTTGATCTGACTCAGAATCGTCATCAAAGGGATCATTGCTGATTTCTGAACCACTACTTTCAGTCCAACCATATTCACGTGCTGTGAAATGGTCTTCCATACAAAGAGAGCTCCGACACAAAAGTCACAGAGAGAAAAGACACAAGCAAGGACCAAACAAGAAAGAAGACAAGAGACACACAGAGAACAAGAAGTACAATAGAAGACTTAAACATATACGGCATACAATAATTAGTACATATAAATTTCATTTATGATGTGTTTGTCATATGTAAATATATTTCTTAAAATACATTAAATAATTTACTGTCAGTTTTATCCTAGTTATACCCAAATTGATATGCCCTTAAATATCCACAATGGGCTACTTAAATGGCCATTCATTTCTTTTCCTTTTTTTTTCCTATTTCGTTATCTATTTTGTTGTCAGAATTATTTACCTAATTGAATTGATGCAATGAGGATTACAATTATGTAAAGACTATTAATTTATTATATGACAGTTTTTGGTAGTCCCAAGTAAACAAAATGTTTTTGGTAAAAACATTTATGACAATTACTCTACTCTTTAGACTTTTTTTTTTTTTTTTTTGAATTCAACCGTTTTATTTCTTATTTAATAAACTGTTACCCATAGATTCTTCAATTTCCCCTTCCTTTATCAAGGTGATTCCTTTTAGGAATTAATCATCACTACCCACAGTACACCTAATATTCACCCACAATTATTAGAAGTTTAGAACCAACCATTGATATTATTTTCGTGAAAAAAAAAAAAAAAACCATTGATATTCTCCATAATGCTTTTCATTTTGATATAAATAGACCAAGCTCAAGTAGAAATTTAAAAGTGGCATTCTTGCAATTGAATATTATACATACCTTTTACCAAAAATATATATATATACCTTCTTCAAATCCTCGTTTCTTTTGCCATCAAATTCTTCGTGAAGTTGTTATGGAAACAAAAAATAGTGAAGGAGAGATGGTTTTTATTAGAGTTAAGGAGGAGAACAAGTTCACGGTGGTGTGTGACAATGAGTTTGAGGTTCCATGTCAGAATGAATAGTAGGAAGACATTGTATTTTTTTTTTGGGTAAGTCCAACTTTGCTTCACATAGGATAGTCCAATTTTGTTTCCCTCTCTACTCCCATGCACTAACGTCAAACTTAAACGATCTACGTACTAACCTCTAAATAATACTTTTTAGCTGCTTTAAGGCATCCATATTTGTCCATTAATTGCAAAACTATTTTTTTTTTTTTTTGGAAACAACAGTCATAAACTCATAATTATTATGGAAATACTAAATAAACCTGCTGCCAAGATCAATTTGGTAACTATTATTTTAATTTTTTCTTTTAAAAAAAAAGAACCATTTTTGGTAGAAATTATTGTCCAAGCATGCATTAAATGACTTCCTAAAAAAATTATATTATAATAATGATAACTACGGGTTACTCGAGAAAAATTCAATCATAACCCTGAATTTTCTTCTTAAAATACATTAAATAATTTACTATCAGTTTTATGCTACTCACACCCAAATTTACATGCCCTTAAATATCCACAATTAGCTACTTTTTTTAAGAGAGTTTCAACTTATGGCGTCTGCTCCTGATAATAGCTCTTTTATCACCAGACCAAGACACCAATCAGTTTTTGGTGTAGGCAAGGATTGAACCCTAGATCTCTTATACACCCATCAGAGACTTTACCAATTGAGCTAACTAGAACCCACATCCACAATTAGCTACTTAAATTCCCATGTAAGGTATTCTCTCTCGATCTCAAATTGCTATATCAAATATTGTTTGATCAAGATGTAATAATTTTCTTTCTTATCTAAAATTTTGGTAATGCAAGGTGCAGATTCAAAGATTGATTTGAATTTGAATTTGAGATCTTTCATCTAAATATTGTTTTTTCTTTATTTTATTAATGTACAGTTTATGTGATTAGGATTTAAGCACGATGATTCCTGCCAAATGAAGACAATTGGTGAAAGAGCCAGCACACAAAAGACCAATTTGGTACAAATTAATGTCCTACTATTTAAAGAAGCAAGGGATGCTCCAAAAAAATTCAATCAAAACCCTTTAATTTCTTCTTTAATCTCTCTCACTCCGAAATTCATAATTTTGTTGCTTTGTATTTAAAGCTTTGAAGCTATTCTCTCTCTATTTTTACTCTTGATTCCAATTTGTAAATATCTAATATTGTTTGATTAAGCGGTTGATTTTTCCTTTCTCATCTAAAATTTTGGTTCGTGTAAATTCATTTTGTTAGGTGTAGATGCAGCGGTTGATTTTTAATTGAATTTGAATTCTTTCATCTAAATATTTAAAGTAATGTGTAGGTTGTATGATTGAGAATGATGATTTCTGCCAAAGGAAAACAATTAGTAAAAAGAATTAACTGACGAAAGGCCAATATTTAAATGAACGATCGAGATATTGAATTGATATGTAATTTCCTAATGTTCAATTTTAAATATTATGCAATATTATATATATATATATATGTATGTATGTATATGTTGTGTGATTGAGCATAGCGATATTGATTAAAGGAAAATAATTGTTGAAAAGAACTTGCCACCTTTATTTGTATCAAGTTTTGCACTAAAAAAAACAATTCTTATTATTAAAGTCTGAATTTGGTAAGGATGAGATGTAAAATTTATGTTTAACATCATCCAATAAGTGATTTTCACATCGGCTTATACTTAAAACTCAATACATCCTACCACACATAATAATATCTCAATAAACTCATTGTTAAGTTGAATTATTCAATGGGTATTAAAATTTATTGAGTGTGGTTGTGCCTATTCTTTAATATATAATATGATGATATGGCATATTGGCATTGGGGGGTAAAACTTGGGTTTTTCATCACATCCTTATAGAATTAATCTCTTATTATTATGGCGTCCACATTGATCAAAACTAATATTTGTAGCACAAGAAAAAATAAAAGTAAATTTTATTATATAGCAATATTGACTACTATGCATTATTCGATTGAGTGGGAAGACCACTAAGTATCACCAATCTGGTTTTTTAAGTGCACTTAATAATATCTCGCATTCTAACATTTACAACTTACCTTTTCAAAGGCAATCAAGTTTAGCTTCTTCTCACAAGAAAAAAAAAGTTTAGCTACAAATTAAATAGAGGATTACATGAAATAATTTAATAATAATAAAAATTCTTTATATAATAATAGATGATACTATTTAAAATAATTAATTTAAAAAAAATTACATCTACTTATAATATTTATAAATTTATAAATTAAAAAAAAAAAATGAACCGTGTGAAGCACGGGTTAACAACTAGTATTGTTGATTTGGTAGTCATAATAAACCAATTGCCTATAAATTGCTTGTTAGGGCATGACATTTGGCTTATTCTTTCACTAATGATATACTTCCATATATATCGTAGAGTTCAATTATACATATTGTGGAGCTCTTCAAAAAATAAGAAGATATACTTCCTGTCCTCGACTTTTGAATTTTGCAGGAACATTGTCCTCCCACATAGAGCACCAGCCTCAGCTCCCAAAGAATATAAGGACACACTATAATAGTTACTCAGCAACAAAGTACAGTGAAAAAAATTTATAATTAATTCAAGATTTATATCATTGGCTTTAGTACCAGTAAAATGCCGGGTA
Source organism: Notholithocarpus densiflorus (assembly GCA_030021035.2). Taxonomy (NCBI): domain Eukaryota; kingdom Viridiplantae; phylum Streptophyta; class Magnoliopsida; order Fagales; family Fagaceae; genus Notholithocarpus; species Notholithocarpus densiflorus. The sequence continues at coordinate 1,004,291 of JARYZH020000138.1, read as the reverse complement.
ATTTAGGAACCCGTTGACACTGTACTAGTAGGAACTTTTTTTAATTAAATTTTTTGAATTAGAATTTCTTATCCTTGCAATTGAATTAGAATTAGATTGCTCCATACTGTTATCATAATTAGTCTCCATTGCATTATGAGGAAATCATTATTTAGGACTACCAATATCTAACATGAAGTTTTAGATAAACCAAAAGAGCTTCTTCTCTTCTTTCATTAATACTATTATTATATTACTATAGATCACTTTTTCTCCTGAATTAACTTGTTAAGCAATTGATAATCCAGAAATGAATTGGACAGACAAGCTAAGAAAAAAACTCAGTGAACAACAAGCGGAACCATAACCTGGCAACTGGCAAGATTATCAATAAACCTCAATTAGTATTTACTTGGCCACAGCCAGCCAATTATAATTCAAAATGAAAACTGAAACAATCAAGAAAATATGTTGAAAGATTGCAAATGGACAGAGTAACAATAACATGGTAACCCTTTCCACTAAATTATAATCATCAAGAGAAAGAAATGTTTTTGGTTTAAAAACAGTGTGCTTGACTTACTACAAGATACATATAAATACTAACACAAAATGCGCTTACAATTCACTATGAATCTATCCTACTATGGAAAGCCAATCAAGTGACAAAATAATGTATAAGTGAGAAGCATGCCCCCAGTCTCTTCCATGCAATTCCGCTCCATGTTTCTTGCAGAACAGGTAAAAACTGCAAGTTGCTGGGAAGTATTATGAGTTCAGAAGTAAAGCTCGAACAAGCTGGTTAGAGTTAAAATATGCTTCTACCATCAGTAAAGAGGATATAAAATTCATCAGTAAAGTTCATTGGGGTGCCATCGTCAGCAAAATCACATCACTGGGACAACACCAATTTGCCTCAAGTAAGTGCACTATGTAGGCTAGACCAACCCAAGGCGAGACAACTTTCAATGATGGAAGCTGGCAAGAGTTATGCCATGAGTAACAAAGTTGCATGCATTTTTCATTTTCTTGTGATAGGATATATATGGAGACAGATACCCACCAACAAAAGCATCAGCTTTTGGCATTTAATTTCTCCAAAGGTATCTTGTTTAGAAGCCCAGGATTTGCTTTACCTTTTGACAATTTCATTACCTGCACATCCCCAAAAATGCAGAATAATCTTGGTATATAGGAAAAATATTAACAAATTAACCAGGATAAAAATAGATAACAAGTTTCATATTAAGACCAGCAAATTTTTTACCTGACCAGCAAAATAACCTTGTAACTTAGTTTTGCCCCCACGATATTGCTCCAGCTGCTTTGGGTTCTCTCAAAGCACTTTATCTACCATTTTCTCAATCTCCACTGGATCTGCTATCTGTTATTTTCAAAACAATGAGAGGATTCTTTGCACAATGTCTACTACACCATGTTACTATATCGTCATTATCATTCAAATAATTGCAACCATTTGATTGGCAGTGTAAACCATCTCTCTCATAGAACATCACTTAATGAAACTAGTCCCAAATTAGGGAAACACTTGCTCGGGCTTTTTCACCAACATGCGACTCACTTTCATATATCAGGTTGATTGCCTAACAAGACAAAACTTGACAGCTGTACGCTTTAACATCAGTTGATGATCCAATGAAGTTGCAATAACAACTCCTCAAGATCTTTTGCCCAGGAGTCAGTAAGAAATGATGAAAATTCATACAGTCAATCAACAATACTATAGGACACAATAGCTTCAAAAGCAAGTTTCTTTTTCTTTTTTGGTGCTTTTTTTTGGGGGAGGACGGAGGGGAGTTTACTAGAATTAATATTGAATTAACATAAAAGTGATGATCAAATAAGGCCACTAACCAACCTCAGTTAGACCCGTAAAGAAGTTCAAGTTTTAGCTCATATCACATTAACATAACCTGAATAGGCTGAAATCAGGTCAACTAGCATACTCAAAGTTCAATTATACACAAGCTTAAAAACCATTCAGCTTCTCTTGCTCATACCATATCTCCAAGACATTGAAATGCTTATTAAACTCTCAACAGTAAAACCAAATTCAAAAACAAAAATAATTTCAAATTCAAAAAAATAAAATCTTAAAGATTTTGGTGCTCCTTGCATCATAATATGAGCAATACCATAGACAAATCCTACTTCAAAAGGTTTTGTTTCATTAAAGTCCTCAGATACAAGGACATCCACTAAAACTAGTTGTTCTTGCTTCCTGCATACTCACTCTTACAGTAGTCCAAGACCATGTAACCCTTGAAATTGAGCAGCCAATCCTAGGTATTTCAAATTTAGACATCTTGTGTGAGCATTTCATGGCAAGGGTATGAGAAATAAAAGTTTTCTTTTTATCATTTGAGAAGGATTGTATCTATACTTTTTTTTTGAAGTAAAACAGCAGAAATATCTGTACAAGTTACTATAAGTAACTTACCTGAACCAATTCCTTTTCTTTTATTAGTCCCTTAATGGTTCCACCTTAGGCTAGTAGTTCAAACAATATCTGCAAATTATAAATTATATGGTAAGAATATATTTTTTTTTGATAAGTACTAATACTTATTCATAAAGAAAACAGAATGGTAAAACGTGTCCAAACAAGACTAGGATAGGATTATAGCAAAACTATAATAAGGTCTTGCTTCCTTTTTCATTCACTTAGACAGGCTAACACAGCCCCATGCCCCCACAAAGCACAACCACAAAATCTGTACCTGCAGAAACCTCAGTCCCCCAGACACCAATTGAGCTGTCTCATTGCTAAACTATCATAAGGTCCCAATGATATTATAGTTTTAAAACTTATCCCCCATATTTTGCAGCTACCATATCTTAAAACATTGCCAACAAGGAACTCTAGCTCAAATGACACCTCCTCCCCTTGTAAGAAAAAAGTAGGAGGATGAGGTCATGGTTCAATGCTTGTATAGCTTACCAATAAAAAAAATCTTAAAATCTTGCTCCTTTGTGATCCTTACAATTCCCTCAAGCCACGTGCTATTACAAGCCTAATCTAGGCTAGTGTTATTTGATATTTTACCTACTTATATGTTAGATTAGAGAGGCTCTTATGATCCAATAACATTATAAAAGGGAGGAAGGGGGAGTAGAAGAAGAAAAAAGAAGAAAATCTTTTATACTGATGAGATATTTACAAATAAAGTGAATTGACAAGACCCAAAAAACAAAAAACAAAAAAACTAGGACAAACATTTACAAGCGTGATCCAATGACAGATGCGCATATGATGATCAACTAGGACATCAGAGTTCAAATGAAATTTGAAATGTAGTATGTAGTAATCACTAGTACAGCGACAAACTCTTACCTCTTTCCCTATCTTTCCACTAATGATACCACCTTTTATTGAAGCAATCAACTTAGCTAGCTCCTGGGGGATTAACTTAATCTCATTTATGGTCAACTTTTCATTTTTCATGTAGGCAGCAATATCACTCTTTATCCAATTGGCAGCCAGCTTCACATCAGATCCCTTTGCACTAGTTGCATCAAAAAATTTTGCAACCTGAGACATTCATTCAGCAAAAGAGCCATATCTCAAATCATTCTAGCATGACATATGTCCAAAACAAATACTTTAAAGCAACAGATACATGGTCATAAAGGCATGCAAGAAATATCTTTCAGGCTTGCCTCTAAGACAGACTAAGGCAAATGCCTCAAGGTACAGCATTAGAGGCTTAAATGACCTTGGCCACCTTTCAAATCCTGAGACATTCAAGAGGCACATGGAATATGCTTGAAGCTTGTGATATATGACTGAAATACATGAATAAACAAATTTTGGAGTTCTATTACGGGATTAAGAGCTAACTCTCTCTCTCTCTACACTTTTTTACTTACATCTCATTTTGAATAAATGCATGTAGATTAAGGACCTTAGGCACAATTCTACATTGAGAATTACTGAATCATATATGATTTAGGACAAAGGGAACAAGCCAAATAAGATTTTAAATTCCTGGGTCAGGTGTGGCAGTTCTTGGACAGCTTGGTTTTTGGAAAAAAGGTGGAAAATATTAAGAACTACAGGGTTTCTGCTGAAAATGAATAATAGGATTTGGGAATGAAACAAAAGGAAAAAACCAAGGTCTGGGTTGCTGTTCCTGGACTGTGAACATAACCTGTGAACTAGGTTTTATCTTTTTATGGGGTATTTGGGGTTATTTGATGGATGGGTAGTTCCGTGTTTTGAAGTTTAGATTTTAAGATTTAATAGGTGAAAAAAGACTGTATTCGCAAGATTTTAAGTTGCTGAGAATCTATGAACAAAAAGGAAAAAAGAATAAACTTCTAGGCATTACACCTTGGCATCATACCTCAGAGAAGGTTGTATCGCAAAAAATCTCATACAAACTTCAAAGCTTCGGAAATATAGAAAACTTATTTATGTTCCCCATTGAATAGAAAGCATTACATCTGACTAATTCCTAAACCTACTCCTTGGAAGCTAAAAATTACAAATTATGCAACAATTAAAAATAAATAAAATAAAATCAAAATAATATTGTTTCTCACTGCCAGTGCCAATATCTCTCTAGACTAACCAAAATTTTAGCTTTTCTTATTTTTATTAGCCATTCCTTTAATTTTATGTAATGAATATGAATTGGGTTTTTCCTACTCTTCTCCTTTTCTTCTTCTTTCTTTTTTGATAAGTAATAAGAGACTGTTTTTAATCATAGAGGTTTTTTTCTATTTTATTTGGTTGGCCTTTACCTTCAAAATCCTGAATGTGTAAAGCAAAAGCTTGTAAATGCCAATTGAACAGTCCCCAGATAGTAAAAACATTCAAAGTAATGAAGAGGACTCACATTAATGTCATTTGTTAGGAAAAGAACATCCGCATGCTTAGGCCCATCTTCTCATACCTTCTACGCTTCACTTCTGGAAGTTCTGGGAAATATAGATAATCAGAAAGCCCTTCCTTTTTCCTCATTGTAACTGTTTTCTAAAAAGTATAACACAGGTTAATGGAGCATAAAGTAGACACAAAATGACCAAGTGAACCATAAATCTAGTACTTGTTTCCACTACATCACTAGAATAAAAGCAAGATGTAGCAACAACCTGAGCGCCTTCTTCCCAGAGACGAGTTTCCTGTGTAATTTGATCACTCTGGCCTTGGGCTATGAAGAAGCACCTGCCTTGAAATTTCAAAATCAATAGCCCTGCTAACTGACGAAAAAGAGTTCAGATTTTTTTATCTCAACCTGACAATACAAGAGGGGCTTAGTTAAGGCACCAGCGCACTGCCAATTACTATGCACATCAAATGCATTGAGCTCTAGCTCAAATAAGACTTTTTTCCTCCTATAACAGTAAGAAGCAAGAATTAAACTACCTTTGTCCCAAGCTGTGATTGCCCAATTGGTCGAACTGAGACATTCACATCACAACGAAGTGAACCTTCTTGCATATTGCCATTACTCACTCCCAAATAATGAGCTAACCTCTGTATTTCTGCTGCATATTCTGCAGCTTCAACACCAGTTCTCATATCAGGTTCTGAAACAATCTCTCTGCTCTATTTAAATCAACCTGCAACAAAATCAACCATATCAACAAGTCTATAACATACATAGTAATCAGCAATTTCGCCAAGAGCCTTGTAGCTCAACTGGTTGGCACTTCCTGGTGTTTCCAAAGGAGACATCGAGGGTTCAAATCTCCCCTCTCCCAATTATTGAATCATCAAAATAAGAATAATAATAATAACCAATTGCAGCTCTTCTAAATCTATATATAAGATACGTGTCACAAACAAATTTTTTTTTTGCAATGCATACCAACTCATTCATACTGCTAGATAATAAGGCAATAAATTGCAAAATTAGCATGCTTATAGAATCAACTTAAGTTACTTAACCCACAAATCACATGACTAACACTTGGAACCTGATTAAACATGAAAACAGTCAACAATAAATATTCTTGAAAATAAAAGGAGAATATAGTTTGTTATAATAATAATAATAATAATAATAATAATAATAAAGTGATTAAATTCATTATTTTCTAATTGCTTAAATATTTGGGAGAACCAATAATTTATCATAACATAGGGAGTTTTATATGTGTTTCTAGTTTACGTCCTATTTAAAAAATTAAAAATCTATGTATTGAGCCCCACCTATTAAAGGGGCACGCAAAAAGAGTGTTAGAATAATGAGAAAATAATTAAATTTATTATTTTTTTAATACTTTAGAAATAATTAAATCTATTATTTTTAGTACTTTTTTAGAGAATCGATAATTTCTCATGGTTAAAATATAAAATATAGTAAAAATTGGTACGGTACGTAGGCAAAGGGAAAGAAGTAATTACCTGTGAATAACTTCCATATTCTGAACGAAGCAGCTTGCCTGCATCTTCCTCCATGTGAACCCTTGTAATGCCAAACCTCCTATGCCCACCACCGAACTCCACAGGAATATCCAAATCAATGTAACCACCACTTGCAATTGGAACATCAAATTGAGATAGTTGGTACCCTTTTGGAAGGTCCGGGTAAAAGTACTGTTTCCTATCAAACTTTGAGTTTAGAGAAAACTTGCAATTCAGTGCAAGACCCAGTTTCACCGCTAATTCAATGACCTTTGAGTTCAAAACTGGCAAAGCACCAGGCAAACCCATGCAAATGGGGCAAACACTAGTATTTGGTGGAGACCCATAATTGTATGGACAACCACAAAAGGCTTTGGTGAGTGTTGAGCTGGACATGAGTTTCTATACCGATGATTGCTTCATAGTCTTTTAATATTTTATCAATCTGGGTACGAGGTAAAACTTTGATTCGAGGCTTTTGTTTTTCTTGAGCGGCTGTTTGGGCTTCTGTGGTTTTCATAGTGCAATATAGTAAAGCACCATTCTTTCTTCTAAACAATGCAGTCTGGTACAGCAACAAAGGGTAGTTTTGAATTCTTCTAAATATATTGGAAGCCATCATCAGGGTCTGAATCAATTAATATATCAAGCAATACATAGGCTGTCTGCAAAGCATTAAAATAAGGCATTGGTATGCTATAAATATATTGAAAAAAAACAGCATAAATCTATTATCTTTACAATTCAAGCATTCAAATTAAAGAGACAAGAAAGTAGTGAGACTTTTGTGAGTGTGGGTTAGCAATTGTAGAAGAATAAAAACATGGAAACCACTGTTTATTTATTCCAATATGGACAATTCCAGACCTGTTGGGCTTACTTAATAACGGCCCACGTTGAAAAATCTATACTTTTTTTTTTGGATAATTGAAATCTATCCTTAAATTCAAACCATTTACAAACAAACAAACACAATCATTACTCATAGGACACGTGTAGTCACTCTCATTCATCAACAGACACCTATTCTCAACGTTCCCAACCGCCAAAAATTTCCTCACAAAACAAGTGTTAGTGTTTCCAAAAGCCCTTCTCTGTTTGTGTTACCCAAAACCAGACCAAAACAGGGCAGGAAATGGAGAAGATGGCACTTTTTTGTTTTTCTGATTCATCATTAACCATTTGCTTTCATAGCTTCCATATGTAGAGCAGTTGCTTGTGAGTTCTTACTCTGATTAAACTGACTCATTCTTCTTCATAATTGAATTAATGTATTGTGAATGATTTGATATTTAGGTTTCTGTCTTTTTTGGGTTGGTTTGTATTAAACGTCTGGGTTGATGATTTGGATTGTTAAAATTGGGTGTATCAATGTATGTGAGAATTTTAATTTTTTGAGTCTGAATTAACTCCATTTTTCTAGATTTTATATGTGTTTTGTTCAAGTTCTGTTTTTTTTTTTTTTTTTTTTTTGCTGTTTTTTGAATAAGTGTGTTCTAGATTTTTATGTGTGATTTGTTTTTTGTTTTTGTTTATTATAATTATATTATCTTGGTTAATTTCCATTGTATCTGTAAATACAACCAGGGGCATGGTTCATGCGTGTGTATGTTGTACCAAAAACTTGTTTTCTTAAATGGTCCTTTTTTTGTATGCTAACATTACCTGCAGAATGATGATTTTGGTGTAGTGGTCATGTTTGGGACCTTTGGGATGAAATTATGTCCCATATAGATGACACACTTCCACTGTTTCATGTGATATTCAATTTACTTTATTTTGATTCTTTTTGCCTCTCCTCTATAGAGGTTGGAATTGGATTGTTTTACCAAACAATCAATTATATATGGTTCCAACTTCCAACTCCTAAACTAGGAAACACCTGTGCCTCCTTCCTTTAATGAAGTTTTATGGTTGTGGCTAAACTTGATTTCAATAACTTTTACAGATTTTCCAATGAGAAAAGATGGAACTTGAGAAAGTAGAATCTGATCTCCTTGCCTTAAGACAATTATATGGGCTCCTTCAAAATATTGGTCAAGGCCTGCAAAGCAAAAGTTCAGAAAATGTAAGCTCTCTTATCTCGAAACAATCTGTTTTCCTTTGACTTACCATGTCATGAAGTCTTGACTTTCAATTGTATTACTTCAGTACCACACTCATTATTTTGGCTATGGGAAAAATAAACAAGAAGCAATTAATAAACCTTTTCTTTTATTTGTTTCTTAATTTTAATTTTTCGCCCCAGGCATTGTGGTGGTAATATACTCTATCCTTTTGAAGAATCTTGAATTGTACCTCTTTGTTCATTGCATGATTTGATTATAGTCTTTATAGATACTTTGAAGAATCGAAAATGTGCGAAGAATATAGTTTCTGAGATAGAAGATAAATTCTAGAAAAACAACTACCTGGTGTTGTATTCACCGATATAATCGTTTAGTTTTACATCTCATGTCTTTTATTATTAGTACAACAGGTGAGGGGTTCTGTTTCTATAACAAACCATTCAAAAATCAAATAAAAGATCAGACAACATAATAAGTTATAAAGAATCTTTTGGTGGTGAGTAATATCTTCGGAACTCTTCTTGCCATTCACTGTTTTTGATTTCTTCTCTGCAGTCTGTGACTTATCCTTAATGAAGAAATCATTTGTTGAGTATAGTTGTTTTTTCTTTCTTGTTGATATTTTTTTTGAGTGGTGCTTTCAATACTACAAAATTTACTACATAAGCTCTACAAACCAATGTGTCAATTTTTAGACATGAGAAAAAAATTTAACCAAAAAAAATATTTATTATGTTATTGTGCTGACACAAATTACATTCATTGTCACTTCATTTTGCAAGTTTTTATTTTTATTTTTTTATTTTATAAGAAAATTGGTAGTAGTTTTAGCATTTTCTGTCTTTTTTTTCCCTACTTTTACTCCCAAGGAATGGACGTCTTATAGTATATAGCAACATAAAAAACATTTAGTGCTCTTTTGTTATGACTTAATCTTAACATGATCTTCTTCTTCTTAAACAGTTGGATGAGAAAGCACAACTCTTTTTGAAAACTTTGCTTGACAATGCAACAGAAAGAGTTTTTGAGACCCATTCAAAGGTACGTTTTGTCATTCAGTACTGTGAATGAAGTTCTTGTTGGTTTTGTTTCTAGAGCAGACTGTACTTAAGAAAACAAAGTATGATATTGGATCCTATTATCTTAATAGGCAAAGGATTATTGCCTAATTTATTTTCTCATGCTGGTATCACAGATTATAGCAGCACAATCTGGTGTCTCTAACACACCAAAGGCTATGCTAAAGTTAAACCCTCCTGTTCCAACATCTGTTCCCATCATTACTCAAGCCTCAAGTAAAGGGTCCAAATTCCAATCAATTACTTCACAGAAAGATGAGCTGCCACCCAGGAAACCAACACTAAAGAAAGCAACTTCCATGCTCTCTAAACCCAGCATTTCTTCAAACAAACCTGAGGGCAGAAGGCAACAATGTTGGATTTATGAGCAAAGCAGTATGAAGAGGCAGAACTCAGTTGAGGACACAAACAGCATAGCTAACGCTAGAGCCACAAGTTCAAACTTAAATAGTACTCGTCAACATCAACTGCACAACCAGTTAGGCCCTTCTAATGTGGTCAATGTGCAAGCAAAAGAAATACCACAAGTGAAAGAGAACCCAATACAGAAAAGAATGCATGAACTCCAACATAGTCCAAGCATTGCTAGTTCCTCGAGCTATTTGGCAACTGGGCTTATTGAACCAGGACTTGGGAATAAAAAACCGGACCAGGCCAGTGATTTTTCAAAGGATGTTGCTAGTACACTCAAACAAGTCGAATCCCACATTTCAGCTTTAAAACCTTGTTCTGGTATTGTGGATTTTAAAATGACTAGTGCAAGTTTGGCTGTGATGTCTAAGCCAGTTACTCCTTTGACACAAACAAGAGATGGGTTTGTTAAAAAAAGCGAGCTGGGCTATCTTGGTGAGCCTGTAGCTTTGGGTCTGGGTCAAAATGATCTGCCGAGTCAGCAGGTGAGTCAACTCAGCAGGAAACATGATAGTCGTTTGAGCCCAGCACGCAAGCCCATTTATTCTCTGAGTCAGCTAGCGAGTCAGATCGGTGGTGTTGGGGACAGTGAATCATTTTCAAGAGCACGTGGCTGGCCAAGTGTGAGGAGTAGAATTGGGTCACTGAGTCGAGCAGTGAGTCAGAATGACGATTTAACGAGTCAGAGCGGTGATTATGTTCACGGGTTGAGGTTTCCTATGAGTCAGCCTTCCAAAGAGAGTGAAAAACAAAAAGATCCTACGGTTGAGATAAAGACAACTAGGAAGGGGGTTAGATCTAGACCATCCATGCCACCTCAGTTAGTGGAATCCACTTCTTCTCTTGGTCCTAGTGAGAGAAAATTGCCACCTCAGATGGTAATCAAACCAACTCTACTAGGACTAGATCAAAGAAAAGGGACCCACAAAATCAGCCATATGGGCCCACACAACAAGATCTTGCCACGTCAGGTGCTTGATGAATTAGAGGGTCCTAGCTCTTCTTCAGATTCTTACTTCTCCACTATTAATAAACAAGGTAGTAGTGTGAGCAGCAGTGAAAGCTTTGATTACTCATCGCCAAGTCAGACTCGGACCCACCATCAAATTGGTCCCACAAGTGAAACTAGTTGGGCTAGTGAGAAAAATCAAGGTAGTGGGAGCAGTATTGAAAGCTATGGTTACTCATTGCCAAATCAAACTCGGGCCTATCGTAACATTGGTCCCACGAGTGAAAGTAGCTGGACTAGTAATGAAAGCTACGGTTATATTGGTCCCACATTGAGAAGGGTTGTAATTACAAGTGAAAGTAGCTCAGAAGAGACTAAAAACGGTCCATATGCGGGTCCTACTAGAAGATTCAAATTAGGCCGTAGGAGAAGCCCAAAAAAAGCAATTGGACGGTTGAGGAATTTCAAGAACAAATTAGGACTTATATTTCATCATCACCATCACCATCACCATCATCACCATGATGATGATGAGAATGGTCAGAAAATGTTACACCATAGGGATGTGCATGATAGTAGAGCGGTTCAGAAGGTGAAGAAATCAACGGTGAGTAGTGTGCCACGGAAGCATCAGGATGGACATTTTCATGGTTTGATGGAAGGGCTATTGAAGCATGTGCAACATTCAAAGAAATCAAAGGGTTCTAAAGGTGGGATCAACCGGCTGGGAAATGGGCCACGTGGTGGTAATAAGAAGTTGCATTTGTGGAAAATGTTACGACGTCGTGGTGGTGGGGTGAAGCTGCCCAAAAGCAAAAGGGGGCGTGTTAGAATAGGGTTTATGAGGAAAAATAAAAAACCACTTCTTAAAATGAATTGAGATTTTTGGTTCCTTTTGAAAAAATAGTGTATTTATGTTTTCTTTTCCTATTTTTTGTGGGACTCACTTATGAAAAGCATGTTTGGGTTTGTTTTTTTGTTCTCATTTTATTTTCATTTTCAATATCAAAAAAAAAAAAAAAAGTGAGAATAAAAATAGAATACGAAAACAACTCTTTAACATTTTTCAGTTTCAGCAAAATGAGTTTAGTGGTATTTTTGTAAAAAAATTGAAAATTGCGAGAAAAGATTGTGAGGATATTCAATGAAGAAAGTAGTTGTTTTTTCATAACTCATATGAGTTCTTGAAGGAAAGATGGAGGGAAATCCAATGCTGGGTGGGCCTTTGGCCCAAAGCTTATTTGGAAGGAAATCCAATTGTAGAATAATATAAAGATGGAAGGAAACCCATTGCTTATATGGACTATTCCAGGCCTGTTTTTATGGGCCTACTTAAAAACAGCCCACGTTGGAAAATCTATCCTCAAAGTCAAACCAACCATTTAAACAAAGCAAAAAAAAGCAAAGAGTTGCTGTACTCTGTCTATCAAATATCAATATCTCCTCTTCTCTCATGTCTTTTGAATTTAGCAGCAGCAACATTGCCTTTGTCTTCTAATCACACACACAACAGAAATGGGCTCAGCTACCAAAGAAAATAAGAAGAACAGTAAGTTTCTCTCTCTAAGTAACAAAGTACAAGAGAAAAAGTTTGTAATTCGTTTTTGAGTTAGAAGTTCTTATGTTTCCCAAGTACCCTTTTCAATTGTCTGATGCTGTTCGAAATTTGATGTTCAAAGTGTGGTTGGTTTTAAGGTAGGATTTTTCTTTGATTAATGATGTAATGATATAATGGGTTCTTGAAATTTTGCAGGTTCTGCTAAAAGAGTAGCTGTTATTGGTGCTGGTGTTAGGTACTCTCCTCATTCATTAATATTTATGTGTTAAGGCTTTTTATTGTTGTTGGTAAATTATTCACTGTGTTTTCTTAGAGAGAGGCTGAGTGGGTCTTTCATCAATGTGGTAATCAACTTCTTTGATTAGTATTGTGAACTATGTGAATGTATAATGTGGGGTTTAATTGTGAAATCATGAAAAGGCAGGACTAATGCTAGGATGGAATTAGCTATTAATGTTTTGATTATATATTGGAAATGTTTAGTTTGTTTAATTTGATTTGTGTGAAATGGTTGTAAATTGTGCCTGCACACAATGCTCAAGCTGACTGGTAAGTGGCCTCTTTTAGCCATTAGGATAAAAGGTAACCATACTCACTCTTACCTCAGCGATCTAGAACCAGGCAATAGAGCTTCTTCAGCTGTCTGCCTCTTTCTAGACAACTCGTAGTGTAAACTATTGACATTGCAAAATCAACTGGCACCTTCTGATGTTTCCAATGGAGACATCCAAGCTTCAAAAATATAATTATGGTCCCTTAAGAATGTCTGGAGTATTTAAACTCTGCTGAAGTAAGCCCATCAGTCCTCCCTCAATGATTGGATGGAATGTAAGGTTTTGGGTTCAAGACTCACCAGGTGCATCGCATGAGTAACTTAACCAATTATTTAAAAAAACTCTCTTGAAATAAGCCCATCAGTCCAGAACTTAATTTATGCTTCAGTGATGAGTTTATTATCCAATTTGACAAATTATATTATGATACTCACACATTTTGCAATATAATTTGTCTTTTGTTTTCCATAAGTTGACTTTTACTTTATCTTTTGATGGTCAAGTGGGCTTGCTGCAGCATACAAATTGAAATCACATGGTTTGAACGTCGCAGTATTTGAAGCTGAAGGAAGAGCTGGAGGAAAGTTAAGAAGTGTTTCACATGATGGTCTAATTTGGGATGAGGGAGCGAATACAATGGTAAAAATTTTTTGTTTGCAGATTGGGATGACAATGAGTTCTTACTTGAAACCAATAGTAATGGAGGTTTTGTTGCTGTGCAGACTGAGAGTGAACCGGAGGTCAGAAGTTTGCTTGATGACCTTGGACTTAGAGAAAAGCAACAATTTGTAAGGGTTTTCTTTGTTGTTTCAAACATTTAACTGAGTAACCTGTAACTTGTGCATTGTCATGCTATAGTGGGAATCTTTTTCTTTGATTTGTCTTCTATCACAAACTATGTTTAAGACTTTTGACTGCTAAACTTTGATTCTTGGAGTTTTGAAGAGATACCTCATTGCTTTGGAAATAAATTTTTTGAAGTTTGTGGTAGTTATTCTCTTCATTTGTTATGGAACTTTTATGACTAAATAAATTGTTGTCTTCTGTTACAGCCAATATCACAGAACAAGCGGTATATTGTAAGAAATGGGATGCCAGTACTGGTATGTCCCGCCTTTTACATTGTGCTAATTGAGTTTGCTACTTTTGATGGTATCACATTTTTTTTTTTTAATTATAAATTTTAATTTTGTTACTGTTGTTTATATGCAGCTGCATTAACTGTGATGACAACCTTTCATTTTTTAATGTCAGATACCCGCAAATCCCATTGCACTGATCAAGAGCAACTTTCTTTCTGCCAAATCAAAGGTTTGTTTCCAAAACATGTTCGGAAACCACTTCAACCTTAGAAAATTTCCATTATTTAAAAAAAAAAAATATATATATATATTAATTTGCAATGTTTTTGGGTCCATTGACAATAATCATTACATGTTTTGTTTGTGTGTTGACAAAGGTTGTTGCAAGAAATAATGTATTCATAACAAAGATCTAGGCTTCCTGATGTATCATATGTGCATTCATATGCATCTAATCAAATGAATTCCTTAGATTTTGAAACTGGCAAGTTTGGGTAGAATATGGCAACTGGCAACTATGCACATGAGATGTGAGATTCATGATCTAAGGGCACCAAGAGTTCACTACAGTTAAATGATAATAATGGCCCTACACAAAGTGTGCAAATAAGAAGCTACAAGTTCTCTGTGCTGTTTCATTGCACACTTAAGGTCATTAGGTTGTTATCTTCAATTTCTGGAATTGACTTTATTTTATTTTTTCAAGGGTATGCAGTGTGCTTTTTTGTATACTCTGTGTACTTGGGTTACACCCCCTTGGACACTTATATTAACTTAAAAAATAATAATAATAATAATAAAAAACTCATGAAATTCTATATATATAGCTCTTGACACTTGACATGCTAGAGCATAAGACTTCCCACAAAAGTATACTTGTGGAGAAATATTAAGGTTTTTTTTACCCACAATTTTTTTTATTAAAAAAAAAGGAAATATTAAGGTCACTTATATTAAATATTGTACATGGCCTGTAATTGTTGTAAGAATTTGGAAAATAGGAGGGCACACCTTGATAGTTTCTATTTTGCTAGTGTTTGCCTTGTATCATTACTCTCTACAACTCTTGACACATTTTATACAATTTAAAAGTACAAAACTCACTTTGGAAGGCTTAGTACAAAACTTGGCTTAGTTGATCTGTATCTTTTTGCTTGAAAATCTTTCAAGTGGACAGCCAATTCAAAACTAGAAGAATCGTATCTGACAAAGCATATATTTCTAAAGTTATTTACAATTGGGGAATTAATACACAAGTATACAAATTGCATCTGAATTGCCAAGGTAATTTTAAATTGCATAAAGTGGAACCCAATTAGATTTTTTTTTTTCTTTTACACTGCACATCTTTTCTGTGAGCATTCTTCAAGTTCAAGGAGCATAGTACAACTCTTTCTCTCTCTCCTTTTGAGTATAGCGAAATGTGCATTTCTGTGTGTGCAGTTTCAAATCATTCTTGAGCCATTTTTGTGGAAGAAAATTAACTCCTCAAAAGTTTCTGATGACTATACACAGGAAAGGTGATAACCCTAAAAATATGTAATTTTAAGTTTTCTGCTCATACTTTTTCTCTTCTTTGTTTGTTACTATTTACAGTAGTCCCTTTGTTTTCTTATTTGCTATTTGTTCTCTTGTAGTGTGGGTGGGTTCTTTGAGCGTCATTTTGGGAAAGAGGTATTCATTGTATTGTAACACCATTAATCCGTAATACATACATTTCTATACATGAAATGATGTTTATGTAGCACAAATCTTTTGTTCTTCCTGAAATTGATAGATGGAAATATTTAATGCATTTCTAATTAGTGCTTTTCACTTGTAAGGTTGTTGATTATCTCATTGACCCTTTTGTTGCGGGCACAAGTGCTGGAGATCCCGAATCTCTTTCTGTGAGTAATGTCTAAGATCTTTGGACTACCTACATACTTATCATTGCTAAGAAGCACAAGCATAGGATTTTTTTTTTTTTTTTCAATTGATCAATTATGTCACTAACTAAAGAAGATGCCTGTGCATAAGTGTGGTGTATTTATCCTGCATTAATCTTTGTTTTTTGGGCAATCAGAAACTTTTAGTTTTAGAGAGCTGCTTTTATGAGCCATGACTTCTTTATGTTATGACTTCAACTGTTGATGCTTATTCATTTTCATTTGTTCAATAACCTCTTTTTATTGCTTTCTTAATGTTTCAAATAGATCCGGCATTCTTTCCCAGATCTGTGGAATCTAGAACAAAGGTACTGTGTACTTTATGCGATTTCTACATTTTACAATTGATTATTGCCAAAGATTTTTTTTTGACTTAACTGTTTGTTTGAATCTGGATTCGCTGTCAGTTGTGTCATTCTGTACAAACCCTGCCTTTGCCTATCCTATTGTTAGAAGAGAATTTATACTTGAGTCATGGCTCATGATTCAGTTGACCTTAAGAGATTTGTCTCTTTATAGAAGAATTTGTGATACATCTGGCTACAAAGAGTATATTTTATTATTTAACAGTTACATGAGCACTTTAAAATTTGGTCTATTTCTCTTGGTACTTGATGTCTTCTTTATCTGCAAATAACATTGTACTTCTATAGCTTCATTCCTCACTGACTTCTTGCAACCATTCTTTAGGACCTAATTTGGTACAACTTTCTGTAATTGAATTGGCAGGATGAACTATTGTGATCTATAATTATTAATAACATATACATATTGATATTCTATTTATTGATGCTTGTTTCATGATCAATGTCTATAATTGGCCTATTTTCTACTCTGTCAGGTTTGGCTCCATTATAGCTGGGCTGCTTCAATCTAAGATATCTGCCAAAAGGGTAAAAAGTGGTGAAACAAAGGGTACTTTAGAAAAAAAGAAACCTCAGCGTGGTTCATTTTCCTTTCATGGTGGAATGCAGGTACTGATACCTCTTAAGAATTTATGTAGTTTTGCATGTTGTACCTGACATCACTCAGGTGTAGCATGCTTCTTGTAGATGTAGGAATGTAATGCTTAATGTGATCTTATTTTGCACATTGCTAGTTTTTAGAATAAATACTTGGTTCTTGTATTCTGATCTTGGTCTTTTGCAGACACTAACTGATATGTTGTGTAAAGAGCTTGGCAAAGATGATGTTAAACTGAACTCAAAGGTCTTGTCACTATCTTACAGCTGTGATGGGAAGTCTGCATTAGAAAATTGGTCAGTTTCTTATGCTTCTGACCATGACAAGCATTTACAACGTTTATCTGTTGATGCTGTAATCATGACGGTCAGTATACATATTTTCTCAGAAACATTTTTTTCTCATTTATTTGCAAGACCATGGAATATGTATTTTTAACATTCTCAAAAAAAATGTATGATTTATTTGTCTGATGTTGCTGCTGCTGAAGCTTATGCAGCTTGATGCGAGTTGATTTGAAAGAAATAAAACAAGAATAAATGAAATAGAGCAAGAAAGAAAATATATCCATTTCACATGGCAGTTGTTGGATTCCTGCCAACTGCCATGACAAAATTTGATTAAAGAAAGTTGTTTCTCAAGGAAGAACCCGTGCCACAGAGCACTTTAATGCTTCTAAATTATGTATACTTACACTTTAGCCACATGACTTGCATGGAAGATGCTTCTGTATTCTGGAATGTAGTTTCACCTGCTCACACTTGCTGCATTATATATATACACACACACACACACACACACATATATATATTGCCAAGAAAGAAACATTGTTGACTGACAAGGAGCTTAAATTATTATAGGCTCCATTAAGTAATGTCAAAGAAATGAAGATCACCAAAACAGGAACGCTCTTTCCACTTGACATTCTTCCTGAGGTATCTATTCCTTAAGTTTGACTTGAATTATGACGCATCAGGTAGTAGGTGCTTTCCTTTCAGGTTGAGTATCTAAACAGAGATAACATTCCTCTAAATTGACGTTCAATTAATCTTTATACCTGTAAATGGTATAACTAAACAAGTTATAGTCTTCAACAAATACTTTTGGTACCTGAAAAAAAGTTCTTTTCAATCTTAATGATATTGCAGGTGACTTACACTGTCTCTGCTGGTCATATTGCAGGTGACTTACATGCCAGTATCTGTCTTAATCACAACCTTTAAGAAGGAGAATGTCAAGAGACCACTTGAGGGATTTGGAGTTCTTGTTCCTTCTAAGGAGCAACAAAATGGTCTAAAAACCCTTGGTAATGCTTGGCTCTGGCTCACTATACGTGAACAATCTAAATTATTCTTCTAATGTTTCAACTGTATGTAATTTGCTGTACAGGAACACTCTTTTCTTCAATGATGTTTCCAGATCGTGCACCTAATGACCTATATCTTTATACAACCTTTGTTGGGGGAAGTCGAAACAGTGATCTAGCTAAAGCTTCTACGTATGGGAAGCTTCCATGCTTTTGATTTAGCAAATAAATTATGTATCATATCCTTTACTGTTATATCTTTTACATCAAGTTCTAGTCATTCTACTTATTTCTGTTCTAATTATATATTCCCGTCAACTAACATTTTTCTCCTGTTACCTATATTGCTAGGGATGAGTTGAAGAAGATTGTTTCTTCTGACATCAAGCAATTGTTGGGAGCAGAGGGAGAGCCCACATTTGTAAAGTATAAAAACCAATATTTCTTCTTTTTCATTTTTCCTTTTTCTTCAGGTGGTAAATTTTGGAAATGAATATGTTAAATCCTGTAAATTACCATATTTCTTTATTTAAGTTTGTTCTTATATTGTGAAGTGTACTTAATGGCAGTCATTTCTACTGGAGTAAAGCATTTCCCTTGTATGGTCGTAACTATGGTTCAGTTCTAGAAGCAATTGAAACGATAGAGAAAAATCTTCCTGGATTCTTCTATGCAGGTAATCACTTATCAACTTGAAGCTTGCATGTAATAACTTGTAATTTGGATAAGCAATCATTTTCAATCTCCAGCTGGATGAAGGGCTGGCTGATCCTGCCGTTTCCTAAAGTTATATTATTATTATTAAATAACTAGAAGTTCAAATTTAGACCAATGCAAAAATCAACTTATTATAAGTGAAGGAATTCAATGAAAAGTATATGAAAATACTTATCCAAAAAAAAAAAAGGTATATGAAAAATAATTACCTTATTGAATTGAACTTATATATGAATGTGAAAGTGGATAAATACGGCTTGTCTTATTCTCCTTAATACACATCAATGACTACACTGTTATTAGAACACTTGGTATATTTCCACACTTTAATAACTAGGGTGTAAGATAGATCCCTAGAGAGCAATCATCTGTGAAGGAGAGAGTGAACAGAATCATCCAACATGTACTTAACGTTGAACATTTATTGACAAAGAAAGAACGATTATTTTTCTAGGAATAGTGCCTAACTTCAAGGGCGGTCACTTTTATGGGAAATTGCAATCAAATTTAGATAATAAACTTTTAAGATCTTAATAAACTAGCAATCCCTGTGGACGCCCATGGATTGGGCCAAACCAACTGAAGTTTCTAGGGAGTCGATGGCCAACTTTTCAAATTTAATAAACTTGTAAGATCTTAATATGCCTTAGCTTCAAGAGTTGTTAAACATGATCAGGTTTCTATTAGGCTTTTTAAGACATTCATGTAAGAAAATAACAGCACATCATACCATTATATCACTATAAGTTGTGAATATCACCATTTATGCTGTCTTAGCATGCTAGTTAATGACATTGCAACAAAAACTGGAGGATCTGTATTGTTACCGTTCTTCTTACTCTTTTCCTTGAATTCCTTGTCCTAAGGTTTGTCCATGAAATGATAGGATTACATACAGCCCTGAAGTAGAACCGAACTTATCTCCTCGTGGCCTTATCCAACTGAATTAGATGGTGTTGGGTACAGAAATACTATTTTCAAAACATTGTAGATTTTGGGTAAATGCCTCTGAATATAATGAAGCTTCTTATCCTACATTTGTGAAAATGATAAAATTATGGAAAATAATGATTTTGACTGAGAAATGTTATGCTGCTGCTAAGGAATCCTCCGAGTGGATTTTTATCTTGAATTCTTGATATTTATTTGTGTACTACATATATGGACAGAGACAAACAAGAACTGCTTCTGTCCACCGTATTATGTTATGCTCAGCTAATGCCATCAATAATTTTAATTTTTCTTTTCTGGTATGGACTAGGTAACCATAAGGGTGGACTGTCTGTTGGCAAAGCAATAGCCTCTGGGTGCAAAGCAGCTGATCTTGTGATCTCCTATTTGGAGTCTTCTTCCGATGACAAATTGCTCAAGGAAGGACCAACGTTATAGAAATAGGAAGTGTATCCTTGGTACTTAAAATGTTTTCTAACCTTTCTTCTTTGAAGAATATAAGGATGGGTTATCTCTTGCAGAATGTATACCATTCCCCTCTTTTGAAGGGTAAGCAATGAACATTATCTCTTTGTGCATGATAGAGTTACCTTATTGTGACATTTTTGTTTATTAATAAGTCCCAAGATTTTCCCCCCCTTTTTCCATTTTGTGGGATAAATAGTTCTTCCAAGATTACAATTTGATGGTTCTAATTTTTTTTTTAAATTGCTTAAAGCCGGCCGATAGGCGAAAGAGGATCCACTAGTTCAGTTTTGATTAGAATAGGCTTATAATAGAGAATGCTCTAACCTTGGGAACCAGGCCAAGCCATCCTTTGTTTGTGGTCGACATTTCGGCAAATGAGAGTCAATAATTAGCTTAATCCAATAGCAACAAAAAGAACGAAAACTTAATTAGAGGGTGTTTGGTTTGAGCATAATTTTAACTCAAAACTCAGTTTTCAAACTCAGTGGCCCGCAAAAAAAAAAAAAAAAAGTGTGTTTGGCTGAGTTTTTGAAGTTAAAAAACAATAAAAACCAGTGAGGTTGATCGCATTTATCCACCCTAGGTACTTGCAATGTACACCCTAAAACTTCAAAACTTTGCAACAGCACTCGTTGAGAATAATCTGCGGTATTCATGATGATCCTTTCTATTCAAGCAGCATTATTGCAATGATGAAAACGGCAGAAAACAAGGGAACGCCCAGTATTAATAGACCCCGAATAAAGCTTCTTTTTTTCTTTACTCTTTTTTTTTTGGTCAAAAAATAATAATAATCATTCTGTGTAAGGGAAGTTCCACTTCCACCAAGCATAAGTATAGCGAGAATCATAATCAGTTTGGTTATGATCCTCATAATCCTTTTCTAAGTAAAGCAACATAGTGATTTAGGTTAGCATCACACTTCTTTCTCAAAAAAAAGGTTAGCATCACACTAGTACCACTCCAACTTTTCCCTTTGTTTGTACGTGTTTAATGGATTGCCTCACCATATGATTAATTGCATCAACATATATGAGTTTTTTTTTTTTTTTTTTTTTTTTGTGTGGAGAAACTATAGAAGTGAGTATCTACTAAGTTGTATTTAAATTTTAAAACTATGTCATACTAAAAAGATAATATAATTCATTGCGCTGTGACATTGCCTTTTAGAATGTACTAGTATAATTTATTACTTCCACACCCACCCTCCACACACACCCCCCCCCCCCCCCCCCCGTCAAAAAAAACAAAAAAACCTTATGGCTGGAATTAAACTTACACGAACCATTACGTAGGAAAATTTTTTTTTGGGCCAAGAGCTTTATAGTTCGACTTGCAATTTTTGATATTTTCAATAATAAATACGTTTAAGATTCAATTTTCCTTTACTTAACTATCAAATTATTATCATCTACTTTACGTGTGCGTTTGCGTACTATGGTTTCCGCGTTTGCGTTTGGCTAATCTCATGACATTGTTCATGGACCAACCAAGTTGCACAAAACGCTTGATTGTTTAAAAAATATTTTGTTACAGTGTTTTTAACAATAAATTTTCAGTTTTTAGCAAATAAACGGTATCCAAACAGGTTCTACATATCACACAATTTTATCATAAAATTATTTTACATTGTCAAAATAGGATCTCAAGAACTATAAAAATTATATAAGATAATAATATAAAAAAAAAAAATTTTCTTCTAAAGTGGATAATTTGAGGAAAGGTATGGGCTTTTAAGGATTTGACTTTCAAACTTACGAAGGCAACAAAATTTGCCCTTACAAATTGTCTTGACCATCACTCCTCTCTGCCATAGCTCGCTCGCAACAATGACTCAGTGTCAGTGAGTGAGCCAACAAATAGTTTTCCTCTCTCTAGGGTTTTTCTCTCAGGGCTTCAATCAACACCAATTCAGCCTCTCAAACCACAGGTAAGTTTCTTTTAATACAATTTACAAACCCGCAAATCTTTTCTCAGAAAGAAAAAAAAAATGTTTCATTTCATATGCAAAACGCTGATACAAAACAGAATTGTAAATTCAAAAACCAGTTATGTTTGTTATATCCATACCATGCCATTTCTCAGTTCTGTTTCAAACCCCACAGAGAAACAACCTTTGACAGTCTCTTACCTCATCAACTCATGTGGGTTGTCCTTAGAACAAGCTATTTCAGCTTCTAAAGTTGTCAACATTAAATGCACAGACCAGCCAGACTTACTTCTTAAGCTTTTGAGCACTCATGGCTTTAAAAAAGGTCACATTGCAAGCTTGATTTCTAAACACCCACCTCTGATTTTAGCTCATCCAGAGAAAACTATAAGACCCAAGATTGAGTATTTTGAGTCCTTGGGTATTACAGGAACTGACCTACCTATGATTCTCTCTTCAAACAAATACATTTTATTGTGTAGTCTAAAGGAACATATAATACCCTCCGTTAATTTTCTTAGGGGGGTTATTCATACCAATGAGAACCTTATTTTTGCATTGAAGCAATATTATGCGTTTCAAGCCAATATTAAGAATGTTATGGAGCCAAATGTATCCACTCTGAGGGCTCATGGAGTGCCAGAAAAACATGTTGCAAATCTCTTGATGATGCATCCTAGGTCACTTAAGTTGAGGGCTGATTTGTTCAAAGAGGTTGTTTGTGCAATTAGAGAAATGGGTTTTGACCCAATGAGAAACTCGTTTGTTTTGGCTGTCCGTTCAATGTCAGTAACAAGCAAAGTTACTTGGGAAAAGAAAAAGGAGGTTCTTAGGAGCTTTGGTTGGTCTGAAAATGACTTTCTTTTGGCATTTAGATTACAGCCAAGGCTAATGATTTGTTCAGAGAAGAAAATTCGGAATGTGCTGGTTTTCTTGACAACTAAGGCAGGTCTGATGCCATCGGATGTTACTAGATGCCCATATTTATTTCTGATGAGTGTGGAGAAGAGAATGAGTCCCAGATGTGCAGTTCTGCAAGTTTTGATGTCTAAAGGTCTGGTCAGCAAAGATATAGATTTAGTTCGGAATTTGAATTATGGGAAGGATTACTTTGAGAAGAAGTTTCTGACTCCATTTATGGAAGAAGTCCCTGCAGTGATTGAGGCATACCAGGGTAAGATGGGATTTCAGGGATTCAGTGATTGATTGTGAGGCTTGAATCTGAGGGAAGAAGCCCTGAACTATGTAAACATGCTGGCAACAGGTGTGGGCTCACAAATTCACAATATAGTGGTTAAGCAGGTTGGATTGGAACCACAGTCTCCTTGTGTTTTCTATTTTGGATTTCAACAATATGGTGAGACCAGATTGGTTTAGCTTGCCATGAAATAAGGCTTGTCACATGGTGACAGTGATGATGGTGATAAATTTTGAAGATAGCTAATGTTAGCGTATGGTTAGTGGCAGAGAAAGACAATACATGCTAGGCCTTTCATAGGTGAGGACTATAACTTTCTTGATTGCTTTTGAATGAGCTTATGATTTACCAGTTATATGGTATAGTTTCCTTTGTACTATTTTTCTTTGCATTAGCGTTTTTTTTATCAAGCTTCAGGATAGTGTTTAGAGTCTTTAGATGATGGTGTGGCTTTTTTATTCAACATTTGTTTAGGAATTGTGGACCATGCTACGGTATAATATGTATATAGTTTTTTCTTCAGAACAATCACTCCATTGGTTAAACATTTCTTCCTCGTATATCTTAATTTCAGCTTGTCTCAATTAACTGAGATTGCAAGGAACTTAATCTGCAAAGATTATATGCTGTCTCTGTCATCTTCGTGGGAAACCTTGCCCTGTTGTGTTTCTACTCTTGTACTTATAAACTAATACATTTACAAACATATATATATATATATATTTAAATTATTAAAACTAAAGCTTGAGCATCTGATGGTCCAAAGATCACCCCCCTTGGGGAAACGCCCACCCACCACCCCAAAAAAAGGACAGAAAAATAATTGGTTAATTACTTAATTTGATATAAGAGCTTACTTATCATTAAAAAAAAAAAAAAAAGATATAATAATAAGAGCTTACAGATACACTGTAGTGTTTAGATTATATCATAATTACTAGTTACAATGGTGTTTCCATTACTGACTTTGACTTGGAGAACCAAAATTTTTGTTCTTTACGGACATGATGCATAATCTATTGATCTTTATGCTAGATTTTGGAACTTACATGTGTTCAGCATATGATTTTTGGTTTAACTGGTACTATTGATAATTAGTTGCCTCATTTCTTGGATGGATTTCTTTTAACTCACTCTCTGTTCATGTAGCCTCTCATTTCTGATAATATTTTTTCCTTTTATTATGTAAGGAGCAAGTAAATACTAATAAAGTTTGAGATCTTTTTGTGCTGCCTTTATATCTTGGTTTTTCAGTTGTTTTCTTGGGAGTGAAACACAATTGTGTAGTACATAGACATTAATGAGCTCTAGCTCAATTGGCACCTTCTAGGCTTCTCCATTTATAGGAGATAGGCGGAGAGTGAGGTCATGGATTCAAAACCCATCAGCCATCGGGTGTGTGTGGAAGTGTGGAACTTACCAATAAAAAAAATGTGTCCTACATAGACGCGCATACACAAAAAAAGGGGTAATTTTTAAGTTGCAACAGC
Organism: Notholithocarpus densiflorus; assembly: GCA_030021035.2. Classification (NCBI taxonomy): domain Eukaryota; kingdom Viridiplantae; phylum Streptophyta; class Magnoliopsida; order Fagales; family Fagaceae; genus Notholithocarpus; species Notholithocarpus densiflorus. Next base: position 979,283 of record JARYZH020000138.1, on the reverse strand, counting down.
GTTATACTTTTATTATATATAGTTTCTGCTTGCCATCTTATCCAAAAAGAAAGCGGATATTAAGCGTGCATTTGGCATTACTGATTTCTCTAGCATATTCTGCGTTTAACTTATTTTTTAGCATCAAGTGGGTCCCTTTTCACCATGGGGCCCATTCACTGTGTAAAAAAAAGCCACCTTATTTTGCCCAATATGAACCGTTTAGCAACAGTAATATTTTAAATTTTTCCCTTTCTCTTCAGCCCAGCAATGCGTATCTTGCAAGATCTCAGCTCTTCAATTTCCACAGCCCGACTCTCTCCTCATCAATGCCACAACTTCTTCATCTTCAATGCTCTTCAATTTTACATCTATCCACCAACAATCCAAATATCTGCTTCACATCTGTCTGCCACTCTTTTCTTCCTTTATTTGGACAAACCCCTACTAGTGATATTAGAGGCTGTGAGAGATCGAGAAAGACAAAGAAATCGATGCTGCCACTGTGAGGGAGATCAGCCGATGTGTCAGTGAGTTGTATTTAAATTTTTTATATTTATTAATGTGTTTTCCCTTTTGTTGGGTGTGGCTGAATTTTTAGGGTTTGTTTGATGATTATGATGGGTATACTTTGATAATTATGATGAGCATACTTTGATGTTTAAAGATTAGAGATCAATTTTTTGGGTATTCTTTGATGATTATGATGGGTATACTTTGACAATTATGAATGTCAAATATTGTGATTTATTAGTTTGTTAAAGATTATGAATCTCAAATATTGACTTTATTTTCCTTTAGAATCTTTTGTTTTAAATAGATTCTTGCTTATTCTTGACAGAGAAGACCAACAATATTCTTTGATTTGTTAGTTGTTACACCTGCAAATGAAAAATTCAATGAAAATTTGTTCATTCTTTTTTCATTAATTTGTGTCCTCTAGATGCCTTCAGTTTTATACATGGTTTCTTGCTTCTATATATTTTGGCTCATTAATTTGAGAAGCCAAAGGCAGATATTGGCTTTGATGGGTGGTTGTGGGGTGCTAACATGATAGATGCTAGAAATATATCAAGCTCTGTTATTGTTTGGTTAGTTGATTCGCTCGAATTTGAGGCGGTTAGAGATGTTTCTCAATATGTCAATCAAATTCTTTTGCTACAATGCAGGACTCAATTGCATTTAGTTGGGTATGAGTACCATCTCTTTATGAAAGATCATATTATAAGCACATCTGCAACATAGCTATGTTCAAATGATTTGAGTTTTGGTTGCTGGTTAAAATGAAATCTATTCATGGCTTTGTCTAGCTTGAAGAATTTGAGTTTGGTATCTACATTTACTATAGGCTCTGCAAAAATTGCATTTGGATTGACAGATATTGATAATTTGGGGATTTGAAGATTCATTTTGCAGCGTGCAGCTAAAGGCTTAATCATCAGTCATCACAGGAAGGAAAGATTCTCCAACAGATAATAGGTAGGAAGGGGCTTTTTGCAAATGGAGAATTGTAGTTGGATTTAGAGAAATATGGAGGATCAAATTATGAGGTGTAGTCTGTGATTTTGATACTTTGGAGAAAATTATGAGGTGCAGTCTGTGTGTGTGTGTATTTTCTGTATGTGCAGTCTGTGTTTTCTTCTTTAATACATTTACTTCCCTAGGAAAAAAAAAAGTTGAATGTGCCCTGTTCTTTCTATGCAGTTTTGCTGGTCTTGTGAAGGGCCCATAGATTTTTCATCCCTTAAACTCAGTCTATAAGACCATAGTACACACTAAACCAGTAACAGTTCCACAGTTTAGCTCTACAGTTCATACTACAACAGTAACATCTCCACAGTAGCAGAAACAGCTCCACAGTCCTCACAACAGCAGTAACAGTTCACACATCAGCAGGAACAGCTCCATAGTAGGTAACTCTTTGATGATGATCTTAACAATTACACAATTATAACTTTGTTAAATTGTTACTTTTGTTTGTTGCATGTCTTTATGTACACAATGTTTATTTTTTTCTTGAGAGACTTATGTACACAATGTTTAAAACTTGGGCTGTTATTTAAATGAATGTGCAATAATGAAAATTTACACACAACGATAAGATTCTAATTAGGAAGGTTTAATGGAACATGGCTTGGAAGGTATAAAACAAGGTGTATGTGTTTTATACCAGTAATTTTTTTAGCATATGAACTATATGAAATGATGCTTATGAGCATAGAATTTATTTGTAGCCAAAATGGTTAAGGGGAAATCGAAGAATGCTGAACAAAAAGATGATCGAACAGAGTGGAAAGATCCAATAGAACTAAAAAGCCTTTTGTGATTTGTGTGTAGCTCAAGTCCTAGCAGGCAATAGGAGCGGAGGATTTTTGAAAAATGAAGGGTATGACGGAGTGATAAAGCAATTGAAGCTGATTAACAAAGTAGTGAGTCAGCTGCAAGTTAAAAACAAATGGGATCATCTAAGAGGTGTATGGAAGGTATGGAAGCAGCTTTTTGAGATTGGGTTGGGTTATGATCCTGACACTGGAAAAATTGATGCAAGTGATGAATGGTGGGAAGGAAAGCTCAAGGTTAGTTTACTTTAGAGAATGTTGACAACCTTAATTTTTTGCAACTAAGAAATAGTACCATAACTATTGTTTGTAAACATGTAGGAATGTCCAAAAGCAAAAATGTTTCGTACAAAAGGGTTGCCGAATGCACGGGTTATGGAAATCATGTTTGAAGGCACTGTTGCAACAGGAAAACATGCATGGACCCCAAATAGTCAAATACCAAAGGAAAGCACCAACTGTTCTGGGGACTCTTTTGATAGCAAAGAATTTGTTAACCCCTAATGTCAGTCCCCTGTGGTCGTTGACCCAATGGATGTTGACTGCCCACTAGTGTTGAGAGCAGGACCGGAAATCAATAAGGGGAAAGGCTTGGCAAGAAATGTCCAACTCTTCAAAGGAATTCACAAGAGGCGTGATAAAAAGCATTCAGTTGTGCAAGAAATGTCTGACACTTTGAAGAGCATGACAGATGTCATCATTGAAAGTAAAAGTGTAAGTAGTCGTGCACCATTTACTTCCGCAGCAGCTATTGAGGTTCAAGAAGTTATGGAAATGGTGTTGAGTCTTCCTGGGGTGCAATCGCGTCATCGCCACCATATATTCAATTCCTTATTTTTCATGGAAAATCAAAGTGCGATGTACATGTTTGCAGCAAATAAGTATGATAAAATGTTCCAATTGCTTTGGCTAGAGAAACAGTACGAAAAAAAGGCTTGATCTTTGGTGAACTGTACTTGTATTGAAGGGGTTGATTGGAATGGTCATGTTTGTGTTATGTAACTGGGGCGTTTGTCTTTTATTAGTATTGCTTAAAAACATGTTGTGGGGTTAAGAACTTATATTTTATTTAATTCTGGAATGGGTTAAGAACTTATGTTTTAGTCTTACTTATGTTTTATGTTTTATGTGAACAGCCCGATTGTTAGATATTTGGATTTTTCTTGTGTTTTAGCTGATTTTTACTTGATGATTATAGGAATTCAAAATTGGAATCACATATATGCTTATTGGAATCAGATATTCAAAATTGCTTATTGTTACTTGATGATTGTTACTTGATGCTTATGGAATCAGATATTTGGAATCACATATATGATTATAGGAATTCAAAATTGGAATCACATATATGCATGTGGTATTGAAATATTCGGGTCTCTAATTAACATATATGCTTATGCTACGGCAGAACAAGTAGGATGGTAGCTAGATGCTGTTTTGGGACAGATTTGAATAAACAGTGTAGAAAATATTTGATAATAATATGTAGAAAATATGAGCTGACTTGTATTGAATAAACAATATAGTTTGGTGTAGAAAACAGTGTAGACAATATTTTGAGTCTGTTCTGTGTTACTGATTTTTAACAATAATATGAACTTTTGTTGCTTGAGTAATTTTTATATGTACAGTTTGGTTTATGTTACTACATATATGCAGGGAAATGAGTTTTGAAATAAGTAATGAGCTTGTACACGCAATATATTTAGCTGGGTATGCAAGTGTCATAGTTTACATCAAGACATATATGAACAAAGTACCAATGCATACAAATGTATAAACAAGGTATGAATGGGTACAACATATTTTACATGAGAATGAGCGGAAATGTCGCAATGTATTTAGAGTATCACACCATGTTTTTGGAGAATTGTGTAATACATTGAGCACTCAATATGGATATGAGGGTAGCAAAGGAATTCACTTGAAAGAGTCTGTGGCAACTACATTGGTGGTATTTGGTCATGGCATGTGTAATAGAATGTTTTAGGATAAATTTCAGCATTTGGGGTGAGACAATAAGTCGACACATAAAAATGGTAGTTACATTGTTAGGCAATGTTATGTCACAAGACATTATCAAGCATGCTAATCCTGCATTTCTTAATGTGCCACAACATATTCTCAGTTCTAATAGATATTGGCCACATTTCAAGTACTTTGTTATTTTGGTATCTTGATTTAATTTTATTCAATTTATCTTTATGATGAAAACACGTTGCAAATTTCACATGGTATTTTTATGGCAATGATTAGGATTGCATTGGTTTGATTGATAGGGTTCATGTCCCTATGATCTTACCAGTTCATAAGCAACATACATACATAGGAAGGAAAGGGGAGCCAACAATCAATTGCATTTGTGCTTGTGATTTTGACATGAAATTCACTTTTACATGTGTTGGATGGGAAGGGTCAGCACATGACACAAGAATATTTTTAAGTTGCCTCAATAATAAGAGTGATAACTTCCCAAAACCTCAACTTGATTTGTATTGTTGAGTTTTAATTAATGTATTAAAGTATGTGTTATGTACTAAAAATGCTAATGTAATAAACATTCTCATTTGTAGGAAAATATTATCTTGTTGATTCAGTGTACCATATGAAGAAAGGGTTCCTTGCACCATTTAAGGGGAAGAAGTACCGCCTCCCCGATTTTCAACAAGGTTGAACAGCACAAAATTCTGAGAAGAAATTTAATTATATCCATTCATCACTTCGTTTTGTCATAGAGCGAACTTTTGGTGTTTGGAAGAATAGATGGAGAATTTTGAAAGATATGCTCAGCTATGATTTGCGCATTCAAGAACGCATTATTGTTGCTACAATGGTTCTTCGTAATTTTATTAAAGCACGTGAAGACAATGATATTGGACAAGAGCTTTCTAGACGAGACAAATGTGAAAGTAGCGAGGAAAGTTATTACAATGAAATGACACATGTGATCTCTTCTTTAGATGAACCTGAGATGAAAGTGGTTCGGAACAATATCAGCATCGATATGTGAGATTCTTCCATCGTAGGACTTCCTTTGTTACTAATGTTATAATTACCATTCATATTATGGTATTTTTTTTTTGTCCAAATCTAAAAACTTGTTATTATAATTACCATTAACATTATGGTATTTTTTTGGTAACTCTAATCGATGGCTTTCATGAAATATATATCATAATTATGATATAACAAACTTGATAGTAAATTATAGTTAAGATAAAAAAAATTAGTTATTATTATTGTTGTTGTTGTTAAATATTTGTCTTTCATATTTGGAAGTCACTTTGCATATTCAAGCATTAAAATAGGGTTAAAATTACACATAAATTTTTTTCTACAATGCTTTCAACACTTTTAGCTTTTTTTCTACAGTATTTTCAGTAAAAAAACAATCAGCTAGCTTTTAGCTTATTTTGCTATAATATTTTTAGCAAAAAATTTTCAGTTTCAGTAAAATAAGCGAATCACAATCAGACCCTAAAACTATATTAAACTATTAACAAGATATTTCTTTCAATTCTTTGTACTGTGACAGCCTTTTGTACTGTCTTTGAAATGTACACTACAGTTTATAATTTCCTCCAAAACCTTATGGTTGAAATTATAAAATTAAACTTATAATAAAAAATTTTGCTCTTTTTTTTTTTTTTTTTGGGACATGATCTCCAACACATATCACACAATTCTACCGTAAAATTGGCGCACGGACACGTCTTTAGTGCCTCAGAAGATTAATAATAAGAAAAAATAAATCTCCTAAAATGAATAATATCCGGCAAAATGTGGTTTTTTAATGTATATCATGACTCTTGTTTATGGAAGCTTTTTGTAATGTAGTAAGTATGGTTACCAAAGGTTTTGTTAATTCAATAATTTGACATAACAAATTAGGCGTCTAAACAAATTGTCTTCATAACACATTGTGAAGAGGGATTACCTAGAATTTGTCAAGGCTAATGGTATGTTTTAAACGAAAAAGGTAACCCTAAATGAAACCCTAAACACTCAACCGAGGTAGATTTAGCAAATTGTTTTCACAATACGTATGAAATTCTCATTATATTTTTTCAGTACTTGTTAAAGCGATATATTCATTGTCTATTTGGTATTTAGTACTTTTCGGTAGTTTTTTTATTATATTTTTTTTGCTAAACGTGAGACAAAAAAAAAAAGTTGGGAAAAGTTAATAGATGCTCTAAAATTATTGATTTAAGAAATATTTTATAGAAAAAAAATTGATTTTTTGATAGCTTTTTATATTTTCCTTAAAATTGATATTAAAATTTTCTTAAAATAATCCATTAATAAATACTTTTTTTTTAGTGGAATTAATAAATACCCTAAGAGCACTCGAACCTAAAAAGCTTCATATTTTTTTAAGTACTATTATTTTTTTAAATAATAAACAAAATAATTGGACCAAAAACTCTTCCAAACAAATGTGCATAGGTCCATGAGATGGGCCTGACTAAATGGGTTGGACCAGATATTGTCCCAAATCCAACCCAGCTGGGCCAGTGGTCATCACTCCTCCATCTTTGCTCGCTCACAACATTGACTCAGTGAGCCAACAAATCGTTTTCCTTCTCTAGGGTTTTTCTTTCAGAGCTTCAACTCCAATTCAGCCTCTCAAACCACAGGTAAGTAGTTTCTTTCTATTTCAATTTATAAACCCACCAATCTTTCCTTAGAAAAATGTTTCATTTCACATGCAAAACACTGATGCAAAATAGAGTCTTTAATTCAAAAACCAGTTATGTTCGTTATATCCAGACAATGCCATTTCTCAGTTCTGTCTCAAACTCCACAGAGAAACAATCTTTGACAGTCTCTTACCTCATGAACTCATGTGGGTTGTCCTTAGAAAAAGCTACTTCAGCTTCTAAGGTTGTTAATATTAAGTACACTGATAAACCAGACTTACTTCTAAACCTTTTGAACACTTATGGGTTTACAAAAGCTGACATTGCAAGCTTGATTTCTAAACACCCACCTCTGATTTTAGCTCATCCAGAGAAAACTATAAGACCCAAGATTGACTATTTTGAGTCCTTGGGTCTTAGAGGACCTGACTTACCTAGGACTATCTGTTCAAACAAATTCATTTTATTGTCTAGTTTGAAGAAACAGATAATACCCACCATTAATTTTCTTAGGGGGATTATTCATACCAATGAGAATCTTATCTATGCATTGAAGCAATCGTCCCATGTGATTCGATGCAACATTAAGAAGGTTTTGGTGCCAAATATATCCACTCTGAGGGCTCATGGAGTACCAGAAAAACATGTTGCAGGGCTCTTGATGATGCAACCTAAGTCGCTTATGTTGAGGATCGATTTGTTCAAAGAGGTTGTATGTGCAATTAAAGAAATGGGGTTTGACCCAATGAGGCGCTCGTTTATTTTGGGTGTCCGTTCAATGTCACTAATAAGCAAAGTGAATTGGGAAAAGAAAAAGGAGGTTCTTAGGAGCTTTGGTTGGTCTGAAAATGACTTTCTTACGGCATTTACAGTACAGCCAATGCTAATGATTTGTTCAGAGAAGAAGATTCGGGATGTGCTTGATTTCTTGACAACTAAGGGGGGTCTGATGTCATTGGATGTTGCTAGATGCCCAAATTTATTTCTGATAAGTGTGGAGAAGAGAATGATTCCCAGATGTGCTGTTCTGCAAGTTTTGATGTCTAAAGGTCTGGTTAGCAAAGATATAGATTTAGTTTGGCAATTGAATCACAGGAAGGAGGACTTTGAGAAGAAGTTTCTGACTCCATTTATGGAAGAAGTCCCTGCAGTGATTGAGGCATACCAGGGTAAGATAGGATTTCAGGGATTCAGTGATTGATTGTGAGGCTTGAATCTGAGGGAAGAAGACTTGAACTTTGTAAATATGCTGGCAACTGGTGTGAGCTCACAATATAGTGGTTAAGCAAGTTGGAGTGGAATCACAGTCTCCTTGTGTTTTCTATTTTGGATCTGAACAATATGGGGAGACCAGAGTGGTTTAGGTTGCCATGAAATGAGATTTGTGACTTGGTGACTGAAGTGATGGTGATACATTTTGAAGAAAGCTAATATTAGTGTGTATGGTTAGAGGAGGAGAATGACAATACATGTTAGGCTTTTCATAGTTGAGGAGTATGACTTTCTTGATTGCTTTTGAAGGAGCTGATGATTTATCCGTTATATTGTATATATAGTTTCCTTTGTACTATTTTTTCTTTCAGGCATCAGCTTTTTCCCCCCAGCTCCAGGATAGTGTTTAGATGATTGTGTGGCTTATTTATGTATCATTTGTTTATAAATGGTGGACTGTGCTGCAGTATAATATGTATATAGTTATTTATGTACAAGTACTTCATGCAAAAATTGTTTGATGGGGAACCAACACTGAGTAATAGCCTAAAAATGTATATATGGTGTATTCTCAAACACATTGATTATTTGCTCCATGAGGGATCTGTAATGAATTTTTTTTTTTGCACATTACCCTGTTTTCTTTCTCCACTAGTTAAACATCTCATTCTTGTATATCTTAATTTCAGCTTGTCTCCGTTAAGTGAGATTGCTAGGGAACTTAAACTGCAAAGATTATATGCTGTCTCTGTCGTCTTCATTGGAAACCTTGTCCTCTTGTACTTGTAAACTAGTACATTGAGAAACGCGCTCGCACACAAACATATATATATATATATATATATATAGAACTAAATCTTGCAGCATCTAATGGTCCAAAGAAACCCCCACCCCCAAATTTGTGATTATGCAAACTAAAGTTTGCGGCATCTGATGGTCCTAAGAAAAAAGAAAGGTTGAATTCCATTCAGGCGGAGGGAACTAATATAGAAGGAATACCCTTCCTTGAACCAAGAGACTACCCTCTACTCTACTCCCAAACTGGCCCTAAGTCCCAATGTAAAATGAGCAAATAGTAAAATGGTAGAAGTAGAAATTTCCAAGCACTAGTGCGAAATTGCATGAAGTTTGGTATGCAAGGTAAATCAAAGTTGCATGAAATTTGGTATGCAAGGTAAACGATTTAGGAAGTAAAACACATCACCTCCGTTTGTGACTATGTCAATTTTCATCCAAATTTCTTTGTTTAGGTCTATGTTTAAGTGATTTTGTTATTTATGTAATATTTTCTTTTGGGATATGGCTTGTGTCCAGTGCTTTTTTGCATTGGACAAACTGCGATGTTGACATGTATTCAAAACTTGACATTTGTCCAAATTGTATCGTGTTAAGTGCAAAATAGCATTGGACACAAGCTTCACCCTTCTTTTTGTGATATTTTCTATTTTAAAAAATGAGAAGGATGTTTCCTAGGGTTATTAGTGCATCAATTTTTGTAATTTTTTAAAGTTTTTATATTTTGGAAATTTCCCCTTTTCTAGCGTAATTTTGTGTTTAGGGTTTGTGTATATTTTTCTTATAAGTTGGAGGTTGTAACAACGTCGAGTATTAAGTTTGTTATTATCAATAAAAACTTCAAAGAGTTTTTCTCTTTCTTTGCCTTTGGATTGAGGGTTTACTTAGGCATGCTTATGCTATTTTTGAGATAGATGTATTTTACTTATGGTTATTCCACTGCGTTATATGTCATTTATCAAATTAATGTGTCGAAATTACTTTAAACTTAATAGGTTCTTCATTTAAATGAATGCTAATCACAAATTGGCACCATTCTAACCGATGACCCTAGCACCAAGCAATTTTTTTTTTTTTTTTGATAAACTACAATTTCATTAATAAGTAAAAAGTAGTACGACAATTGCACCTGCAAGTTTTTAGAACCGCAAGAGGCAGATTGCAATTATTACAAGAGAAACTAGCTTTAAAAACAACAAAAAATTTAGCAGCAGAACAAGTTGCTAAAGAGATCTTCTAACTTAGCAAAACTCACAACTAGCAAAACACAAATTTAAATCAAAAACATTACTAATGACAATAGAAATAGACCAGTCAAATGGTTCATTCCCTTCTATTATGAAATTGCACTAATTTTTAGACCTAGCCAAGTTTAAAGCCCACAAAATTGCAGCTGCTTCGGTTTGAGCAGGAGTGCATAAGACATAGTGGAAGGGGATGCACTCACTGGCCCAATTCACTTGAGCATGTATTCTTTAATTGAAGGAATGATCAATGAGCTATTGGCTATAACCTGGATCCCTCCAGTGAATTCACTTGGTGCCCATCAAAGTTCATAGCCTCAGGAAGAATAACATAGCAGTTTAATTTGGTAACAATTGGGATTTAGATGATTTTACAGACTAATTTGTCATATAAGTTGATGTAAAATGGGTCTCCAGTTGATGCCTGGGTTTGATAAATGCAAGTATATTGGCCTATAGTGATTGTTCATTAATGGCACTCAAACCGTGGTCCGTGCTGCTCAAAACAACATCCATTGTCTTTTTCTTTTGTACTTTTAGCTATTCTTCATCTCCTCATTAGTTTTCGTTTTTGCTTTTCCCTATAAAGTTATTGTTTTCTTATATACGTATTAGGTGTTGAATTTTCAGTGAAAGCAGCAATATCTTGCCTGAAAATAAGAGTTTACTACTTTACTTTCATCATTATGTCTGTCCTTGTTTGTGCTGTGCACATGATAGGACAGATCTCGGTTACTTGACTAGCATATGATTAGCCATTCAGATTAATGTTAATCATTTGTCAAAAGGGGTGTTAATCAACATGGCAATTATGCTCATAAACAAACAAATAAAAAGGAATATAAATCATGTCAAATATTTATGAATTTATATTCTATTTTCTAGGAGGAGCCGTTACTGGGTTATATTGGTTTGCCCTTTAAGACTAACAGAGGCCATACAAGAGAAATAATGTTACATACACGATTTTTTTTTTTTTTTTAACCATATATATTTTTTTAAATATTAACTGGTTTACTCACAGTAAATCATTGCAATTTACAACAAATGAAAAAATATTATAAAAAAATTTGTGCATGCAGTCAGTATTTTAGGATCCGATTTTAAAAAACTTTTTATGAAAAATTAAAAAAATTATCAAAAAAGTTAGCTACTATTATATTTTTCCATAAAAAGTTTACTCAAATGGTTTACTAACGTATTAACTTACGTTAATAAAACTCTTTTATTATAAGAGAAATGCTTATAGTAATTTATCGGGTGATTCAGATATAATAAGGTGCGTATGTGCGAGCAAAACCAAATATTTGTGTGTTTGTTGATAAAAAAAAAATGTTATGGACATACTATTTCTTTGTAAGTAGCGATGAGTGGAGTTAGAATATTGTATAAAGAAATTAAAGGAAAAAAAAAATCTGCACTCACGAAATGAAAAATAACTAAACTATTTTATACGGACATAGTATTTCTCTGTAAGTAGTGTTGAGTGGAGTTAGAATATTATATAAAGAAATTAAAGGAAAAAAAAATCTGCACTCACTAAATGAAAAATAACTAAACTATTTTTTCCCTTCCTAATTCTTACCCAATCTTGCTTTAATGAAACAAAATGATCACCCAAAAAGACTAGGCACATTAGAAACATTGTGGACCCTGGCAAATCATATAAAATCAAAAGGTGCATGGAAGATATTTGGTAATGTTTCATTATAAAGATTGGATTGACTGAGTCAGATATGCCAAATCTACTCAGAAAGAAAAGGAAAATTCGAAGGTCACCCAGCTATAGTAGGGTACCCCCCCCCCCCCCCTCTCTCCCAAAACCAACATGCCTCTTTTTCTGGGAAACAGCCTCATGAGTCATGATCTTCCCCACTTCTATTATATATGTGCCTTAGCGTGAAGTAAAAAACCCACCTCACTCACAATAATGCATACACAACTTGAACTTGGAGGCAAGCAACAAAGGGCTGTTCTGATCTGATGCATATTGCTGGCTTTGTGAATGGTGCGCGTGGTTATGGTTTTTCTCTTATTTCACCATGGGAATGGGATGCTTTATTTTTTAATCCTTTGGTTTTAAACTTTTTCTAATTTTTATGGTAGTTTTTCAGACTTTCATGGGATTCTAAAGTTAGACTCTAGGTGCTTTCGTACAACGTGGTTTCACATTCAAACACAGGCTGGCTAACGGTAACGAGCAGCTGGGCCCCCCAATTAATTAGAATTTTGGACTTTAAAGCCCTCATTCAGTAAATCCCCTGCTTCCAATGATATATATAAATATATATATATTTATATATATGCTGAAGAGAGTATGTTGTGTGTAGTATAACTTGCCCTATCCTCGCTTAAAAGTTACCAAGGCTTTTGAGTGGAGTTGTGATGTGCCTTTGTGTAAGAACTAATTTTCCTCTCTCTTGTGTGTGTATGTTTGTTTCTCAAAAAAAAAAAAACATTTTTTTTTCCTTTTATTAATCAAATGGAAAAGACACAATTATATTATATATATATATAGAGAGAGAGAGAGAGAGAGAGAGTTTTAATTTATGGCTTCTACTTTTAGTGATTTTTCTATTTATCATCACACTAAGATACTATCAATTTTTGATGTAAGCAAGGATTGAACCCTAAATCTTTTATTCAATCAGTTGAGGAACCCACCAATTATTATTATATAAGTCTAGTTAACAGGTGCCTATAGAATTTTTGTTAATCAATCATTTTAGAAAAGTCTTTATATAGTTTTTATGTGAAATAATAAAAAGTAGTAAAAAAAATGAATTTTTTTTTTTGTAACAATTTTCTTAAAATATTTGAAATTGATTCGCCAAGAGCCTTATAACTATGTTGGTAGGTACTTCTTGGTGTCTAACATGGAAAATTTTATGGTTCAAATCCCCTCTCTCTTTACTATCAAATTATTAAAAAAAAAAAAAAAATTGTGATTCAATAAAAAGTCAAAATATGGAGGATATAAAAGTATATTGAATAAATGAATAATTTTAAAATCACCTCAAAGATAGGATCTTTTTTGTCCACTTTTAATTTTAAAAAATAACCCTACTGCCTAATTTAAAGGAATTCAATAAATATTTAATCCATAAAATAGTCAAGATCTAAGAATGAGAGTTTCTTACTCATAGTAGTTATGAAGAGACTAATATATTTTATATCAAAGTTGCAAGTTTATATGTAATTCGATGAGTGGTTACAATTAGTTTAATTTTTTTTGATAAGAACAATTAGTTTAATTGGTAAAAATTTTTGTTGTTAAATAAAAAATCTAGAATTCGAACCCACCTATAACAAAATTCAATTAGTGTCTTGACCTTATGTTCAACAATACACTATCATATTTATAAATAAATAAATAAAAACTAAACGATGAGAGTGCTATTGTTGGACAACCTACTATAGCGAATTAAATATGAGTTTTACTAATATGTGCCCTTAAGGCATACATTAATAAACTATTTTTGAAAACTTTTTATGAAAAAATGAAAAAATATTAATTGTTTTGACAGATTTTTCAATTCTCTATAAAAATTTTCCCAAAATGAATAATTAATGTATGCTCTAATTGGACCCGTTACATATTCCTCATTCTCTCTTTAAAGTTTTGCAAAATACAACGTTGAAACTAAAATGATGCTACTTCCACATTTTTGTACTCAAGCTCCATTAATTGCGAAAACTACTGCTTGTCTTTATTGCTTCTGAAAAACATCAAACATCTTTGCATGCTTATCGACATTCTTCATTTATCTAGGCAGCTTGCAATCACATTCATAAACATACTATATGGTTTCATTAAAAAAAACACGTACCATATGGATGTAAGATTACTCTTACCATTATTGACCTAAAAGAATGTTGTTCTCTTTTTTCTTAAACTATAAATTATGTATTTTTAATTATACTACTAATATTTATTTTACAATAAGTTATGTTTCGTTATTGTTAAAACAATGGTTAAATGACTAAATTTATCATTTTTTAACTACTTGAAATTTTTTGAAACAATTGATAATTTCTTATCGTATAAGAGTAATTTGAGCCCACACATAATTTGATAATTTCAAGCTTTGTAACTAGTTCTATTCTCCAAAACCTCTAGATTTTTTTAAGAACCTAATTTTGAATCCCCCAAACCTGTTATATAAAAAAGTAGTAGCTTTTGGAGAGTCATGAAGTCAAGTTTTTCTATATCTTTTTTATTTTTTTATCTTGGGTTTAGTGTGCATGATGTTTAAATAGAGATTGTGTCCTAATTCTTTATTTTGGCTTTTGATTTTTTTTTTCAACTCTCATCTGTCTTATAAAATATATAAAGTGAGATAGATATTGTGAGATTGGAAAAGAAAAGGAAAAGTCTAAAATTTAAGAACTTTTTAAAAAATAGTAAATTACTTTTATAAACTGTTTGTGTTTTTAAATTTAAAATTATTTAACTAAAAGATAGAAATATTTTAGAGAGAATAAAATTTTGTGTAACGATATTTTAGTACGTAAAATGATGAAATTCAAACAGGAATCCTGTAATTAGTAAGGTAGATAGATAGATTAAAAAAATAATGGAAAATGGTATTAACTGTAAGATGATAGAAGCAGGGTCATTTTAGTCATATCAAACTAATCAAATAATCTAACGGAGAGGAAAAAAAAAAAAAAAAAAACTGAAAAGGTCAAAACATGTGATGGCACCCCTGCTAATAGAGAAGAATCCTAGGGTCATCCACGAGAATAAGCCAATGATAAACAAACAATGCCAAAAAGAAACAAGAACAAAAAAAAATTGCCAGTATCTTAGTTACACACGCTGTCCACTCACACTCTCACACACACACACACGCACACACACAGAGACAAAGACAAAGTGCCTTCCCTTCCATTCTTGTATCATTCCTCACTCTTCCACTTGAGTCTTGAATTCTGAAGTCCACTCACACTCTCTCTCTCTCTCACACACACACACACACACACAGAGACAAAGACAAAGTGCCTTCCCTTCCATTCTTGTATCATTCCTCACTCTTCCACTTGAGTCTTGAATTCTGAATGGTCATCTCCAAGGCAAAAACCGACCCCATTAATTGTCACTCACACACACAGAGACCTCTCTGAGAGGAGAAGTTATATCATGCAACGGGTATTATTTTCCCTCTGAGAGACACTAATAATAAATGCCTTGACACTGTCTTGTACGGCTTTTCTCCAACTACCTTTCCATTTATAGCCTCAATTTTCTTTCATTGCCGCAAACATTCATTGGTGAACAAGAAAACCCATTATTGCTACGACTTTTCTTATTGCATTCATCTTCCCAATGTTTATCTTTTAAGTTTTTCCTGTTAACTATCTGGAACTTATTACTTACATAAAAGAGATATTCTTTCATGAACTTTGCTTTGTTCTCCATGCTTCCTTGTTTTGCTGCTACATGGGTTTTTGACCAACTAGTTTGAGTATTACTATTTTCCGTGAAAGCAAACTTGCCCTTTTGATTTTTCCTCAGGAAGATATTTTCTTTCTCTGTTTTTCTGTCAGTGTCTTGGATTTCAGCTCCTTCTGCTTCGTGGGTTTTCTCGAATTTGGTTAACCAAGAATCGTTGGAGAGCATCTGAGGCTAAATTTGGGGTTTTAGTTTCTTGATTTTCCTTCCAAGTCACTGTAAAGTACGTTCTTTTTCAGGTGAATTCTCTAGTGGAGCTCTCTTTTTCATGATTCTTCTTAACAATCTTTGGTGGGTCTGATTCTGTTTGCCTTAAAAACTCTGATTTCAGTGTCTACAGCTTCAAACACTTGTGGAATGGGATATTTGAATTTGCTGCTTCTAGTGGTTCTTTTATGGGTTTTCTTCATTCCAAGCTCTTATGAGTTACATCCCTCCCAGACCCAAGTTTTATTGCAGATAAGGAAGCTTTTGGAGTACCCTTCCTCATTGCAAACTTGGGAAAATTACTATGGAGACCTCTGCAACTTGCCTAAATCAGCACATGTGAGTATCACATGCCAGGACAGTTTTGTCACTGAGCTCAAAATTATGGGGGATAAGCTTGTCAAGGTCAGTGAGTTCCATGGATTTGCAATTCCCAATATGACACTATCTGAAAGTTTCTCTATTGATTCCTTTGTTACTACATTGACGAGGTTAACCAGTTTAAAAGTTCTTAGCTTAGTGTCTTTGGGGATTTGGGGACCACTTCCTGATAAGATTCATAGGCTATATTCGCTTGAACTTTTGGATTTGAGCTCAAATTTTATGTATGGTTCAATTCCACCTAAGATATCTAGACTAGTTAAGCTTCATACTTTGACACTGGATTCCAATTATTTCAATGACACTGTCCCTGATTGGTTGGACTCATTTTCAAACCTCACCATTTTGAGTTTGAAGAGTAATGGATTCAAGGGTCAGATTCCTTTTTCTGCAAGCAAAATCAAGACACTCACTGATCTTGTCCTGTCCCACAATGAGCTTTCTGGCAAATTACCTGATTTGAGTACTTTAACCAATCTACGTTTATTGGATATAATAGAAAATCATTTGGATTCTGAACTACCAGTCATGCCCAAAGAGTTGGTTACAGTGCTACTGAGCAATAACTCGCTCTCAGGAGAGATTCCTGAGCAATTTGGTGAGTTGCATAAACTTCAACACCTTGATCTATCTTTCAACCATCTGAGTGGAACTCCTCCCTCTGCCTTGTTCTCTTTACCAAACATCAGTTATTTGAATTTAGGGTCTAATATGCTCAGTGGGTCACTTCCAGATGAGTTAAGTTGTGGTGACAAACTAGGGTATGTTGATTTATCTAGTAACAAGTTGATAGGCCAACTTCCTTCTTGCTTGAACAGTACTTCAGATAATAGATATGTTAAATTTGGTGGAAATTGTTTATCCCATGATTCCCAAGATCAGCATGAAGGATCGCACTGTCTTATAAGCAGTAAACAATCCAGAGGAAGAGATATAGCAGTAGTAGTTGCTGTCATTAGTGGAGCTGTTCTTGTTATGGTGCTTTTGGGGTTGGGAGTTCTACTCTTGTGTAAAAGATGCCGTTCGAGAAGGACACAGGAGCAGCATGTATTGTTAAAGAATGTGCAAGATAACACACCAACTGGGATTTCCTCTGAGCTCCTTGCAAATGCCAGTAAGTTCCACATTGATCAGTTTATTTTCTTATCATTTGTTCAAAATCCAAGACATGCTTGTCCAACTCACTCTGTCAATTTTGTAGTTTAGAATATATGAATAGAGACTAAATCATGATTGTGTAAACCATAGTCTGTGGTGCACATGAGAGCCTAAAGTGATAACCTTGCCTCTATTTTTTTTAGGGTTCATTTCTCAAGCAGCAAAGCTAGGGACACAAAGAGCACCCGTCTCTCGATTGTTTTCTTTTGAGGAGTTGAAGGACGCCACAAACAACTTTGATTCATCAAGGTTTCTTGGTGAAGGCTCTATGGGGAAGGTATCTGTCAAAAGTCGAATATGCAACGAAAATATAGATGATTCACGGATTCTTCAAAAAAGGGGGATTCATTTGGATCAACCTACTAATTTTGAGCATAACATACATATTTTTTAGGGGCATATTATACAAAGTAGGAATTTTATTTGTAAGATGAAGGGGGAGCTAGAAATTTGTCAAAGCACCTAAGCTATTCTAACTTCTACCTAGTATTTTGGTTATTATTATTATTACAATTATTATCAAAATCTTGAAATTGTGTTTCTCAAAAAAAAAAAAAAAAATCTTGAAACTGTTGTGAAATCAATGAGAAAAATGTATATGTGGCATTCAATTGGTGGAGCACATTATATATGTCCATTTCCAGCTAGCTCTTTTAACTTCTGTTTTATTTATTTATAAATTTTTAGATTTATAAAGGTCGATTGGAGAATGGGACCTACGTAGCCATACGCTCTCTATCTTTGGTGAAGAAATGTTCGATTCCAAACCTTAAAGCTCGGCTTGATCTGCTTTCAAAGCTTCACCATCCACATTTGGTAGGCTTCTTGGGTCATGGCATTGATGGTAGTGGACAAGATGATTCCAGTAGCAGCAAAGTTTTTCTTGTATATGAATATGTACCTAATGGGAATTATCGCAGCCATCTGTCAGGTTAGTATAGCATCACAGTTAACTTAAAAAAAAAAAAAAAAAAAAAACAGATGAAGCCACCAATCCAGATCTATATTTCTAGCCACTAAACAAAACCAAGGTATGAGATATGAATAGATACATTAACAAATTTCCATGAAAATAAATCTATTAATAATTTGTTGAGCAACACACACACACACACAATAGTAAAAGTGAATACTTGGCAATAATGGAAAGTTCCCTTCAAACTCTTTTATTTTCCACACGTGAAACCTAAATAGAACTTTGTTAAAGAATATATCAATAGAATTGTCTATCCTATTTATGTTGTTTTGGTGGAAAACGATAAAGACAAGGGAAAAGATATTGATGATTTGTTTTATATTTTATCTAAATTACTTCAATGATAAGGAAAAATGGTTAAAATTGTCAATTTATGAAAAATACAATTTCCTTTAAACTTGGAAATCTGAATACTCACCTGTTTTAAAGGGAATCCACATTCCTACTAAGAGGGGCTTAAAGGGGGAATTCATATTCCCCTAGCATTTGATTCTCTAGCGTGATTTGCAACTAAACATGAGAATCTTTAAACATTCCTGAGAATCCTAAAACATTATCTCGTACCAAATGCCACATAAGAGTTTTAGCCTTATCTCTAGGGCATTAATGGTGGTAGAAAAATAAAGAAGATATATTAAGAATATGAGAATTTTTTGGTATGAAATATTAGTGGAAAATTATTGTATATTTTTAGTAGTTTCTCTTCTGACTGTGTACCAATATAAATTCTTCTTAAATTATTTGATTATTGATTAAATGGTACCTGTAAAATTGTTTTAGGTGAAATCTAAGGATTTTAGGGGAAGTATAAAGGAGAATTTCTTTGTAGTGAGCTAGTTAAGGTAAGTAACCTTATTCTAATTGGTGTTAACATAATTGATAGGGATAAATCTCAAAGTAGACGGATCCAATTAACAGAGGCAGTCATAAGTGACGGAGTTACCAAAAGAGACGGCCTAGTTATTCTACCAACCAAAGGACTAGTAGACGGGATCATAACCTGGACGGAGTGGCGGGGCGACGGATGGATTCCTTAAAGTAGACGGATCCAAGGGAGATGGTTTGTTGAAGCCACGTGGCATGAGTGGTCTTCCAAGAATCCTAATATGGAAATATCTTGCATTCTACGCCCAACCATAATCAGAGGAATCCCTACAAGGAAAGAATCTCATAAAATACGAGTATTAATGAGAATCTTCTCTATAAGGAAATACCTTCTCCGCCAAGAAACGAAGGTCAGCTTTACACTATTATAAAAACCCCAAAATCCTCATAAGTCAAGGTACGCATAATTCCCCAGCTCTGGCACTCTAGAGTTGTAGAAATTCTCTGTCTAACTTAACCTTCGGAGGGTATTTGGCCAGTACCACACCGATACTCTCTGTAAGGTCTTCTCTGTGTTTTTTGTTTCCTAGGTTCAGTCAAGAGCGCGTGAGAACCGTTCGACTCACTGACGATTTTTTGCGCCATCAGTTGGCACTGTCTGTGGGAAACATAATAGTAGCCATATTACCACTTCCCAGACAAAGAGTTTTATGGTACTCACACGCTCGATGGCAACCAACAACAATCAAGAAGGTGAGTCATGCACTACTGCCCTTGAAAGGCAGGTACAAACTCTAGCTGCGGCTGTGAAACTCCTTACTAAGCAAAATCGTGACCTGGGAGAATAGTTGCGTCAAAGGAACGCTAGGCCCAATAATCAGGGAGTGGAGCAAGAAGGCACCAGCCCTTAGCACACTGCCAAAAGGTGGGATCGAGAGGGACCGAAGGGCAGCAATGCCCTAAGCAAACAAGAGCGACAAGACACCAGTCGTCCATCTGTCGCAGACACGACACCACCGCACATGGTTGCAGAGATGCAAATGATGAAGGAGAGGATGGACTTCATGATGAACACCCTCAAGGGACGGGTGTCAAACGACCTCGATGAGTTGGTCCACCGGATAGATTCACCCTTTACAGAATTCGTCACTTCGTTCCCCCTTCCAGCAAAGTTCCGTATGCCGCAGATAGAAGCCTATGTCGGGTCTAAGGATCCTTTGGATCACTTGGAGTCATTCAAAACCCTCATACACTTACAAGGTGTTCCGGACAAGATCATATGCCGAGCTTTCCCAACTACCCTGAAAGGTCCCGCCAGGGTATGGTTCAGTAGATTAACACCTAACTCCATCAGTACCTTCAAAGAGCTAAGTGCGCAGTTTGCATTGCCCCTTATAGGAGGGCACAGGTATAGGAAATTCACTGCGTGCCTGATGAGCATCAAGCAACGGGAGGACGAGACATTGAGGTCTTACATAGCACGCTTCAACAAAGAAGCTCTTTCGATAGATGAAGTTGATGACAAGATACTTGTTGCTGCTTTTACCAAAGGCTTGCGGAAGGGGAAGTTTTTGTTCTCCTTATACAAAAACGACCCAAAAACCATGTCAGGTGTACTTTACCGAGCCACTAAGTACATGAACACAGAAGACACACTACTGGCCCGAGAGGAAAAACCCAAGAAGAGGGATAGGCAGGAAGATGCGCAGCAGGAAAGAAGGCGGAAGACGACTAGGACTAGAGACCGATAGGAGGATAGGCGCTCCAAACCGCCCACCGAAAGGTTTACTAATTTCACCCCACTGACTACCCCGATCGATCAAGTCCTGATGTAGATCAAGGATGACATGACCTTGATGTGGCCTAGCAAGTTAAAGGGAGATCCCAACAAGAGGTCCAGAGACAAGTATTGTCGTTTTCATCGTGATCACGGTCACAACACATCTGAATGTTACGACTTGAAGCAACAGATCGAGGCCCTCATCAGACAGGGGAAGCTATAACGGTTCATCAGTAAAGAAAGAACAGATAACAACCTCCTGCAAGAATAGGCTGGTAGGAGGGATGGCGAGTGCCCTAGGCCACCCTTAGGCGATATAAGGATGATAGTGGGGGGCACCACAACAGCTGGCTTAACTAGGAAGGCATGAAAAACCTACATTCGGATGGTTTAGAGCGTCTAGCTGACAAGATTTGTCCCAAAGATGGCATGGGTGGACAACCCCATAATTGGGTTTTCGGAGGAAGATGCCTGACGTCTCCACCACCCCCACGATGATGCTCTCGTTGTTCGTATACGGATAGGAGACTACAACACCCGTCGGGTCCTAGTCGATAATGGAAGCTCGGCTGATATCCTGTATTACCCAGCATTCCAGCAAATGAGAATCGAGAAAGAACAACTCGTACCGACCAATGCACCACTCGTGGGGTTCGAAGGCACGAAAGTATACCCCATTGGGGCAGTTACACTACCTGTAACGGTCGAAGATTACCCTCAACAAATCACCAAGGAAGTGACCTTCCTAGTCGTCGACTACTCGTCCACTTACAATGCCATACTGGGACGACCTACACTCAATTTGTGGAAGGCCGTGACTTCAACCTATCACCTGATAATCAAGTTCCCCACCGAGTACGGGGTAAGGGAAGTACGTGGAGACCAAGTGGCAGCGCGTAAGTGATATATAGCAATGTTAGAGATGGACGATCATTTGCAAGCTTTGAGCATAGAAGAGCAACAGATGGTTGCAGAGCTTATTGAGGAGTTAGAGGAGATACTCCTCGATGATTTCAGACCTGAACGAACAACCAGGATCAGCACCCTTGCAAGTCCACCCATTCCTCAAGCGCTCGCGACCTTCCTGAGAAAGAACCAGGATGTCTTTGCCTGGAGCCACGAAAACATGCCCAGCATCGACCCCTCAGTCATGGTTCACAAGTTGAACGTATCACCCTCTTTTCCTCCTATCCGCCAGAAGAAGAGAGTATTTGTCCAAGAGCGAAACAAAGTTATAGCGGAAGAAGTCCGTAAATTGCAAGATGCAGAATTCCTAAGGGAGGTATACTATCCCAACTGGCTAGCCAACGTAGTGATGGTCGAGAAAGCCAACGGAAAGTGGAGGATGTGTGTAGATTTCACGGACTTAAATAAGGCGTGCCTCAAAGATAGCTACCCACTCCCACAGGTCGATGTCCTTGTGGACTTAACAACGAGACACTAGTTATTGAGCTTCGTGGATGCTTTCTCTGGTTACAACTAAATCAAACTGGACGAGGCTGAGCAGGAGAAAACTTCATTCATCACCAACTAAGGTCTTTTCTGTTACAAAGTGATGCCATTCGACCTCAAGAACGTAGATGCAACGTATCAGAGGCTCATGAACAAGATGTTTGCACATCAAATTGGGAGGAATATCCAAGTCTACATGGACGATATGCTGGTAAAATGTCAACGAGAAGATCATCATTTGGAAGACCTCAAGGAGACCTTCGATACACTCCGTTCTTATAACATGAAGCTCAATCCAAGCAAATGCGCATTGGGGTAACGGCTGGAAAATTCCTAGGGTTCATGGTGTCTCAAAGAGGCATTGAAGTCAACCTAGACAAGATCCGGACCATAATGGAAATGACACCATCTAAGAATGTAAAAGAATTACAAAGTCTCAACAGCAAGGTAGCGAAACTGAACAGGTTTGTATCAAGAGTAACGGATAAATGCCTGCCTTTCTTCCGCACATTGAAGAAGTCCTTCGAATGGATGGTCGAATGTCAACAAGCGTTCGAGGACTTAAAAGCGTACCTCTCTTCCCCACCATTGTTAAGTCCTTCCAAACCTGGAGAGGAGCTGTTTCTCTACCACCATCTCTTCAGTTGCAGTCAGTGCAGCCCTAGTCAAAGAAGAGGAAAGGGTGTAGAGGCCTATGTACTACACTAGCCGAGCGCTCCGGGGCGCAGAGGAAAGATACCCCCCGATGGAGAAGCTAGCCTTCGCCTTAGTTACCGCAGCTCGCAAACTTAAGCCCTATTTCTAGGCCCATACGATGGTCGTCCTGACAGACAAACCCCTACGGAGAACAATGAGTAATCCGGAAGCTGTTGGACGAATGGCATTATAGGCGATCGAGTTGAGCGAATTCGACATACAATATCGCCTGTGCACTGCGATGAAGGGACAGGTAGTTGCTGACTTCGTCGCGGAATTCACTAATATGGAAGGCGAGGGAGCAAAGGAGCGTCCTCAATGGAGTATCCATACGGACGAATCATCCAACAGGCAGGCTGGCAATGCAGGAATAGTGATCCGCTCTTTAAAAGAGGACGAAATCGAGTGCATGGTTCATCTCGACTTCCCTACAACCAACAATGAGGCGGAGTACGAAGACTTAGTGGTTGGACTGGACCTCGCTAAAGCAGCAGGGGCCATAAGCGTGATTGTTTATTGCGACTCTCAGGTAATCACGAGTCAGGTGAACGGTGACTACGAGTGCAAAAATGAATGGATGAAGAAGTACTTGGAGCAAGTAAGGAAGTGGGTAGAGAACAACCTTCAAGCCAAGTTTGTTCAAATCCCAAGGGAAGAGAACGAGCAAGCAGACCATCTTGCCAAGGCTGCCTCAGCAGAACACATGCTCATCTCTAGTAAGGTACTTTCTTTTGTTCAACTTTCGCCCATGATAGATGGCATGGTTGTGCAAGAAATAGGTTCGGAAGGCAACTAGACCACGATTCCTTAAAGTAGATGGATCCAAGGGAGACGGTTTATTGAAGCCACGTGGCATGAGTGGTCTCCCAAGAATCCTAGTATGGAAATATCTTGCATTTTACGCCCAACCATAATCAGAGTAATCCCGACAAGGAAAGGATCCCATAAAATACGAGTATTAATGAGAATTTTCTCTACAAGGAAATACCTTCTCCGCCAAGAAATGAAGGTCAGCTCTACATTACTATAAAAACCCCAAAGCCCTCATAAATCAAGGTACGCATAATTCCCCAGCTCTGGCACTATAGAGTTGTAGAAATTCTCTGTCTAACTTAACCTTCAGAGGGTATTTGGCCGGTACCACACTGGTACTCTCTGTAAGATCTTCTTTGTGTTTTTGTTTCGCAGGTTCAGTCAAGATCGCGTGAAAACCGTTTGACTCACTGACGATTTTTTGCATCATCAGTAATAATGTCCAGGTGCATTTGTTTTTCTTCTAGTATGATATAGTACTAAGAGTTTTAGCCTTATCTCTAGGGCATTAATGGTGGCAGAAAAATAAAGAAGATATATTAAGAATATGAGAATTTTTGGGTATGAAATATTAGTGGGAAATTATTGTATATTTTTAGTAGTTTCTCTTCTGGCTGGGTATCGTTATAAATTCTTCTTAAATTATTTGATTATTGAGTAAATGGTACCTGTAAAATTGTTTTAGGTGAAATCTAAGATATGGGATTTTTAGGTAGATTCCCATTTTATTTCATTGGTTTTTCTTTTTTATTTTTTATAATTCGATAACTACACCAGGCTATTTCTTGGGTTTCATAGAATGCGTTGATTAACATTTTTCTATTTATTTGTGACAAGTGTTTAAACTATCTGGTTATTGTAAATTAAAAAACTATTGCCAGTAATTTACTCTACTTTAAACTCTATCATCTAAAATATAAATTCATCAATGGAGGAATGAAAACATAGAAAGAGAAAAGAACGATGTGAAACTTGTAAAATGAATTTATTGAATAAGCTTATCATACTCTGTTCTTTATATAGTGAGAACAGAGGTGGGAAAAGAAATCAGAAAATAACTAACTAACTATCCAATACCAACGATACACGTGGAGTGGACCTGTAACTAACTCATTAACCTATACAATATAAACGACATTCGTTTCATGACTAACTATGCTATGCTACTATAGTTTACTCCTATATGTACAAAACTACAAGTAACAGATACAAACACTGATATGTACAACCTATACAATCACTCAATACACCCCCTCAAGATGAACCATAAATGTTGATTAGATTCATCTTGGATAGAAAGAAGTAGAATTGCTTGTATCCAAGTGCCTTTGTGAAGCAGTCAGCAATCTGGTGTCTAGTAGGAACATGAAATGTCTTAATCACTCCATCTTGAATCTTACTTCGAATAAAATGGCAGTCAACCTCTATGTGCTTTGTTTGTTCATGGAATATTGGATTTGTAGCAATGTATAGGGCTGCCTTGCTATCACAATACAGAGAGGCTGGCTGATTGTAATCTAAATCAAAAGTTTTAAGCAAGGCCAACAACCAAACAACTTCACTTATGACAGTAGCCATTGCTCGATACTCTGATTCTGCAAATGATCTGGACACCACTTGCTGCTTTTTGCATTTCCAGGATATGAGAGAATCACCAAGGAAGACACAGAACCCTGAAACTAATCTTCTAGTGTTTGGACAAGCTGCCCAGCCAGCATCACAGTAGGCTTTGAGTCTCAATTCAGAACTTGCAGATAGAAATAAGCCCTATCCTGGTGTCTTCTTAAGATACTTAAGCACCTTATAGGCTGCTTGTAGAGGTGGAATTTTAGGAGAACTCATAAACTGACTCAGTTTATGCACTGAGTAACAGATATCAGGCCTGGTCAGAGTCAAATAAAGCAGCTTGCCTATAATTCTTCTATATAAAGATGGATCTGGAACATCTTCTCCCATTGAGCTCCAAAACTTGGCTGATTGATCCATAGGCACATTAGCAAGCTTACTTGCTAGCAGACCTATATCAGAAAGCAGTTCTAAAATGAATTTCCTTTGACACAAACTGATGCCTTTCTTAGTCCTTGCAACCTCAAGGCCTAAGAAATACTTCAAGGTACCAAGATCCTTAAGCTTGAACTTGTCATCTAGGAAAACTTTGAAAGTATTGACTGCCTCCACATTATTGCTAGCTATTAGAATGTCATCCACATAGACTAGCAAGATGAGAATTGAACCCTTGCTGACCTTAGTGAGGACAGAATAGTCTGATTTAGATTAAAGAAAACCATGATCAAAGAGAGTGGATGAGAGCTTGGCAAACCACTGCCTGCTTGCCTGCTTCAAGCCATAAAGGGAGTTAGTGAGTTTACACACCTCCCCCTTGCTGCCAAATCCAGGAGGAGGAACCATATACACCTCCTCATTCAACTCCCCATGCAAAAAAGCATTATTAACATCTAATTGGGACAAATGCCAACCATACACAGCAGCCACAACCAAAAGAGTTCTAACAGTCACAAACTTCACCACAGGAGAGAAAGTTTCATAATAATCAATTCCCTCAGTTTGAGTAAAGCTTTAGCAACCAGTCTAGCCTTGTACCTCTCTATGGAGCCATCAGCTTTAAGTTTAATCTTGAACACCCACTTGCACCCAATAGGCACTTTACAAGGAGGCAGTTTGGTCATGACCCAAGTCTTATTAGCCTGAAGAGCATCAATCTCAGCCTTCATGGCAGCTCGCCACAAGGGATCAGGCAAAGCCTCAGCATATGAAGTGGGTTCCTTGGCAATAGACAAAGCAACAGAAAAGGCTCTATGTGCATTAGATAACTTAGAATAAGAAAGAGTTGAGGAAAGTGGATAAAGGATACCTAGACTATCAAGGGAAATGGAATCATGGAAAGGTATGAAGGAAGCTGAAGCCAAATTGCAGTGATGATTAGGAATGGATGTGGAAGCTAAATTTCAATGATAATCATGAAGATATGAGGGAGGTTTATGAGGCCTAGTGGACTTTCTAACAACAGGTAAATCGGGTAAGGGAGCAGCAAGAGCAAGAGGTGCAGGTTGAACAGCAATAACAGGTGAAGAAGAGTCCAAATCAGGATGAACAAGATTTGGAAACTCATTAGGAGGTACAGCAGTGTCAACAGAACTGAAAGGAAGGGAAAACTCAGTAGAAATAGAAGGAATGGACTCTGGAAGTGGAGGGTGAGATGGAAACACATTGTGAGAAGTGGAAGGAGAACTAGGAGCAGGTTTAGGCAACCAATGCTTAAAGAGAAAAACAGCTTCTTTGAAGATAACATCTCTAGAAAGAAACACAGTTTTAGTGGACAAATCATACAACTTATACCCTTTGGTCCCAAAAGGATATCCAAGAAATATGCATGCCTTTGCTCTAGGATCAAATTTGGATCTGTTCCTAGTTAAAGTAGAGGCAAAACATAGGCAACCAAAAGATCTAAGATGCTGGTAGGATGGAGGATGATTCAATAATTTTTTATAAGGAGTAAGATTACCTAGAAGGGGACTAGGTAATCTGTTGA
This sequence comes from Notholithocarpus densiflorus, assembly GCA_030021035.2. Lineage (NCBI taxonomy): Eukaryota > Viridiplantae > Streptophyta > Magnoliopsida > Fagales > Fagaceae > Notholithocarpus > Notholithocarpus densiflorus. The sequence goes on along the minus strand of JARYZH020000138.1, from coordinate 951,778 downwards.
TGAGATAGGTGGCTGTAAGAACACTATCCCCCCAGAATTTTAAAGGTAAATTTGCATGAAATCTCAAGGCCCTAGCAACATTCAATAAATGCTGGTGTTTTCTTTCAACAACAGCATTTTGTTGTGGTGTTTCAACACAGGACAACTGATGTAAAATACCTTTGGAAGCATAAAATGAAGAAAGAGCAAATTCAGGACCATTATCACTTCTAATTACCTTAATGGACACCTTTAATTGATTAAGAATCATTTGAAAGAAGGTTTGAATTAAGGAAGAAGCATCAGACTTACATTTCATTAAATAAAACCAAGTACATCTACTATGGTCATCAACCAAAGTAAGAAAATATTTTGAGCCATTTAATGAAGGAGCAGAATAAGGTCCCCAAATATCAGCATGGATCAAATCAAAACAAGACAAGGAAACACTTGTGGATTTAGGAAAAGATAACTTGTGTTGTTTAGCTAAAGGGTAGACATAACAATCAAAGGATTTGCTATTATTACAAGAAGTTAGATCAGGTACAATAGATTTCAACAAAGCTAGTCTTTGTGAAGAGGGGTGACCCAATCTGTAATGCCACAATCTAACAACATTTTTTGAAGTAGCAACAACATGAGAAGGGTCAAGATTATAGACATTGACACTTTTATTGCAAAGAAAATATGGTAATTTGGATAAAACCTCTGAAATAGAAGGTGGTAAAGTGATGGAATCAGTGCACTGCAAAGTATACAGTCCTCCATGTCTCTTACCCAACCCAATCATCTTCCAAAGCAGTAAGTCCTGAAGAAAACAATAATGAGAAAGGAAAATACAGCAGCAGGAAGGATTTTGGGTTAGTTTACTTATGGAAATAAGATTGAAGGAAAAGCTAGGAATGCAAAGGACATGTTCTAGAGTTAGAGTTGCTGAAACTTTAACAGTTCCAACATGAGTCACCTTAACCATGTCACCATTAGGAAGTCTAACAGAAATCTGAACAGAAGAAGTGATAGTGGTAAAGAAATGAATGGAGTGTACCATGTGGTCTGTTGCACCACTATCAAGAATCCAATCATATAAACTAATATGAGAAGTATTGACACTAGAAGAGAAAACTGAATGCTCAAGAGAAGGTGAAAAACAGATACCTAATAAGTTTTGGGCTTGAACATCCATTGAAGGCTGAGTGATGACGGTGGCAACTTGGTGAGTATTGTCCAAACATGCCTCTGGTGGTGCTTGAGTGCCAAAGTGACATTGAGAGTTCAACAATCCAACCAATTGCTGATATTGAGCCTTGGTGAGTGTAACAAGTTCACTAGCATGATCTTCAGCAGCAATAACATTGTTTGCAAAAGGCTGACCACCCTTGTTCTTGAACTTATACCCAGGAGGATATCCATGTAACTTGTAGCATCTATCAACAACATGTCCCATGGCTCCACAATGAGTGCATTGTGGTCTGCCATTCTTGGACTTAACAAAGTTCTTGGTGGTACCAAGTTTAGACCCAAAAGTTGCCAAAGCTACTGATGTATCAACCAAAACTTTCTTCCCAGCACCCACCTTTCTCTGCTTCTCATCTTACAGTAGAAGAGAGAACACTTTGCTCAAGGGAGGCACAGGTTCCAAAAGGAGAATTTGGCCTCTGACAGGTACATATGTCTCATTCAGCCCCATTAGAAAAGACATGGTACAGTCCTCAACTTGATGACCACATGTACATGTCCTATAATTGGAAAACTCATCCCAAAGTCCCTTAAATTTGGTGTAGTATGCATTGATGGTTAAATCTTCTTGAGTCAAAGAACTAATCTCCTTTCTCAAGTCAAAAATTGTAGGTCCATTTCCTTGGCCATATCTATACTGTAAGTCAAGCCACACATCTCTGGCAGTCTTGAAATACACTATACTTGACTGCAAATCCTTAGAAACAGAATTAAACAGCCAGGCTAGGACAGTACTATTGCATTTACACTATGCTGTGTAATGTGGGTGATCAATAGATTGAGGCTTAGGGATAGAATCATCAATGAAGCCCAATTTGGTTTTGGCATCTAAAGAAATAAGGATTGCCATACTCCATGTGTTATAGTTTTCCTCAATGAGAGGTTGAACCACCAAAGAAACTCCTGGATTATCACCACTAGATAGAAAATAGGGGCTAGATGTGTTTTCCCAAGGCTGGACAGTAGGAGCAGTAGCACTAGAGGTACTCTCAGTCATATTTAGTGCAGTATTATCAAAGAAAAATTATGAAGATTCAAAGTCCCAAACAAAGAAAATTCAGAATTGACTTTCTCAAGAATTCTTCAAGAAACAAGAAATGGATTCTGTGTGATGATGTAAAAGCTAAATCAAATCAAGATGCAATTCACAATCTTGATGAGATCACAACAGAAAGCTGTAGATTGGGAATAGAACAAACCCTAAGATCGAAAATCAAATTGAAACCCTAAGATTGAAGATTTCAATTTCAATTATGAACAGGAGAATTAAGATCAAGATTTCAACACACTAAAGAAATCAAAACCTAGAAGATGATGATCTTAATGCAAGAATCAACAGAATCACAATGAAGTAAATTTCTAGTTGATCTGAAAAAAGCATTAAGAAATCAAGAAGGAACAAAATTGAACTAGGAAGAATCAGAGAATACCAGACTGGAATGATCTCTGAACTAGTTTAGCTCTGATACCATATTGAATCACATACAAGCTCCGAAGATTCATCAATGGAGGAATGAAAACATAGAGAGAGAAAAGAACGATGTGAAACTTGTAAAATGAATTTATTGAATAAGCTTATCATACTCTGTTCTTTATATAGTGAGAACAGAGGCGGGAAAAACTGATGTACTTTTAGCCGATTGTGGCTAATTTTAGTTTTATAAAGTTGAAGTTGGATTCTCAAAAAAAAAAAAAAAATGTTTGTGGCAGTTTAAATAAATTTAATTCAAAGTATATAATAAAATTTACATACTATATACCATACTTGCATGAAGTTACACATTATAAAATTATTCCATTTTTATCACATGGCTTATTATCAATATGATTATTATTTATTTACATATAAATTTTAAATAAGTCGTGCATCACCCAGGTATAATACAATGGAGAATTTCAACTACAAATATAAATTTTAAATAAGTCGTGCATCACCTAAGTATAATATGATGGAGAATTTCAACTACATCATCAAGCAGGCTAAGAGCTGTGATGCTCAATCAATTCTCTTATTTTATATATATATATATATATACATATATATATATATATATAGAAAACTGAATTTTTTATATTTTTTTAATGCTTATACATTTGGATAGCTTATAATTTGTGAATTTTATGTTGATACTAATTTAATGCTTAGATATTAATTTACATGGACATATTATTTTGTTAAATGTTGATATTAATTTTTATTGTTTAGTTTTCTTAGACAATTGGTACTATTGAAGAGATTTCTGAATAAAAATATTTCATTAATTTATTATTTGTCAAATGCATTATTATATATTGTATTTAATAAGTTATTGACCAAAACCGTGCAACGCACGGGCATTCAACTAGTGATTAGAAAATATAAACATTCTTAAGCAAAGACATTGCAAGTGATATAGAAACAAACAGCTACCATTCAATGAACAAAATTGCCATCTAAGGATTTTTAAATGCCATTATATACACTCAATAGGCACCGTTGGGTCGTTAACATGAGGAAAGCAAGCGAAAGACTCATGTTTGAACCCTAACAGTAGCACAGGACAAACTTATTGGATAGTAAAAGAGATTACTCATTTAGAAAGGCCCATTTCATCCATTTAAGCAGGTAAAAGATATATATTGTATGGTAAAATGCATTAAAAATAAAAATCAATATTTTTTTTACTTCGTAATGGGTTGGGTTGGAACATCTTGAGAGCTAAACTTAGGTTTGGTTCAAAATGACCTATTTCTAATTAGTTTTCTTTTCTTTTCCAATCAGACATTTTTACTTCGTAATGAGTTGGGTTGGAACATCTTGAGGGTTAACTTTGGTTTGGTTCGACCTATTTCTAATTACTTTTATTTTCTTCATTCCAATCTGACCATTTTACTTGCGTGACCCATAATTTTTATTTTCATTTTATAAAAAATATAGCCAACTTAGTTAATTAAAATATTATATTTTAAGTCAATTTCATCATAAAGTTTTTTTTTTTTTTAATCTAATTATGTTATGACAAAAAATGACATTGTATTACATTCACACTTCACAAATAAACTATCTTTTTTATATATCCTTTTAATTTTCAATCATCTATGCAGTTTAGTTGACTACTTAACTTATTATGACAGCCCATAAAAAAAATGATAGTCTTCTTTTTTGAGTGATAATGGCTTAACTTATATAGTTTCTTCTAGTTGAACAAGAAATTTGTGTGATCAAATTTTGCCCATAGAACGGCAAAAGTAAGGGTTTAAAGTAGGGATGACGATAGGTTAGGATGAGATCAAATCATGGATTGTCCCATCTTCGACTTGTCTCCTATTTAAGACGGAGAAAAACTCAGATAAAATGGGACTAAAGCAAATCATGTCAAGTTAAAGATATTTTACTCATCCTAATAAAATGAATTGACATTGATGAGATAAAGGGAAGAAATGAAGGATAAGTATTTTTCGGGGTGGGGCGGAATAAGCAAAACCTATTCCCGCTCGTCACCCTTCCGAGACGGAAAAAAGTCCGTACGAAAATATTCAGAGCGAGTCATTTTTGTCATCCCGAATTTTAAAAAGGGCTGCCATTAGTTGAGCCTAATGGACCACTCTACCGCTGGTGCTCAGTTGGGCCTAGCCCACCCCTTTGTTAGGCAGTGAGAACCAGTCCAGATCCTGGACCCAGCTTCGACTAAAATTACACAGTGCCCTTCTCGTAATTTGAACAAAATCCAAGGGCTATTCAGTTGCGTTTCAATCAACGCCTTTAACCTATTTAGGGTTTCATTTTTCTTATTAGGGTTTTCTCCGAAGTGAAAAAAAGCCGTAGAGCAGCGACAACAACAGCAGCAACACCCAATGGTTCTCAAGTATGTTCCTTTCATCCTTTCAATTTTCCTATCAAACTCTGTTTGGTTCCCGAGAAAATGTTGGGATTCTTTTTCTTATTATTTAAGGGTTCATTTCTTCTTTGGATGTGTAATTTTCAGTTAATTTATTGAATGATATTTATTTTGTGTGTGATGGTTTTAGATTGTGATACAATGGATTAGATTATGATAATATTGGATTGGATTTTGTATTGTGATATTTTGATGGGTTATTCAAAAAAAAAAAAAAAAAACCTTGTCTTTATCCAATCAGCATTCTTGTTATTTATACAATTTGATGATATTTTGTTTTTTTGTTTATGAATTATGGCTTTATGGATCTGTTCTTAAGATGGGTTTTACTCAAAAAAAAATTTTTTGTTGCATCAGATTGATTTTATGTTTAATTAGCTTTGTAGCTTTGAGGTGAATGCTTTGTGAATAAGCTGATCTGAGTACTTGGTTGAGGTTGTATTGGAAATCCAGAAATGGGTTCGGGCTGACTTGAGCCTTTACTGAGGTCTTGGGTTGAGCCATGTGGGAGCTTGGTTTTTTAATGAAGGTCTAGAGATTTGTTATAGATTACAGTTGTGGATTGTGGTATTGATTTTTAGTACTCATGCCAATGAGCTTTAGCCCAAATGGCATATCCTCATCTGATAATATGGATGGAGGGTAAGGCTGTGGGTTCAGGACCTGCTGGATGCACGTGTAACTTCATTTGGTTTATATGCTAACTTGAAAATTTCGGTAAGAGTCTTGTAGCTCAACTGCTTGGCGCCTCTTGGAGTTTCCAACGGAGACGTCCAAGGTTCAAATACTCCCACCCCAACTATCAATGTATAAAAAAAACTTGAAAATTCCTTGGGAATGAGTCTGGTTCTTTTGTGGAAAAAGATACCTGGAAGATTGGTGTGATTTTGTAGGTTGGGAATAGATGGAGTGGAAATTAATGAAACTAAATGAAGCACAGATAGAAAAAGTTATATGGGTCTAAATTTATATTCATCTGGTAGGGCTTGCCATAGCTTAATCTGTATTGCCTAAACATATACATGACTATCTGTGGCAAGATGATTCCTTTCACTTTAAGTTTCAAGTCTGACAGAAATTGGTAAGTTAACCCAACTTAACAAATGATTCAACTAAGGAATTGGGCTTTGCTACAGGACATTTTTTACTGCATACTGTTACTGGTTATACAGATAACTTGAAAATCCTGCTTCAGTCTTCATACTATATTGAATTTTTTCCTTGATGGTTTTTTTGGTTGCTGAGAAAAAATTGAGTTTTTTTTTTTTACACTATTTGTATTATAAGTAAACAAGATGCTTCAATCAAGCAAGCCTTAAATGAGTTTGTGTTTAAGCCTACCAAATTTTGCTAATTTTCAGATTAAATAAAATAGCACAAAACTTGTCATTCTGTTTTCTTTTGTTTCTTTGGTGTGCTTTCCAACCATATCGATTCTTTGCATGTATTCCATTTTTCTATTTGCGCTACTACAATTAGGTATTGTATTTTCTTCAGAGAATACCAAATAAGTCTAGAATGACTATTCATTTCTGACCGAGTCTCAGTCTCACCTTCCTTTTCTTAGTTTGCACTAATTCTTTGCTGCGAGAATATTTATGTCAAATTTTTAAAAATAATAGAATAAAAGTGTTCTTTCTTTTCACCAAAACGTTCACAAACTGATGAGGAATCTTGGTTTTTGATCATTATTATTTCAATGTACATGCTCAGTACTGTCTGATGTTTCAGGACTGAACTCTGCCGCTTCAGCGGGTCGAAGATATACCCGGGTAGGGGTATCAGATTTATCAGATCAGATTCTCAGGTTAGTTTTTATTTAAACAACCATGGCAAATCTTTGGGTTTTTGCATTTTATATCCTTTTCTATTATTCATTTATTTTTGGTTTGGTTTAGTTTGGTTGAGAAGAGGGTGTTGGTTTTCCTGTTTTTGCACTGAGATTGATGTTTGTCTTCTTGTTTGGTCAATTCAGGTTTTCCTGTTTGTCAACTCAAAATGCAAGAGGTACTTCCACAACAAATTGAAGCCCTCAAAGCTTACTTGGACAGCAATGTATAGAAAGCAACATAAAAAGGTGGAGTATCCTTCCATTATCTAGTTTTGATGCTACAGTAATTGGTATGACTTATATTCTTACTCTTTTACATGACTCACAGGACATAGCTGCTGAGTCTGTGAAAAAGAGGCGTCGGGCTGCCAAGAAGCCATACTCTAGGTCCATTGTTGGAGCTACCTTGGAAGTTATCCAGAAAAGGAGAACTGAAAAACCAGAAGTACGAGATGCAGCACGTGAAGCTGCTCTCCGGTATGCATTCTTCCACCCATTTTTTTCTATCTACTGTATAGTTTGTGACCACTCATTTTTGAACCCAATACTAGATTGAAGGGTTTTGGTTTAGATATTTGGATACTGAAGTGTGCACCCAAGTTGTTTATCCCTTGTCTGTGATTAAATTGCTTCCTTAATATGATTATGCAGTGAAATTAAGGAGAGAATCAAGAAAACCAAGGATGAGAAGAAGGCAAAGAAAGCAGAAGTGACAGCCAAATCTCAGAAGACTCAGAGCAAGGGAAATCTGCCCAGGGGTGCTGCACCAAAGGCCAAAATGGGAGGTGGCGGTGGAAAGCGCTGAGCCGACAACTTACACTAGTCAGAGGGAGCTATTGGGCTGGTTGTACTGTTGAGGAAGATTTTGTTGTACTTTCTTGTAGTTCAGTTTTGTTTTCTTTGTGGCTTTATTAAAATTGAACTTGAGCAGATATACTTTGTATCAAGGTTTCAAGCTTTGGTCAGGACCTTTTTATATTGCTTTGTTTTGAATTCCTGGTAATTTATATGGATACGAAATCTTGGATCGTTTTGAAAACTCAATGAACTAAACTATAGATTACAATCAGTCTTATTTAGGGGATTCTATAGATTGTATAGGGAGCATCGCTGAATGAATTGGATGTGGCTCTCTCCAGTGACCTATAAATAGGATTGTATGACTGTCAATCATTTTGAACAATCAAAACTTAGAGCATCCACAATAGTGGTGCTAAAAAGCTATTTTTAGCACCACTATATATAAAAAGAGTACTGCAGCAGTGAAGGTATAGGTATATTTTTTACCTATCTTGCTATAGAGCATAGCTATATATGGCTGTGCGCTGTAGCTGAGAGTTAAAAAAAAAAAATACTTTTTTATTCTCCATCTATTAAAATACTACTTGTTTGTTGATTTTTTTTTTCTATTCTTTTTATCTAACCCGTGACTCACTCTCAACTCCCTCTGAACTCTTCAACACATGTCTCAACTCCCTCTGAACTCTCATCTCTCTGTCTCACTGTTGCCGGCCTCAATGTCATCGGCCCACCACTGACCCACTTCGTTGAAGTCCCAAGTCGACCAAAGCCCCAAGCAGCCGATCCACGCCTTCGACCCACGCCTTCGCCCAGTCCTCCATCTCACCGCTCACCCAATTTTGACAAGCCTAGTCCTCCATCTCGTTGCCGATCCAAGCTCCATTGCCGACCCAAGCTTTATCGTCGATCCAAGCTCCATCGGCACCACCTTCATTGAACTTAAGAGTGCTGCAAGACAGATCAAGGTAGAAACGAGGCAGAGGAATTCGGCTTTGGTGGTGTGGTTGGATTTCGTGGGTTTCTCTGGGTTTCGTGGTGGCGGGTTGGCTGGGTTTTGTGGGTCAATGGTGGTGTGGCTGTGTTGGTGGTGATTTGTGTGGTGGTTTTTGGCTAATTTGGATTTTTGGCAGTGGTTGTGGGTGGTTGTTCTTGGCTTACTAGTTGTTGTTGGGTGGTTGTGGGTGGCTGTTCTTGGTTGGCAATGGTTGTGGATTGTGCCATTGATCGGTTTGTGGTGTTTTTTTTTGGTAATGGAATGTATTATTTTATTGTAGTAGATATATTATTTTATTGTGATGTTTATATTATTTTACCTCCTCATAATTTTATACAATATCCTTCTTAGCTTTACGAAAATGAGAAATAACTTTTTAACAAAAAAATCATTTAAAGAATAATATTAGTCATTGTGGTGGGCCTTTTTTGTATTTTGGGCTAGATTGCTCCTGCTGTATTACAGCCCTATGATTCTAGGTAGGAGAGTCGGGACTGAATTAACTGAAACACACCTTACGCCAGCTTATGCGCAAGTTAGAGCCCTGGCAGGAATCTTGAGCGTGTCGTGTGCCCATGGCAAGAAATACTGTTACAAAACGTTATAGCAAGAAAAACACAATACAGCAAGATAGCTAAAATACTTTAACTAAAATATTTCTACTGACAACAATAATACTTGAACAGTTCCACAAAGGAGAACTATGATAATGTGATTAAAGTAGGAATAGATTAATAGCAAAAAGAAGTCATGCTAACTTTTAATCAGCCATGGCAAAAGAAAAGAAGATTAGTCTGCTAAAGGAATGAGCTTGTCCCTTTGGCAGAATCAAGTCCAAGAAGGGAGCCAAACTCCAATGTGGGTAACCTCAGAGGGGAATCCTGCTGTAGAGATTACTCACTTTGGAAAATTGATCTAAGTGGCTTGATCTCAGATTCTTGACTTACTAAAGAGTAGGCTATTGAAAGGGAAAGAAGTGGGTAGCCTATTGGTGCATACTTTTATTCCCTTACTTGTGTTTCTTGTTTTTATTCTTTTCCATTGTTATTCTTTTTCACTCTCTGTTGTTCCATGTTGTTGTTTACTGTGCACATCTATGGCCTTCTATACTGCCTGTTGTGACAAGGTTTGCCATTTTCACCCCTCAACTACTTTTGGCCTGTTGTGGGTGTCCTTCCAGGACTGCGCACTGGTCTGCCGGCTGCCCAGCCACCACTACTACCCTGTGTTAGCCATGCCATGTCTCATTCCCAGACAAAAGTAGTTTTGTTTTTTACTTCCCTTGGCACTCCCATCCGAATAAGGGCTGGGTTTCTCTCTTACCAACCTTTATAACATGCACCTAGCGATTCTAGCTTATATTTGCCTCTTTTGGGTGGGATATCATCCCAGCAGGACATTTCCCCCAAAAAAGCTTGAGCAAGGGTCCCAAAATAGGCTCCCCCTTCTCCCCACCGTCAGACCACACCCTCTCTTACCTCTGACCCACGACCCACCTCCCCTGTATTGGCTGAGTACAAGTAGGTGATGCCTGAGCCTTGTGTATGTGCTCCACTCCCATATAAGTCCATGGTTGCTCCGGCGTTCATGCATTTGCCATTGCCTACAAGTTTGTTTGACTCTGCTGCACGCTCTGGGGCTTGTTTAACTCTTGTGGCGTGGATGAACTCTTGGGTCTTCATTCTTTGTATCTCATTCCTTCTTCAGGCTGGACATTGCTTAGGAGTGGGCTTACTCTTTTTTAATTCGGCCTATGTTTCCTTTCATCCCTTGTCCGTGGGCTGGTTGGTGCTCCTGCCACGCCACTGCATTGTTTCTGTCATGATATTGTTTTAACCTTGTTTACTATACTACCTCTGGGCCTGCAGGCTGAAGTGCCTGCCATCCCAGTTTCATGTGTTACTCCTCCCTTTAGTTTTTACTGCACAGCATTCTTGTTGGGCCAGTTTACACAATATCTCAGGCTTCCTCGGCCCTTTTTATTCCTTGGGCATCCTTGGCCCGTTTCATTCTTTGGGCGTCTTCAGCCCATTTCATTCTTTCTACTTTTTGCATTCCCATGGACTTTTGCTAAATCATTTGGGCTTCCTTGGCCCAATTGCCACTTTTTTTTTTTCCTTTGGGTTTATTAGCCTTCGAACCAATCCCATTTACCAATTCCTTTCTTTGGGCTCCTCCGGCCCGTTTTTACTTTCTTTCTATTTCTCATGATTCCCATGGGCTTACTACTTCATTCTTTGGGGCTTCCCTGGCTTGTTTGCTTTCTTTGGAGTCACTTTGTTGTTTTGTGGACCATTATTCCTGTCAATCGGGCACAATGGTCTTTACTTTGTTGTTTTCTTTCTTCACCTTTTTCATATTGTTGGGCTTCTTCTGTCAATTGGCCCTTTTGCCAAAAATGGGCATCAACAGTCATTTATTTCCAAGGAAAGAAAATTACGAAACAAGGACATTTTGGAAGCATATTAAGATTGTGCGATCTACTTAACTATTGGTCTAACTCTAACCCCAACATAAATAAAATAGGTTAGATCATTGCCTATAGGCTTAATTTTGGGTCATAGTTTGTAGAACCAAGTGTGAAATCCTTTATCACTCTTGATCCACGAGACTAATTAATGGTATAATCTTAGGACCTTGTTTGGAATGAGTTTAATCTGAGTGACTTGAATCCATGAAAAGGTATTAGTTGCTTACAAATAAATTTTTCATGCTTGTGTATATTGAGAGAGAGAGAGAGAGAGAGAGAGAGAGAGAGAGACTATTTACCAAATAAAAAATTGGAGTTAGTTCTTAGCATCTATATGAACGGCATCTTAGTGCTTTTTGAAATGTTTTTTGTATTGTTGAATTAATGTCAGACTTAAGTCCAGTATCCAGTGGTACTGGACCCATTGAGATGATGACATGTGTCCACTTTTGGACATATGTCACCATCTGATCAAGTCCAGTGCACTAGATGCACTGGACCTAAACCAAGTCCGTTGAATTAAACATTCTCCAACATCAAAGAAAATCACATTTTTCTGTATTTCTGTTCTAAACTTATTCAGTTCTTTGATGCATAATGATTCAACCTTTTGGACTGTTGTATGTATTTGGTCATGCGGATCTAACTCCCATTTGCAATGGTGTAATCAACCCAAAACACATAATGAATGTATTGAAAAGAGAGGTCCTTCTGTCAGTTTCTTACAATTTCTAATCTTTGTTTTTTTTTTTTTTTTTGGTAGAATAATCTTTGTTTCAAAGCAAGAAGAAAATTGTTTGTGTATAATATCAAGTTTGAAGGGATGATTAAGCGAGAGTTGAAGTGAGGAGGGATGAAAAGAGGCAAACGCTCTATCATTAGCTTTCACTTGAACGAGAATAAGAATAATCAGATTCATCACCACCACCATAAGTTTTCTCATAAAATTCATAGTCACCAATTTTCTCTTGCTTTAGAAAATTTCTGGTTTTAAAGTAAATTAAAATTGATAATGAAAACTTAAATCCGTATACCTTATATATAGTTGAACGCTTAGGAGCATTTCAAATAAATATTTTAATCAATAAATTAATTATTCTTAAAAATATATTTTACAATAATAGTTGTCTAAAATTTCTGAATTTTAGAAGTATGATTATTTAAGTTAAGTCGCTTCTTGTTTAATTTAAGTAATTCCTTTTGGTTAAGGTCACAAGGTTTTATAATATAGTTTTTATGTTAACATGTGATTTATAATAGTGTTTAGTGAAGGATGATGCATGTTCATTAAAACTTTACATAGCAAGTTAAGCATGATATTCCCAGTAATTGCCCTGAATTCGAAACCTGAAACTGCTTCAACAAGGCAGTGCACTCCAGTTGAACACTAAACTTGAAGTAAAGTTATATATATAGAAATGGGCTCAAGTTACACCTACTGTAACTTCAAATGAGTTACACTTTTTTTGAACTATTGATTACTATTAGATCTAAGGGTGAAAAAACACTCATGTTAATGTCATTATTATTCTCTATAAATTAGTGATTTAGGCATTAGCTTTTCTTACTAATGAAAAAAAAAAAAAAAAAAAAAAACAGCATGAACCCTCACTCTCCACGCCATCATCTTCTTCCTCTCTCACATAATCTTCTAGCTCTCTTGCAAACAAATTGTAAGGAAGCAAAATAAATGTCGATGGTACATTTAGTTACTTATGTTTGCCGTGACTTTCACTGTTGAGGCTATTTTGGAGTATGGCAAGCATTAGAGACTGTGGGGCCATATCATGGAGGACATTAAGGTTCAACTCCAAAGTGGTGGTCTTTGGAGTGTTTGTCGGTTATACAAAGACAAATAACGCCATGAAAGTACTAACCTATTTAGCCATAAACCATGATGCTTTGCATATATTGATGTAAGAGAGCCCATCTTTTTTAAGATCCTCCAAGGACCATGGTGGAAGATGATGATATGGCTAAGAGATAGTGTTACATTGTTAGAGCACTAAATTTTTAAATTGACTTTGGCCATGAGTTATTTTTATCCCTAGAAATACTCATCCTCAACAATTTTTCTCTAAAAAAAATTGTGATTATTTCTAAAATTTTCTAGTACCTCAAGACAATATTGTTAAGAAATCAATAGTGGTGACCTGAAAATACATACTACAAGAAAAAATGGTTAGGCTTAGGTCCAGTAGTACTGGACCCGTTGAGATGATGACATGTATTTACTTTTAGACACGTGTCACCATCTAACCGGGTCCAGTGCACTGATGCACTGGACCTAAACCAAGTCCAAGAAAAAAAAAGATGTAAGAGAGGATGAGAGGAAGAAGATGATGATGTTGATGTGGAAAAGAGTGGGAGTTAATGCAATGTTTTTTTTTTTTTTTTTTCTTTTAATAAGAAGAGTTAATGCCTAAATCCCTAATTTTTAGAAAATAATAATGACATTACTATAAGTGTTTTTTAACCCTTAGATCTAATAATAATCAATGGTCCAAAAAATGTGTAACTTTTTTTTTTTTATAATACTAAATGGTGTAACACCCGGTGTAACTTCATAAGAGTTACACATTTTTTAAACCTTAGATTCCTTACAAATCCAACTCTTAGAAATAAAGCTATTGTCATATCATTAATATTCTAAAAATCATTAATGTTTTACCTTGTATTTGCCATCAGGCTCTCTCTCTCTCTCTCTCTCTCTCTCTCTCTCGTACCTAACCATCCCCATTGGCAGCAAATCTAGCTCCTTAACAACCTTGTTAGGAATATAGAATGGATGGCACTACTTCGGTAATAAGAGGGGCTGGAGATCAAATATCCTATGTAATATTACTCTGTTCCCTCTTATTTCTCATTACTCACTTTAAATACATTCTAAGTAACAACGCAGTTCATTCTCAAAAAAATAACAACCCAATTATTCTCCCTTAGCAGAAACATTGTCTAAATTAGATAACTATAACACCTATCCTTCTAAATAATAATAAAAACAATCTAATAACAAACGATAATAACAAAAGAAAGAAAAGCAATCTAATTTCCTAGTCACACGTAACTGAAGGAGTCCTTTATTGAAATAAACTCTTGGAGGCAATATTCTTAGCAGATCCACTAAAACTACTTGGTTGGTAACAATAATCTAGATACGAGACTCTGGGACACAACACTATACATACAATATCTGTAGTTCTTCTAGCTTTATATCTGTAGTTAGAATCTTAGAGGACAAAGGGGGTTATGTTGTGTTACCTTTTTGTAGCAAAAGGAGTGAAACGGTAATAAAAAAATAAAAATAAAAAATCATAAGAAAGAGTTCTATTTGAGCTCATATTTTCTTGCAGTTTGTCATGGATTAGGAGATATTCATTTAAGTTTGAATTGTAGTTGAACTATTCCAATTTATTTATCTTTTTTCGAGCGTGAAATCCTCTCTTTTACCATTACAAGAAGTAAGTGGGTGGATATACATCTGGTTTTAAAAATTTTCCTAGATTTTTTAAGTATTTTTTTTCTTTTGTTCTTAGTTTGGTCGATTACATAATCTTTTCTCCCAATATTGTTTTGGGTTTTTGACATAGTTAATGACATAGAAATGAATTGGAGAAAAATAAAACATAGAGGGTAGAACCAGAGGAGAAACTTGATGGTTTTTGTAATGTGACGGTGTAAAATTGCAAGACTTGGTTCGACTCTGTCATTGTCATCAAAAGAAGATGGGAATGCCCATCAAGCTGTTGATAGGCGTAGCTTTTGGGATTTGTTTTCTCTCTTGTACTAAAAGTTAGGAATAATTAATAAGGGAGAGAGAAAATGAGAATGCTATTAATTAGGTAAGTCTTTAATGATGAGATGAATTGTAAGGGCGGCGTTTTGGATCCTGAGCCCAAGAGGTAGAAGGATTCAGGCCCAAAGAGCACAACATAATGAATTTGTAGAGAGTGAGCTAAAAGACTAGGTTTCAATGGATCAAGCAACACGCACAGAGGATTAAAGATAATAAGAAAGCAAAGAAAGACAAGCTTTATGCAAAGGAATTCCTCCTCGGCGAAGTCCGAGAAAAGCAGTTCTTGAATATATTTCTTTTAGACTTGGATACAATTCCAGTTCTTATTACTTTAGTATTTTCTCTACCGATTTTTCCAATCCCCCATACCTGGAGGATCCCTCACGTTATATATCCTCCTTTGGCTAATCCTGACCCTTCATTTGTTGATTATGCAGGCCACTACTTGAGTGCTTGTCCCATCAAGCGCCCTCCCTAGTCTTCTGTGAGTTACGGCAACCAAGACAGCACTGTTTAGGGGTCTTCTTCACATAAATGCGGCTAGAGGGTTTGGTGAGGTGCAATAAATGTGGTGGCAGCTACCATCTCTCCAATCACGTCAGGGCTAATCCCCTCTCTAAAGCTCTTCCTCTACAGTGCGACCCTTCTCTGATAATGTGTCCTTGGCGTGGTGATGGCTCACCTCTCCGGCTTTACTGTCCGAGCGCATATGCTCCTCGGAATTGTACTGGCCTCCTCGGCCTTGGGTATGACACATGACATGACTACCTTATTAAATTTTTGTACCCCGCCTGAATAATGGAGTTTTCTTTAACCGTTAGATCTTATAGGAATTTACGACTAAAAAAAGGTGTAACTCTTGTAGAGTTACACCAGGTATAACTTGAACCTATCTCATATATATATATGGTAATATACATATCTAATTTTACCGGTGCTCTATTTCTATAGAATGTTTATTGAATACAGCAGTGTCCTACATTGAAGATTGAAATTAAGTGCATATAAAAGAATTCTCCTATTTGGAGGATATACTTTTTCTTTCACAACATTCATAGCAGATACCAAATTAGTAGCGCCCCAAAAAATCTGCTGAGTTTTAGATAAGCGTTGGATTGGTATGACTCTAGAAGGTAGTCAAACTCATTCTTCTTCTTGACTTGCTCACCAACTTTGTTGCCTTGATGATTACAGCATGAACATCCTAATTCCTTGAGATTTTGGTTCAGCTTTTGGAGCTCACTGACATTTTGACCCTTGAGTGATAAGGATCCTTCTTGGATAAAGTAGAACAACTTGCCACACCCGGTTGGTTTTGATTGAAATGTGAATGAGCATGATAGCACTACAAGTAAAAATGCTGACACAAGTAGGAAATTATTTAGAGCCATTGCAAGCAATTAGTAGTAATTTCTTAGACAAATAGAAGAGCTTATATGATGTTGGAGGTTGAATTTCTTGCATGCCTCTATATATAGAGATCAGAAAGGAAGGTACCTCCCAACTGAGGGGCATTAAATTTTCCTTGTAGAGTGGTGCAGGACGGTTGAATTAGTCCATACAGACTTGTTTTATGGTCTTTAGGATTGCTGTGTTACTGTGTATGTCTGAAATTTACTTCTTCTCACAAAAAAGTTCATATTTTGTTAAAATGAAATAGGAGGGAGGATAAAAAGTCCCTGGAACAAAAGCTTGTATACTAATCAATGTAAGGTCCAAGATTTTAGGATTGAAGACCAATATTCTTTTTGTCGGTGTATTGATAAGAAGAAAGACTTTGAAATTTAGTTTCAAGTCAAGTCTTGCACAACTTGTGTTTTTTGTTTGCAATCAATGCAGAGATTTCCTCTATGATCATTGAGCACTGTTAATCACCCATTTACTTGCACAATGCCACCTTTACTTAATTGCTTTCCTTCGCAAATCACTCTTATTCTTCATAATCATCAAGATTTTCCCCTTCTCTCCCTCCATTGTAGCATGCCCTTACTCAGCTATTTATTGCACAATACCATAACAATCCACCTCCTTAAGCCACCCCTTTTTGCTGCTAATGCGAAATAAAATTTCCCTAATTTTTAGTTATTTTTTCAACTCAAAAAGGATCTCCAAAGGATTTACTTTATCTTACAAAGGATCTCCACAAATTTATATGCAATCTCCATAATTTGGATATCATATACTTATTCATCTCATAACAAATTAATAATGGGAGGAGATATGAGATTGGGGACTCAAGAGTCAAGACCCATTGGTACGTACGTTCTTACTGATAAAAAAATTATAAAGAACCTTCAAAACAATGTATAAGTCCTCCACATTTTCACAAAACATCTTTACATTTTTTTTTTTTTATAAAAAAAATATAATTAAAAAAAATCATTTTAAATTTCTACACTTCTTTAAAAATTATCCACGCTTTAAAAAATCTCCAAAATTTAATATAGTACCTGTATCTCCACAATTTTATCTGTATAAGTTCAACAGTTCTTAAATTATTTCGGTATCTAATGTGGTTTAGAAATTGAATGTTCATGATTTCTGCATTTTCCTGCTGATCTAGCCGAACTGATGTGATAAATTTTAAAAACTCATCAACATGTAGAAATCATGTCTTGAAAATATGATTTTGGTATAGATATTGAAATCATGTCGATTTCACTATCAGAACCAAAATTGTGTCTCCATCTGCAATCAAAAGTATGAATGAGCATTTTGAAGCAAGAAATATTTCCAGGCTTGAGCACAGCATAAGCAACGAAAGAAAATTCTAACAGCACAAACAAAATTCCATCTTTACTTTGTTTCCTCTTAAAGAGAAGTGCAAAATGAAGCACAAACAAATTTAGGATGTATTTGGATATCGCTTATTGCTGAAAACTAAAAACACTATACCAAAATAATTTTTAAATATGTGAATAGTGCATGGGACCCAATTTTTAAGTTAAATTTGCATTTTTCTCAAGTTGCGGGTTCCATAAACAGTGCCCATGGACCCACACAAATGAAACTCAGATGCACTGGATAGCGCAAAACGCGCTATCCAAACTCACACTTACAATATTTTACTAGATGAAATATATACATAAATGACAATAGATGATTACTTCAAATGGGCAAACATATGGCTCCTCTCTTTTCAGCTTTGACCTCTCTGTATTTTTTTTTATCAAATGAAAACCAAACCAATTAAAGAGTTGGTGGGAAAAGCATCACCGTTAACTCATTAAGTGATAAGGTCATCATTCAAACTCCCTTTATTATCAAGTGATAGTTAAAGTTTTCAAGTAACATGTAAGGTACAATAATCCTCAATTATTCAATTGACTTTTTAAGAACTAATACCCTGAATTTTAAGTAATCTCTTCCTCTTCCAAATCTATTTTAGGCATGGAAAAGGATAGATGCCCTTTGATCTAACTAAAATCTTTGTTAGATTCTCTTTTTTCTCAATAATCAAATCCTCTAACCCCAAAGTTTTGGACCCTTTGGCATTTACATAGACACAAACATGTGCAATTGATGAAAAGGATAGCTCACATCTTCTTACCCTTGTGTGCACTATGCAACCACCCCAACCTAAGCTGTACCATCACAGGACCACTCACCAAACACAATTTCATTACCTTAAATTCACAAACAACAGCAACCATACACAAGGCCACAAGACAAATCTTATAGTTACCATTGAGGCCTTGTTCTATAACTTATAACTACTAAATCCCAAGGGGTTGGCCTAGTTTCTCCTCTTGAGATTCAAGAGGTTCTTAAATTTTACTTATAAGTATAATTACTAAATGTGAACATTATGAATCTTAGGTGTCTATCAGTAGCTCTCATAATATTGTAGGTAATATCACTTAGAGATTCCTTATGTGGGAAAAAAATTTATAGCAACTAATACGGTTTGCTCATATTTTTCATGTTCTCTCTTTACGTCGATGTTTTATTTATGGTTTAATTACACATTTACTCCTCAACCTTTATCCAAATTTCAAATTGATTTGCACGTGCCAAGAAGCATTATTGATGCTCCATATTTAGCTTCTCTTTTTTTATTGGTTGATTTTGAGTTGATATTGTTTATTGTTGGACTTTGATTATAGATTGTTATATAATCTAGGCATCATTTGTTGTTCAACATTTTTCTCAAGTAAACCTTGTGGCTTGTTCAAGCAAATTTCCTTTCGTTTGTAGTCTAAAAGAGACTATTTAATAAAGGACAAAATTTATTATATAACAATTCAACACTTAAATAAAAGAGACTATTTAATAAATGATAAAATTTAGCTACAAAATTACTTTAAAAAAATTAACATTACTATATATTTTGAAAATTTAATTGTTGGATTATATGTTATTTACGCTCTTAATACACATGTCAATTTTTGTGTTAATCGGATATTAGTTATTATATGATTTATAAGCTTATATTTTATGCATAATTTTAAACTACAAAAAACTTTCAATTTAAACAATTTATAGATGACATAGCTATTAATCTTTAATTTTTTTAGAAATTTTGCAAGTATGACAGATATAAGAAAAATATGTAATCCAATGATGAATTTGTCAAAATTCACTTCCAATAAAAAGATATTGAGTAAGGTTGTAACCTTAGGCTACTACTAATTTTATAACTAAACTTTTCCCTTGAATAAAAACTTGTTAAAATATTGTAACTTAATTGATTAATATTTTTTAATATTTTCAATAGAGACCTCTAAAATTCAAATCCATTCATCCTTCAATTATTCACATATATGTATAGACAAACTTAAAATATAAGGGTCTGTTTGAATACTGCTTATTACTGAAAACTGAAAACTTATTGCTGAAAACATTGTAGCAAAATAATTTTTAAATGTGTGAATAGTATCGTGGGACCCAGTTTTAAAGCAAAATTTGCGTTTTCCCGTACTTGCGAGTCCTGTGAACAATGCACGGGACCCAGGGAAAAAAGGCCAAATGCCAAACACAAACGCAAACGTACAATCCAAACTCAGCTTTAACAGCACAAAGAAATTTCAAACTGTAATACCCAGAAAAAAAAAAAAAAAAAAAAAAAAAAAAGAGAGAGAGAGAGAGAGAGAGAGATAGAGAGTTAAAGGTGGGGTATTTAAGTAAATCTTTTTGGGTAAATTTTATAATTAATATTAGGGTAAATTGCAAATTACACCTCTAAGAGTGTGTTTGGATACCGCTTATTTGTTGAAAACTGAAAACTTATTGCTGAAAACACTGTAGCAAAATATTTTTTATTGCGGAACAGTGCCACGCGTTTTTCATCACGTGGCTGGTCCATGAACAATGCCATGGGACCAGCTAAGTGAAACGCAAAATCAGCTAAGTAAACGCACACTAAAATTTAGGGGTGTTTGGATTTTACACCCTGGAGTTTCAGAAATTGAATTTTACCCCCTAAATTTTGAGAGTGTTTGGATTTTACACCCTCATGTTTTAAAATTTGGAATTTGTCTCCTAAATTTTAAAAGTGTTTGGATTTTACTCTCCAAAATTTTGGAGTGTTTGAATTTTACACTTTGAAATTTCTGAATTTGGGGGTGTTAAAGAGAAATGCTATATCCACAATATTTTCACAACAAATTCAATATGACATGTTGTTACAGGTTGTTATTGGTGGGGTAGAAAAGTAATTTCAGTGGTAGTTTCAAATTAGAACCAATAACAACTAACCACCTATGATTTGTTATAAAAATGTTGTGGACGTAGCACCTCTCAGGTGTTAAATCCAAACACTGACAAACTTTAGGAGTTAAAATCCAAATTCTGAAATGTCATGGTGTAAAATCTAAATACCCAAAACTTTAGGGGATAAAATTCAAAATTTTGAAATTTCAGGGTGTAAAATCCAAATGCCCCTAAATTTTAGGAGTGTAATTTGCAATTTACCCTTAATATTATTAACAAAGTTTTTAGAAAATTAAGTTGAAATCCTAGCTACATATAAACTAATTAAGTCAACGTATAACTATATATATTTTTTAAAGATGACTTCTTAGTATATTCATGTAGAGAAAGATTGACGGCACACTTGAGTTAAGAGCCTGAGAAATCTCATCCTTCATCAAATCTAAATTTTATATGAAATTAGAATATTTTTAGGTGGGGATTTTTGGCTAGAAGTGAAACTATCTAAATATCCAATGAGTTTTATGACGTAAACAAAGAAAGATTTAAATTAGATTTTCTGTAATTTGGACGCTAAGTACATGTTACTGTAATTTAATATATATTCTGTGCCCATTGTTGCGTGGTAGATAGAATTGCAGATTGTTAGGCATGGTAGGTTTGGTTTTTGCACAGGTTTCTCTTTAAGAAATTGTTCTGAAATGTTGGATTGGTTGAATAGGAAAAGTCTACTAGTACAAACAATCAGATGTAACAAAAAAAAAAAAAAATGAAAAAGGGAAGGTACATTAGCATAGAAGAAATTGAGTCCAGGTGGTGTTCTTTTACAATTGACTTTTGACCAATATGAATAGGCCCTTTGTAATGCTATTTTGCCCTTCATGAAAAGAGGTTTTTTTTTTTTTTTTTTTTTTTTTTTTAGAAAAACAAACATACACAAGGAAGAGGGAAATTGATAACAGTTTAAAAGTACAATATTTTCTTAGTTTTGGTAGGCATTATCACATCTATTTTGTGTTTATTTTCACATTTACACGTAAATATGAGAGTTTGTAAGTTTTTTTTTAAATATACTCATTACGTGTATTTTTCTCATGAAGCCAAGAGAACCCAAGGGTTAAGATCAATTGAGAAGTGGCTTTTGAAGAATTTTGTGAGTCAAATATGTGTGGAAACATAAAAAAAAGAATTTAGTGAGTCAAATATGTGTGGAAACATAAAAGGAAAGAGAGAAATTGAGCCAAAGAAGGAAAAAATCTTGATATGGAAATATTCTGACCAGTTTTGGTATTTTGGCCATATCTTTTTACTGCGATATTGGATTGACTTGATTCTTACGGCCACAGAAAGAGGACTTAAAGATCTAAAACTTTGTAGTTTACCAAAACTTCAGAATCTGTCGTATAAAGGCCAAAACTGACCTGGAAGTTGACCCACTCTTGAAAAACGGGAATTGATATTTTATATTTTCCTTTTTGGGAAGCATGTGTTTTAGAGTTTTGAATGTTATAAATATTAAAGGGATACAAGGGCAGCCACGTTTTTGGCTGCTGCGAAACCTTATTTTTCATCAATTTTGAAGAGTTTTTATTTTTTATGAAAGCTTAAGAACCTAAGATAGGGTTAGGGGTGAATCCTCAATGTTGTAAGTTGTCCACTATTCAATCCAAGCATTTTTTCACGTTTTGATTATTGAAATCAATTTTTCTCTTTTTATAATTGTTTTATTAGATTGATATTTGATTTTTAATTCTTTCATAAGTCTATTCTTGAATCTTCTTATTGTTAGAATAGGGTTTTATAATCTCTCTGGTAAAACGTGGTAATCTTGTTAGATATTACTTTTGTCATAGTATTGCCTCTAGGATATGCGATGTTCTTGAGTTTTTCTAGCAAAGTTATTATTTTCTAGACTAAATTGTTGAAAAAATTGATGAATATAATCAACCAAAGAAAGTTTTATTAATAAAGCTTATTTCTAAATCTTCCAATCGGATAGTTTATGTGTTTACTTACCCGATTGTGTACTAAATTAGATTGATAGTGGATGCTTAACAATATTGGTAGACAAACCCTAACACCCTAGTGATTTTAATTATTGAATTTTACCAAACTTTATTTTTCCTAAGTTTTAATCATATTTTTCTACATATTATTGGTACTTTTGACGTGTTCTTGTTTTCCTTTTCTCGGTGGAACGACAACCTTAACTACACTACAATTTCCGTTACAAAATTGGATGACATCAAAAATCATTAGATTTTTTTAGCAATTTCTCTTCTAGCTGGGTACCGTTATAAGTTTTTCTTAAATTATTTGATTATTGAGTAAATGGTATTTGAAAGAAAAAAAATTGTTTTAGGTAATATCTAAGGATTTTAGAGGAAGTGTTAGGAAAAAGTTCTTTTGTGGTAAGCTAGTTGAGGTAAGTAACCTTATCCTAATTGGTTTTATTTTATTTATACTACTGCATTTTAACTACTGAATATTGTTTATAATTGTTACATTTTTATTTCAATTGTACTACTGATTTAAAGTAAAGAATAAAGAATTATCAAAAATATATTCGATTACTGAATAAATGATTTTATATATATATATATATTTGAATGAAATATATTTTATTTTGAATTCTGATTTATATATATGATTTTGGACAAATTGACTATGTTTTGACTCTAATACCCAGTCAATGGGGGTTATTCATTGGTACCGAAACTAATTCTATCTAGGGGCATCACGAGCCTATCGTGTTTCTGAGCTTATAAGGCAGCAAATGGGGGGGTTTATCTTCGATGTGAGACAAAGGTGTCAAGCCAAAGGTTACAAGGCAAAAAAAGCCTTTGGCCGAGGTGAAAATCCTGAGTACCTACAATAAAAACCAGCTAATGGTACTCCTTTCTCTTCAACTCATGCTTATAAGGCAGAGGGGGGAGGGGGTTTCTTTCGATGTGGGACACAAAAATTGCCAGGAAGTACACATGAGTTCCCCTGAAGCTAAAAAATGCACCCACAAATTAGTATATCTTTTGTTTAACGGTCATGAAGTTTGTATTGTTGTTTCTATTAGTACTTTGGAGGTTTTTTGACAACTATATTATTTAGGATGATTGTGGATTTATTGATGGAATTTTCTTTGAGGATGATTTTTAGTTGCTAAGAAGGCTTTGCACATTTATAGGGTGAAAACTTTATAAGAGTGCAACCGTTGTCACGTACCTATCTATATTGTTGGGTTTGGGAAGTGACACAAACGAAGTATAAATTCACCATGAAATGAAAGCATTTCTATGAAGCACGAAAGCAACATTGTCACAAAATTTCGATGAAAAACAAGATGAAAGAACAAGACACCAAAGAGCAGAACTCAAGTGGGGCTAATGGAGCCAGCAGGGGGCAACAAAGTAGCAGCCATTTACGCTCTCCTATCTCACCTCCCTCTTGTGGGTCTGAAAGTGCAGTAGCAGCTGTTCACAACAAAATCTTGCTATATGGATTTGGGTGTGGTTGTCTTAGGCCATATCAGGGGCATGCTTCAACAGCTACTGGCAGAGATTTCTTGGCCATAAGCCATAGATGTGGGTTTGGTTGTGATTTGTGTGATTGTATAATTCTGGTGAAATGCATGTGGTGGTGATGGAGATTCCAACAGTCATTGAGGGCCTAAGGATGTGGGTTCGATTGAGTGTTCTGGAAGTGCTTGGATTAATGGTTAAGAGGTTTTGAAATTGAGCACAAAAATCATGTCACAACATGATTTCAAAATTGCATTAGATCCCCAAATGATTTGAAATGTATTCTACTTTTACAAATTATCTTTAAAAAAAGATAATTTTTACAAAACCTCCGGGGAACACCTAAACAAAAACACTTGTAAGTTTACTTCCCCATCAAGAGTCAATCGGGGCAGATAAAGAATGTATATGATGATTTACAGGATTTTTTGATAACTAGCCAGTAAATGTACGTATAATCTATTGAAATTGTGGATAAATTAGTATTTGACAACATGGCGGCGCAACCAAAGCTCGTACATGACCATATGGAATGCATCATATCTGATGGGGGGAGAGTTCCACTGGAAATGCTTCTGAACCTGATAAAAGACAATCCAAAAAGGAAATTCTTAACAACCATAGTTTGCCCTTTTTTTGGATAATGAACAATAAAACAGCACTTAATACAGCAGTGAGTTATTCATTATAACTTCTTCCCCTGTGGAAGTTGAGACCCTCTGGACAAAACAGACACAGATACATATATACACAAGCAATACATATATTAGCATTAGCATTGATGGTTGTATAATAGCTAAATTGCTATTATACCACTCAAAACACTAAAAGGTAGGCCACATTGATGGTGGTATAGTTAAAATTTGGCAATGAGCTACAGTGATGGTTATTTTATTTCTTTCTCAACTCAGACAAGTGGGACCAAGAAACTACACGGACAAGAAAGTAAAAAAGGTAGGCCACATTGATAAATTAAGAAGAGAGAGAAAGAAAGAATAAAAATAAATAAATAAAGAAAGAATATTTAAATGAAGTGATAAAAAAAATAGAACTATTGATGTTAGGTGAATTGTAAAGTGAAGTGTTAAAATAGATAAAATAGTTTTTTGAGCTGCTAAGACCTAAAAATTTTAGCTCCACCAATGCTGATGCCAAAAAAAAAAAAAATATATATATATATATTTATATATATAAGGGTAGGAGCAAATCAATTATATGAAAATGAGAAGTGATATAAATCAAATATACTACTTAGAATTTTCAAGTTGAGATCGAAAGTCATATTCTACCTTAACTAAGTTCTTATGAAGAGAAACAAACTCGGCATCAGCTATGTCCTTGAGAATTTTCTTTAGCCGGTACACATCATGCTCCTTAAGTACAACAGCAAATTTATGCCAATCAAGAATATCATTGAATGGCAAGTCATAATAATTTGACAATATCACTGCAAGAGATCCAGTACAATAAGGAACTTAGGGCTTTAGAAATTAATAAAAAAATTGATAAACCATAGGTAGTCCCAAAAGCTTGAACTAATAGGAAAATGTAAATTTAATAACTTTAGCCATTATTCTAACACTCTTCCTCTTGTGATTAGGACCATCTATTCTAATAGTATGATAAACTATCGCTAGTTCCAAAAGTTTAAGCTAATATAGGAACAATTGAATTTAAGCACATAACCATTATTATAATAGTAATAATAATTAAAAAAAAAATTTAAGTTCACAAGAAAAAACCCAAACATTAAACCGAGACTAACATCTACCATTAATTCCTTAATGTTATTAATAAGGTCAAGTTCTACACCACAGGCTTTTCACCATTGTTCACACAGTATCTGTTAAATAACTTTGCAATTAAACTTCCACACTAATGTATTAGCCAAACTAGCATAAGTTGTTTAAGATTTAAGAGTACTATTTAATCAGGTCAGAAGTCTAAGTCATGAATTTTAGTCACAAGTATTTACACTTCTTTGTGGGGAGAGGGGGTGTTATCATATGGAATCTCTCTTTTATTCATTTTCTTCTCATTTGGTTAAGTAATAAAATACAGCACAAAGGGACACAACCCAAGTACACAGGAAGTACACCAAGGAATTCACCTCATTAGAATGCTATCTGCTTCATGCCAAAAAGCTAACCTTAGTGCTTCACTGTACATTTCCATAACAAAGGCATTCTCATGTCTTGATGTTATTCAAAAGATAATTTCCTATGCATTCCATGGAACATACTCAATAGTAGCAGGTCTTTTTCCTAGTTACAGTATTACAGGGGCAGCTCCCATCATGATCCAAAAGCAGAAATCATTACTACTAGACACCTGGGTTAGTTTCAGGTTTGCAGTTTTCTCCTCTAGCTCAACCATATTCTCCAAGTGTTCGATGGTGATTACCAGGTAGGTTTCAAAAGTTGTTTAAGAGAATTGAATTATATTTTGAGACAGCTCCAATTAAAGCATTGCAACCATAATCTCAGTCAAAGGTAAATCATCACATATCCAACATTACATAGGCAAAATGTCAAAGTGATCTTGTTGTGTTTAGGTATTATGTAGTCAAGTTATTAGGCCAAAGTATAGTTGATTCGGGAAGTGCAAAGATATTTTGATTTTAATTTGGTTGTATTTAATTTTCAAGTCAATTATATTTATTATTGGTCAATTGTATTTTATTTTAGGTCCTAGTATGTAATTAGGTTTATTAGTATTTTTATTTAAGAGTCAAGATCATTTTTGAAATTCAATAATTGGGATTTTCCCAAGTCATTTAGAATTAGGGTTTTCTACGTCAGTAGAATTAGGGTTTAGTAGTCTATATAAACAAGGTATTGTACTTCCATGAAAGGGGTAGTGATTTGATGAATAAAATTTATGTTGAAATTGTTCCAAAGGTCTAGTGCCAACTTCGGCCAACCTAGGTGTTGACTCCTAGAAGCTTTCTCATGCTTGGTGCTAACTCTAAGCAGGCCTAGCTGCTAATTCCTAGGTTCTCTATTTTATTTTTACTATTCTTCAATTTGATTATGCACGTTCTGGTCTGCCTTGCATCAATAATGAATAAAGATCATATTTTGGAACAGGCCATGGGTCTTTAATTAATCTCTACTTACTCAATTATTCAGGTATATGGTTCCACAATCCACATGCATGTAATGAGAGAAAATGGAACAAAAACTATCCAATACCTTAATCATATGAACAGCCTAGAAGCACTGAGATCTTACCAGGAACACATCCATAATGGATTGAGTCAGCTATGCGAGCACTGTTGACCTGGGAACCACCAGGGCATATGCAGAACTTAGTACTATAAAATCTCTTTTGATATACAAGCGGTCCAATAGCCCTATTAATTCTGTTATTCGAAATGTCAAGTTCCGTGTCATTCTCCCAAACTCGTGCTAGTATTACTCTAATTTTTGAGTTCCGATGTCCAGCCCAAAATCCAAGTTTTGTCCTGCAAAGCATCTTTGTTAATTTTATAAGCAATGAACTTTCTGCGTTCTTTAGGTGGATAATATAAAGAAATCATAATCACCCACCCATGTAAGGCATGTCTTAACCTATAACAAGTTGACAACTCTCCACAAGCAATAAGACGACACCATGAGACATTCTTATGAAATGAAAACAACATTCCATTCAAGATGAGAAGAGAGAGTCTTATAACAATTCATATTTAAAAAAATAAATAATAAATTTTATGAAAACAAAAGGTCTCTGCAAAATTTGATAGGTTCAGGGGATTGTGAAATATTACCACTCTTGCATTTCATTTTTCCCATAAATGCTTGACAACATTATTGAACATGTTTGGGTTGGTAAGTTGAGAAAAGCTAAATCAAGTGAACCAAGCTCCTAGATTATGCTTCACAGATTGGATAGACAGCTTTTCCAATCTCAATTTCATTTTATGAAGTGATACATCTCAACTCTTAGCTGCTAGGGAAAACAGAGAAGATGACTTGTGCTACGTCTAACTAGACATTAACATATACAACAACTTAACAAGTCCTCCCGTACAAAGAGACACACCTTATAAAAAAATTAATTAGATGACTTTCTTTACTTAGTTTTTCTTTCCCCTGCAAAGGCAATAACAACCCCAAAGGTCCAAACTCCACTAGTTCCCACCCTCACTGAGTTAAACCGATGGCCTGACCCCCATCTTAAGAAGGGGAAGCAATACACTAAGATCACTTTCTTTTCTTAGTTTTTCTTTCCACTGCAAAGGTAATAACAACCCCAAAGGTCCAAACCCCACAAGTTCCCACCCTTACTGAGTTAAACCGATGGCCTGACCTCCATCTTAAGAAAGGGAAGCAATACACCAAACTACTCAAGCTGAGGTCTGAACTGAAATAGGTTCAAGTTCCACATATTTCCAAACATCTCTACAAATCAATCCACTTTCAGGGAAAGAATTCTATACATGTAAAAAAAGTTGCAGAAGAAAGCAGCATAATTAATTTCAACTACGGTAGACTTTCAGACAAGTTCTGTGGTGGAACTTTCAAACGAGCCATGCCATTGATCATCAACAGTAAGTGTTTATTGTGTGCATCTAACTGTTCTTTGCAGTTTTATCCAAACCTTATTCGAAAGGTGAATATAAAAATCTTCCCCTCTCATTTGATTTTAGCACATCATGACACCACAACATAAAGCAGTAACCACATTGCATTCAAGATAACAATCAGATTGTGGTTCAAATACCAAGAAATTGTTTATAATAGGAGGGGGAGGTGTGCCTTCTTTTCCAATATGGACTATTTCCTTTTGAGATAAAGTAAAGTAAATCAAATTGAGTTGGAAAAATTATAAGATTATCCATGTGTATTATTTAAACAAGTCACATTACTTATTAAAAAAGTCAAGTGACTAAAACTATATATGGATGATATCTTCAATAGCAACATAGTGGGTTGGAGGAAGATAGCTCCAAACCAATTTGGAGCTAAACTATTTCCAATTGATTTTTTGAAGGAGTAGCTGTGGAAAAAGAGCAACAAATAATCAAAGCAGGAAAATACCCCACAAAACTGTCCATCTGTCATCTACTCATAAGCTAAGTCAAGATGTGAAAGAATGTTAATCAGGGAATCAAAAATTCACATCCCACAATTTTACCTATTTTCAAGATCATTTCCTCCAGCTGGGAGAGCAAATGGCTGCAATACTTGAGGCAGAGCAACATCTTTATGTGGAATGAATCCAACATCATAGCTTGGGGAGCACACAACTCGAATTGAATTCTTTACAAGAAGCGGAAATCCTTCTGTTGCCCTAACGCCAACATCATGACAAGTGACAAAAAAATGATCCGCACCCAAGGTTCTATTCCAGTAAGGATACTTGGAAATTAAGCTTTCCACATAATTCTGGACAATTATGGTCATATTCTCATAAGAAGTACCCTGCATATGAACAAGCAATCATCACATACCAGCACAGAATATATCAAATTATAGATAGAAAGGAAATGTCAATCAGACCTAACCCAATGCATTCAGATGCGTGTGTGTGTGTGTGTGTGTGCTGTATTAGTTGTATGTGTCTTGAATATGACCAACATCTGACAAATTCAGAAATAGTTCTGAGTCTGTAAAAGATGCACTTGCTGTCATAGTCAGCATGGTAGAACCTTCCGTAACATGTAACCATCCACATTTGAAATCATTATAGCCATTTCTTCTTCACAGACCCACAACAATTACTTTCTTGGGAAAATTTCATTTTATAGAATTTTTTTTCTTTTTTATATAAGCAATAAGAGTTTTATACTTTTATTGAAAATGAAAAGTACTCTACAGTCACGATGGTGAACACAAAGTAGCTTAAAAAATTACAAGAATATCAAATAGAAAATCTAAGAGTTTTGGAACTCAAAAATGGAAGAACCGTGTGTAAACCCTATAGTTTAGGGGTATAACATCTAAAACCCTATAGTTTTAATAGTAAAAAATTAAACCCTGAAATTTAAAGTAACAAATTAAACTCTATAGTTTCAAAAAAATAAATTAAACCCTGAGATTTTAAAAAGTAACAACTTAAACCCTAAAATTATATCAAACACCAAACAAAGTCCACTTAAATGGGGTGAGGTTTAATTTGTTACTCTTTGAAATCTCAAGGTAAAATCTGTTAAATTTTGACACTTTTATGGTTTAATTTGTTACTTATGAAACTAAATTCTTTTTTTTTTTCTTTTCATGAACATGAACCTACAAAATTACAACTGACACGAGCAAAACAACCAGCAACTGCAATATGTTCCATACTATAAAGTAACACACTTATTCATCTTTTATCTCGACAAAAATGATATGGCCGTTAGTGAGAGTCTATAGCCTTCATTGGAAAAAATAATAAATATGTGGCCAGGAAGTTAAAGCAAAAAACAAAAAGTTAAATACTGCAAGATCTTCCCATAATTAAGGAAAAAGAATTCTCCACCTTTATGAGTTGAAAATTTTCTCCATTACAGGCTTATGAATATGAATGGCAGTATCTCTCAGGCCATTGCTACATACAGGACCTACATCACTCATAGTAATATCCAATTGGTTAATTGGAGAAGTTATACAACACAACACTAGAATAAACTCTTTGTGGATGCCTAGAAAGGCAAATGAACTTTCAGATTTCGTGTAGACTCTGTGATGGGGAAAGTAATTGGCAGCCCCCCTTTGAAGATATAAGGGGCAAGGGAAATCTAGGTTTATTTTTTTATTTTTAAAGTAATGATATTTTATTGGAAAAAGACTACTTCATGAACATAAATACTGAACACAAAGAGGCCTAAAGAATTACAAAGAAAATGTATTATATACAAACGTGTAGCAACTCTTTAAAATCAACAATAAAATTATTATTGGTAAGGCCCCAAGCAAGAGACCAATCAAACAAAGATTTAACAAATATTGTTGTCAATTGAGTCACCAAACTTTCTGCATCCTCAAGAGTACGACAATTTCATTCTCTACCCAAAGTCCACATCAAACATAAAGGGACTAAATTCCAAATATCCGATAAATGTTTGCCAATCCAATACCTCCAACCAAACAAAAGATCAATGACCTTTTTCAGTAACACCCATTGAAACCCCAAAAGATCTAAAAATAAAACTCCACAAATCATATGCAACAACGCAATGTAACAGTAAATGATCCACTCTCCCCACTGCACCAATGTATACAGCACCATCCTACTAACGTATAGACTCTCTTAATGAGATTATCACATTTGAGGGATTTTCTCCAAGTTATTGTCCATACAAAGGAGACCCTCATTGGATACTTAACACACTAAATACTCTTCCATGGGAAAGAAACTGCACATGTACCCCTTAAGGCATTGTAAAAAGAGCGAACATCACATTCACTACTCCCTTTTAATCTCCAATTCATTCTATCACATCCCATTCTCCTAGGGTAAGTAAAGAAGATTTAGAAAGGAGTTCACCAACTCCCAACTCCCAATCATTAAAGCCTCTATGAAATCTGACATTCCAGCTCCGCATCTTCCATCTATTGGTGTAGAGGTATGTCCCATTCCACCCTAATGCTTTTCCATTGCTACAACCATGAGTCCCTCAAATAGCTTTCGATGCCCATCCACCCCATTCCTCACCTTACTTCATAGCTAATAGCCTAACACCTGCCACCATAAATGTGTATTTTCCATCCCAAAGTGCCCTAACCATTTCCAATAAAGCCTGATTAAGGGTATTAA
The DNA here is from genome assembly GCA_030021035.2 of Notholithocarpus densiflorus. NCBI lineage: Eukaryota > Viridiplantae > Streptophyta > Magnoliopsida > Fagales > Fagaceae > Notholithocarpus > Notholithocarpus densiflorus. The sequence goes on along the minus strand of JARYZH020000138.1, from coordinate 919,883 downwards.
CCTTCCTTACAAAGTTACATCTAATCCTCCATTAGCAACAAGGGAGCAAATTGTATCCTATCTCATCTAATGGTATTTGAACTCTCATCTCCTGAACCACCCCACAAAAAGTTTCTCTGTAGTCTCTACATTGGTTTGCCACACATGTGGGGATAATAAAGAGAGAGAGAGTGCGTAAGTAATCTAAAAAGTGTACTCTTCAAAAGCATTATCCTCCCCCCCTCCTCCTTGACAAGCATAACTTATTCTAACCAAATAATCTACGGTCCATCTTCTCTATAAGTGGATTCCATAGCATTTTCACTTTAAAGGATGGCCCCAATGGAATTCCAAGATAAGCCATCAAAAATTCCCAATCTTGCAACATAGGACATCTATGAGCTCTACCAAGTTGCCAAACTCTTCCATTGGAACCATTTCAGTCTGACACTCTTACCCAAGCCAAGATTACTATTAGACCTATAACAGCTTCAAAACAAATCAGCACCATTCTAATATAAAGAAATTTTTCAACATTTGCATCACGGATAAAATTCTAACATTGGCAAATAAGAGGTGAGAGATTCGAAGCCTAGTTTCTGCAACAGTTCCCACCCTGAAGTCATTAATGAAGCCTCTTTCCTCAGTTTTCTACAGCATCTTGTTCTACACCTCCATAACCAAAACAAAAGACAATGGGAATAGCTGCCATCATATCTTAGACCCCCTCAAACCACTAAAGAAACCAGAACCGGGACAGTTCACTACGACCAAGAATCAAACATTAAAAATACAGGCACAAATCCAACCTCTCCAATTTTCGCCAAATTCTTTCCATCACAAAAAGCAGCGCAAAAGCATTTACTTTGGCATCCTTTGGATGATGTATAGCTCTCTTAGGACCTGCTTAGTTAGTTAAGTTGAATTGAGCTTTATTGTATATTTGTTGATGTATCAATTTTAATTACATTTTACATAACAATGCCAATCTCGTTAATTCCAGATTTTTCTTTTTTCTTTTTTGGAATGGATTGCCCCTGTACCAAATGCCCATATGAGTTTTTTTTTTTTTTTTTTTGACGTATGAGAACTTCACTCAGATTAGTTGCACGTCGCAGAGCATACTGTTAATCAAACTCCTACGGGTAACTGACCCCACCCAAATGCCCATGAGGCTTATTTTGTATTTTGATTAAATTCTTAAGTACTTTTCTTAGTTATTACTAGTAGTCCTAGTCTTTTTAGGAATAGATCATTTAGAGTCCAATGCTTTATTGTAGTCAATAACAAGAAATTCAAGACTCGTAACAAAAAAATATAACATAGAACATCTAGTGCTGGAAAATCTTCTCTTTGATCTCTCAATTACTCCTAAAATCCCTAAAAAAAATTCACAAAAACTCCAACTTGTTCTCACATTTTCAATCGATGCATATAGAACAGTTCAGATTGGCGAAAAGCGCAGTACCTTGCCTCGCATCTTGTGGCAGGAAATGGGGATGAAGAAGAGGTGAGCCTGATCGGGATCTAAAGTCCGGAATCGGCTCTCCCGAATGTTCTGGAAGAAATAGCCCTCGCTGGCATACTTCCCGGTGAGCTTCCTCGGGGTCTGGTAGAAAGTTTTGGGATCTCCATCCGGGTATATGTAGACCTTGAAATTGGCCTCCATGTCGGCGAAATTCAACCCGAAAACCTTGGGCGAATGGTAAATATCGGAGAGTTGTTGGTGGTCGTCATCAACGGTGGCCGAAAGCAGGTGGTGGTGGTTGAGAGGAGAGAGGGGATGGGAGCGGAGGAGGGAGGAGGAGTTGAGGGAGAAGTAGGTGAAGGAAAGGAGAGTTAGGATTGCGAGTGTGAGGAGGGAGGCTTGGAGTGAGCAAAACGACGTCGTTGCTGCTGCTGCCTTGCCGGCTAACATTGCCGGATATATATGAATTTATGAATGTGAGAGAGAGAGTTAAGCTCTAGCTGCAAGAAGAAATGGGAAACTGCCGAATGGTTTACTGTTTAGCTTTGAAAGAGGGAAGTCGGTGATTTAGAGGCTTCAAATTCACACCATATAAATTTCTGCAGGACAGTCAGATCTGTATTATCGTACATATGATATGAGGGAAGTCACCATCTCAAAGTACCATCTTCCAAACTCCTTTTTTTTCCACGAGTGGACCAACACTAGATTGCTTCTAACTATCTAGATCTAGTACATCAATAATGTCATTTTTATAACAAATCAATCACAATAGATGTATCCATAATTATGAAAGATGTTATGACCTTGTATTTTTATAAGATGTATTGTATTCACAATATTTTCAATAAATTTTAATTAGTTAGTTGTTATAAGTTTTTAATTTAAATTTATCACTTAAATTATTTTTTTATATATTGGTAACAGTAATTAACAACTCGTTAATTAGGATTTGTTGTGAAATATTTTCATAATAAATTTTAATTAGTTAGTTGTTATAATTTTTTAATTTAAATTTACCATTGAAATTATTTTTTTATATACTGGTAACAGTAATTAACAACTCACTAACTAGAATTTGTTGTGAAAATATTATGAAAATGTTGTGGACATAGCAGATCTCATTGTAATAATGAGTTAATGACAAATTTTTCTTAACTTTTTAAATATAAATTAACTTACTATACTTGTTATCAAGAGCATCAACATTGGTAATGGCAAAAATTTAGCAATTTGACATCACAAAAAACTACTTTTTTTTATTTTACCACCTCATTTTACAAAACATTCAACATCGTTAGTTTTATTTTAGCATTCAACATAATAAAATATTACAAACAACACAATAAAATAATATATTCACTACCATAATCATTTAATAATCTGAGCTACAATAGAGGACCTAATTAAATATTGTTTTTTTTGTTTAACAAAAGCTATTGTGCACTATAGCTCAATAGTAAAAAATGTTGGTTTTTTCTCCACTGATGTAGAACACTTTTGTTATATTTGGTTGGTAAATTTAGCATTCTAGCAATTTGCCTCTACTAATACTAATGCTTTAAGAGTATTAGTAATTTAGCATTAGCATAGTTTTTTTTTTTTTTTTTTTTTTTGGTAAATTGCAAATTACATCCCTAAAAAATCTTTAAAGTTTGAAGTTGTTTGGATTTCACACTTTGAAATTTTAGAATTTGGATTTTATGACCTGAAATTTGTAAGTATTTGAATTTTACACTCTGGCATTTTAAATTATGGATTTTACCCCCTAAATTTTAGGGGTTTTTGGATTTTATTCCCTAAAATTTGGGAGTATTTGGATTTTAAACCCTAAAGTTTCATAATTGGGGGTGTAAAATTCAAACATCTCCAAACTTAAGAGGGTAATTTGCAATTTATCCTAATTTTTAAAAAATCAAAATAAAGCAAAAAAAAATTATATTTCATATTTTAGCTACTCTCACTTTCAAACACATTACACCACATATATAATTCTTTTTATTTTTTTTTTTATATTGTTAAAATATTATTTTCTCACAATTTTTATTTCGCTCTCTTTGGTCATTGCAATCCGTAATTGCCACCCACATCATAAAAGATAAACACAAAGAGCATACCTAGTCTGAAAGGGCACGAGGCAATCATCAAAATTCAAGACCCTAAAATCATTGTTCTCATCAAGTAAGAGGTTTGGGATCAAGGACATGGTAGTAGATAACTTGATACATGAAAGTGGCAAAAAGTACATTGGTCGAGGTCTGGACCTAGCTACACAATATGAGGGTGATATACATAGTGGAGGGTGAGACCTTGCTCTTGATCACACCCTCCATGCTGCAACCCACACCACCACCATAGGGGTGTTTTGACCAAACTAGAGTCCAAAAATCCAACTAAACCACCCAACGTCGACTCGATTTTAGCCTGAACTGAAGCTCCAGTTAGTCGGCAACAGGTATCCGATTCCAAGAACTGACACCGGTGAATCAAGTGGTGAGTTTCCTTCTCCAAAACCCAAGCCACCCAACCCGACTAAAGCTATATAAGAAATCCAATAAGATCAAGCCAGATCCAGCAAGATCTTGACCAGATCTAATGGGATTTAGCCAAATCCTAGCAAATCTCAACAAAAATTTGAAGATTTTGGCAAAGTTTTACAGATTTTGCGCAAACTTCACCACTGACATAACCGACCGACCGACCGACCACCATCTGAACCTAAAACCGACTCTACCAATTGATGTCGGTGGTCGGTTTCAGGTCCCTCCACCTTCCACCCGACGCCAGCGGGTTAGGTCCAGGTTGGGTCTAAAATTGAACCAACTTGACCCGTGGATAAGCCTAGGTCAAGAAAATGCAAAAGACTGAAGACACTCACATAGAGCCGCATACATAACACTTGTGCTTGGAGGGCAAATGTTCATGACTTAGGCCATAAAAAGCCCAAAACTATGAACTAATAACATAACTTACACTAAGTGTCTGTTTGCTAAAGATTATTTTTGTCAACTTATTTTACTATTTAGCTTATTTTTGGTACTATTCAGCTTATTTTTGGTATTATTCATGAGTCCTATTGCATTTTTTGGTACTATTTATGAGTTCTACTGTATTATTTCAGCTAAGTTTTACTTTTATCTATAGTACTTTAAACAAAAAATTTTGTTAGTTTCAGCAAAATAAGCGGATCTTAAACCTACAGTAAGTACAAGGCAGCCCATTAGAGATGATCAAATTGATGACAAAAAGAGCAATCACTGGTCTTGAAAGAAAGCCCTTCAAAATCCCATCAACCCATAACGTGCACGCTCAAATTCATTCCCCTTCCATTGGATCAATCTTTCCTCGGGCTTAAACTCATGGGAGCTTTACTCTCACTTGGTCTTGACAAAAAAGTCTCCAAGCCCATCAGACTTGGACTGCACACTATAAGCCTGGGGTCTGCAAGGCCCGGACTCTCAGTCCCAGTAATTCCAACAAAGAGTAAATAACCCTTTTTTTTTAAGCAACTATTATGAATAGACAGAACATTTTGGGTTTCTTCTTATACCGACGTACTCACTTCACTTGTAGACTTGTAGTTTGTTATTTTCTATTGTTTTTCTTAAAATGGTTGACGTGGGCTTTAAGCTTGCAAGTTTAGAAATCTGCTGGTAAAGACCCTTTTATTTTTTGTGAGAGTGTTTGGTTCCACTTTCCATACATAACAACTCGGCCATGCAGTGAAAAACTAAAAAAAAGTAACCCACAATTATTCATGATTTATTTAAAACTCATTATTTGAGGAATAACCCAAAAAGTAAAATACTACTTTTTCCAGACCAAAAAAAAAGAAAGGAGTAAAAATACTTAAAAGCCAATTTCTTTCCAAAATGTCCTTTTACACACACTTCCTGTTGAGAGTGCAAGTAATTTGTAGGGAGTCAGGATCATAATTACTTGGGGGAGTGTTGTCCCAAAAATCAAAAAGCAATACCAAGAGCACAAAAATTTCCACAATTTTTACCACATCTCACGTGATGAGTTATGAGCGGTTTAAGTATAGATATAGCATTTTACTTCTATTAACCATAACTCATTTACCTGACAAATTATGACCAAAATTATGAATTAAAAAAAAAATAGAGAGAGAATTATTAATCAATCAATAAAAATAAAAATAATGAAAGAGATTCCCCTACTCCAGTCCAGGGTTGGTAGGGTAGTAAATAGTGAATAGAAGAGAAGAGTAGTAGTAGTTGGCTGGCGCAAGCTACCAAAATGGAGTGCTATACTGCTAGTGCTACTTTTTTTTCCCTTCGCAAACTGCCCAGGCCGCTACTACTGTGTTTTATTTATTAAAAATCGGCTTCAAATAAATAAATACTATATAAAAATTAATTTAAATAAGAGAGAAAATTTGTTGAAGAGTCGTAGAACGACAACGAGGACCGTTCTGCACTCGCACTCATCGATCGCCATTAGCGAACGATCGATTTCAACTTCCTCTGTTCGAGCGATTCAAAATTCTCGTTTTTTCTGAAGAGAAAACGAAGAAGAGAGAGAGAGAGAGAGAGACAGTGAAGTAAAATTGGAAATGGCGCTTTCACGGCTTAGAGGTCCAGTGAAAGAGATCTCTAAGTCTCACGCTTCTTCTTTCTTAAGAGCTCGATTTCTCTCTTCTTCTTCCTCTAGATCCCTCTCTCGGTACACACTCTCTCTCTCTCTTGAAATTTATTTTTTTGTTTTTTTGTTTTTGGATGGTTTGAATTGGTGGAATGTTGTTGAGGATTATTGCATATGATCGAACTTGTTATTGAGACGATGAGAATTTTGTGAATCTGTTATTGGTTTGTGGAAAGTGTTGTGTACTGATGATATTGATAACTACTCTGTTGAAAGCTTTGAGTTTGACTTATTGCAACAATTGGCCAATTTTATTTTTATTTTAATGTTCTGCAAATTTTATTTGGTGAATTTTGTGCTGCGGCGAGTTTCGGTATCAATTAAGGAGGTAACAGAGAGTGTGATTTCGTATAGAATAGAATGACGGAAAAGAATAAACTGTGGTCTGCTGATGTTGACTCATTTGTTGAGGATTTATAGGCGACTCCAAAATTTTTGGGACTAAGGCTTGGTTGTTGTTATTGTAAAAGTTTTGGTATCATATCAAGCTTGTTGTTTTGGGTTGGAACAAAAAGGTTGAAGGGAGACCAAATTGTGTTCAAGTAAAGTGTGATACTCCATAGGCATTTTCGTAGACTGACCTGGTGAAGGAAATGCCAAAACATGGTCTATATTATGAATTACTAAACTGGTGTATGAAAAGAAGAATCAGAGAAGAGGGTTTGTGACTAGATTTGGAGGAGAAATTATTTGAAATGAGCTGCTAGTATGATCAAAGAACTAATTAATGAGTGCACTACAGTGGATTTATATTGAATTAGGACAAATTTTTCGTTTGACACTAAACAGAACTGGGACAATGCTGGTCAATCGAATAAAGCTGCCAATAAATCATTATGCGTTGTGCTAAATCTCAATAATAAAAAAAGGTGTGTTTTTGAAAATTTTAAGAGTGGACGATGGGTTAATGTTACAACAGTTGATGACTTTGACTTGAATATACATAAAAATAAGATGTCAATGGCGATTGTGTTTCCTTTACACGTCAATGTTCTTCTAACAATTTAAATGATTGCTTCTCAACTAATCTAGAAGAATTCTTTATATTTTCACTTATCAGGGAATGTATATGTATCACTCTTATTGTTTTGAATGCATATTGCCCAGTATTATAGAGCTGCATAATTGATCTTATAATGTGCTGTTTTATCCTGCTGGTGCAGCCCTCCCTGTGTTCAAAATTCTCTTGTGGGTGGTCATGGCTCTCTATTAAGGTTTGCATTCATCAGCTTTTTGTTTATCATTTGTTTGCAAATTCAATTACAATTGCTTTACCTGGTTTTATGATTCATAAAATCCGTATTCACTTTCTCTTGGAAATCGTGAATGTCTTGAAGCACTTGTTATTTAACTTGAGGAGTAAAGGTGTTACCCCTTTTTCAATGAATGTACTTTGAATTTATTGGACATTTTGTCTTTACAACTCAAAAGGGTAAAGTTGTTTTGGCTTGGGCATATTGCCATCAAAACTTAGTTGCATTGATACTTGAAAGTTGAAACTAAGCCAAGCTAGGATCATCAGCTTAGGAACCAGTTTAATCCAACCATGCAGATAAATTTAGGACAGACCTAAGATGCCAAAAGGACTAGCTATAAACTTGTCTGGTCCTTACCCAAGTTTCCTATTACAGCTTGAGGTGGTAAATTACAGTATAAAGAAGATTATGTTAAATTTGTTATCCTCAATAATTTATATTTCTTTTTATATGTGTTTTTGCATTTGTGACCTCAATTGCATAAGCTTGAACAAGCTCTTACCTTTCCAGATGTAGTTAGAGATTGTCCACGTAGTATGACGGATGTTTTGTTAGTCTTGTGACCCTGTATGAATTTTTTATCCATCTTTCATTTGTATGCCTGTATGCATATCTTGAAGGCGTTCAGCATAGAACCAAAACAATGTTACTTACCAAAAAAAAATGTTGTAGGGAAAACCCAAAATTTTATTCAGGGGCTATTTGGCTTTGTCTTGTCGGACTCACTCAGCTGTCACTCCTTGATATTTCTTTCTTTTCTTTTTGTTTGTTTGTTTTTTTTTTTTTTTTTTTAATTTTATTTCTTATTTACTGACAATGAAATTAATCAGGCCCGCATCTTTATTTATGCTCACTGGAGTTCAAAATAATTCTTTAAAACTAAAGGTTAGTGTTTGAAATGTATTGGTAAATAGCTCTTCATACCAGGGATGTCTTCTGATACCATTACAATTTTTTCAGCTCTGGGTTGGTGGTATCAAGCACTTCTCTTCCGCAGGTATATGTCTTCTCCATCCAGTTACAAATCTCTGCTCGTCTTTGACAGAATAATGCTTTAGTGATTAAAATCAGCATTTCTTATTATCTTAAACTTTTGGGACAAGTGGTAGCTTATCATGGTAATTAAATTGTAAAATATGAGGCATTAGGTTTGAGAGGGGGGGGGGGGGGGGAAGGTTGAGAGACATTTGATAAAAGTTTTAGTGCTTTGTTAATTAGTCCCTTGCCTTAGCACATATTTAGAAAGCAGCGCACTTTTGAAGATTTGGAAGGCATAGGAGGCAACTTTTACTAGTTCATTATATGAGTGGTTGCGTGCAAGGGGCTTAGAAATAGTGATTCCATTGCATCATTCATAGAGTAATTACCTTTTTGTAGATAATTCTTTTATTGTAATTCTTTAGAATTCTGTGTCTTTTATACATGTAGTAGTTTCTTTTCAATAAAATTATTCTTACCTATATATATAACCAAAAGAACACCTTTATGCTAGTTATTAAAATAACAAGGGCAATTCTAATGACTTCTAAGCTGGTTTACACATCAAACGTGCTTAGTTTGAAAGACGGTGTTTGCAATGAGGCACAAGCTAACGACTTCGTGAGAATGCGACCCATATAATTATCTAAGAGAACATAGGGAGGGGGCAAATCTCTGTTGCCACATTAATAATCCTAAATAAAGGAGGAGTCAAACTGATATGTTTAATGCTCATGTAAATATGATAGTAGCTTCTGATTGTCATTGACTATTTGCATAGGGAGTAGAGCATCAATATCCATGTCATGAAGGAGAGAGCAAACCCATAACATCTTGAAGCAGTATGAGCCATAACTTGATATTTAGCTTCGCAATAGAATGAGTGATAGTATTTTTGCTTTTCCCCATGCCACATAAAAAGATTACCTTATGAAAGCTAAGAAGAGTGTGCTGGACTGCCAATCAAAATGACTACCAGCCTAGTTAGCAATGGTGGCACCTATTACAAAAAGTAAAGGTCATGTACACAGTCTTCTTCTAGGATCATCCTTTAGATACGCAGATATGAAAAATAGCTTCAGTGTTAGTGGGCTGGGACAGAGCATGATATACTATTCCTGAACCAATAATGAATCAAACAAGTAGTGTCAGGCAATTAATAGTTGGAAATAATTTCCAAACAATTAGCGTATTGGCCAACATCATTAAAACAGTTCGTTAATAAAAAAGATTTAAAATAATCTACGCGAACATTGGAACCATACCCCCAATAGCAATGACTTTAAATAGATCTAATTATGGATGAGGATCATCAAACCCAAAGAAAGCCTTTGTGGCATTCAACAAACATGTGTCTACCATTAGTAACAACATATCCAGGGGTTGATCCATGTATATATTTCGCCTTTGAAGTTCTCCATGAAGGAAGGCATTTTTATATTAAAATTACAGAATGGCAATGAATGATCATGTATAGAGTAGTATGGTTTGAATTTATATTTTGTCTTCTGCATAGCCTTTAAACTGTTCAAAGTTGAAAGTATATCTCTTGTTGCTTTTACTTTGAATTAACCTTACTCTCCGTCTGTCATGGAAAAGTCTTGCACATGTCTCTGTAAGCAATGTAAAATAAATTAAGGACTTATCAATTCTTTTCATACAAAGTTCTGAAACGTTTCTCTTTTTCAAACTTATTAGATTTCATTGATCATTGTAACTTTGGAGTTTAACACTATGATATACCTTTGGTACACGTCCTATGTGGTGCACTCCATTTTCTTTACTCAATAAAATTTATTATTCATAAAAAGGGCTTATCAATTCTTGACAAAAGCATACTTCTGATAAGAATTTTGCTTTTCATTCTTCCAATTATTCATATGTCCTCAATGTTTTCGATTGATGTTCCATTACGGAAATTATCCAAAAACAAAAAATCGGAAAAGAAAAGAAATCCTTCATATTCTCATGATTACTTTCTTTAAACTTCCATAAATTTCTAAGTATCATAATTTTTCATTTTAATCCCCCTCACATAGAACCCAAATTAATTCTTTAAAATAAATTTTTTAATATTTTGTTTATCATTTTAGAGACTCATAAGTTCTTGTAAGTGAATTATATTCTGACTTTCATCATCAAGTGGACTGTTATTGCAGATTCTTCACATACAGTACTCCAGATGCCAGCTATGTCTCCTACAATGGTAAAATATGCGAGGAGTTGATTTTAGATGTTATCCACACGCGTGTGTTGTTCTTTTTGTTGCTTCCAAGAAGTTTTGCAATCTTAATTGTTACTCTTTTGTGCAGAGCCAAGGTAACATTGCAAATTATAAAGAAAGAATAGATAGGGTCAGTTATACCAAAAGTTTCATATAGTTTTAAAAGATTAAAGCTTAGTTATTTTCAATTCAATATACTTAAAGATAATTGTTGAAATAAATCCTTCCTCTTAATGAGAAGTGATCAATTTAGTTATTTCATTATTAAATTTGTGTTGTCCTGACTGTTGATTTAATTTAACAGATAGAAGTGGGTGATGTACTATGCGAAATTGAGACTGACAAAGCCACTCTTGAGCTAGAAAGTCTTGAGGAGGGGTAATGTTTATTTGCTATGTTGGAAAATGTATAATACTTGAATGCGTGTTGCACATCAGCTATTAAAGAAAGGAATTGTTTAGTAACCACTCTTCACGTTAGATGTTCTTAATTTGGCATTACATTAAGAATATTTCTTCTAGATTGGTCATCTGTTCCCATACTGTTTACTTTGAAATAGTTTGCTTCATATCTGTTTCCTGGGTCTTCAGTTCTTTTGTATTCTATGTTGATCAGAACTACATAAAGGTGCAAATTCTGATCCATCCTAAAATGCTTACCACATCTGTTCTTGGATGGGTAAGGGGTTAAATTCTGCAGGTTTCTGGCTAAGATACTGGTACCTGATGGTTCAAAAGATGTGCCTGTTGGACAACCTATTGCAATAACGGTAACTCATGATAATCCTTTAAGAAAGATTGCCATTTCTTTTTCATGAAAATCCTACTGCAGTAAATTTTATTTACTTTGTAAAGATATTAAATTTTTTTGGGAAAGTTAATATCATTTTAATGTGACACTGCTGTTTTAATAGTTTCTGTATTAACCATTCAAGTATTTAATTATTGTAAAACTAATTAGGCATGTGCCAAATGAGTAATAGCTCAACTGGCACTTCCTTTCTTTATAATGGGTTGGAGGGTGAGGTCTTGAATCTATTGGGTGTAGTTTACCAGTAAAAGAAGAAAAACTAACATTTTGTGCATTTACTAGGTTGAGGATCAAGATGATATCCAAAATGTCCCTGCTACTGTGGCAGGTGGATCTGAGATTAAAGAGGAAACAAATAAATCAGAATGTGAAAAATGAGAACAAAGTACAAGAGAAAAGTTCAATTAAGACAAGTGCATCTGCGCTTCCTCCTCATATTCTTGTCGAAATGCCTGCATTATCCCCAACTATGGTAAGAAACATTGGATGTTAGTTTCTGCTCAGATTATCATGCTAAATTTTCTTTCTTCTGGGTGAAGCTTGTTTGCTTTTATATGTATGCACAGAATCAGGGAAACATTGCGAAGTGGATAAAGAAAGAAGGAGACAAGGTTTTGTGTTTAATATATTTTAAATCTGCTGTTGAACTACTTCTTGTTTCTCATTTAGGGGATACAGAATAATTGCATTAAAATGCCTCTTGATTGTTTACTCAAACTAACAGATCAATGTGGGTGATGTTATATGTGAGATAGAGACAGACAAAGCTACCCTTGAATTTGAATGTCTTGAAGAGGGGTAATGTTCTTTCCTTATGTTAGGATTATTGTGTTGCAGTTTGGTTGATGTTAAATATTTGTGTCTGAACATGGTATTTGGTTACTTGTAGAATAGATCACCATTTATTTTTGCATGTCTGATCAGTGTGAGGAAGTGACTGATATTGTTGTTAAAAACTGATTCATTGTGTCCCACCAGACTTTAATAAAGTTGAAATGCAATATAACCATGGTCATGTAGGCATATGTGTACACAAGTGTTTCACAGAATAAAAGGGCTTTGTTGGGTGTCTTTGTTATAGTCCTAGTTGTTTTTAACTGGTAGTTGTAAAGTTTAAAGAATAGGAAAAGGCTAGGGAACCAAAGCCTTTATGTATATTATTTTATCACCCTTTCTTTCCCTTAAAATAGTTTGCTTTGGTTCCATCTTTGAGTTTAGAACTTTTGAATTTAATGCTAATGCCAGTTTTTTTGGGATGTTTCTTCTTATTGGTACGTGAGGCGTTTGAATTGTTAATAATGAATTCCTTTATTTGTTACTTTTAACATGTTTGCTTACATTTTAAAATGGAATATTATTTAGGTACTTGGCTAAGATACTAGCACCTGAAGGTTCAAAGGATGTGGCTGTGGGTCAACCTATTGCAATAACAGTAAGTGTGATAATGCTTGTACAAATGTATAACATACTTTTGACCTTAGCAACTTTCAGCCAATGCTATTATAGCTGAGCAGTAGGGCATCTGTAAGCTTGCTAATGGTTCCAGCCTGCACCTGTAAAGGGTTGACAATGTTCTAGTCTAAATTTTAATATGTTTTATTGCCTCCCAAAAGAAGAAATGTAGAGGGTGCTACTAATTGCCAGTTAAATTGATTAATAGCTATAGTTTCTTTCTGCACCTCAAGTTACTTTTATGGAAATGTCATCCCTTAAACTAGCCACTTATACATTTTGGCGAAAGTCACCATTGCCTATTGTTTTCCAAGGTTGAGGATCCAGCTTTGATATTGAGACAGTAAACAATAGTGTTAGCAGTGGTTCTTGAAATCAAAGAGGCAAAGCCACGCATCGTGATGATGGGAAATGAAGCTAAAGCTCAGAAAACAAGTGTTGCGAGGATCAGTCCATCTGCAAAGTTGCTAATTACAGAATATGGATTGGATTCATCATCATTAAAGGCATCAGGATCTCATGGTACGCTGCTCAAGGGGGATGTTTTAGCTGCAATTAAGTCAGGAAAAGGATCTTCATCTAAAGAGAAGACACTCCCATCACCTCAAAAAGCTTCTCCCGCTGTGTCAACAGATTCAAGGTCTCACATAAAGCAGTCAGATTCTTTTGAAGATCTGCCTAATAGTCAAATACACAAGGTTGGTTTTGTTGAACTAGTAATTAGATTTGAGCAACATTTTCTGTTTAGAATGTCCTTTTATATGTGCTTTGTGGATTCCAAGATTGGAGAAGTTTAAGAGACAACAATACAGCATCCCAGGACATTGTTGCTGTCTCTGTATATTTGATAATCAGTGTTTAAAATATTTTTCATATAGTTGATGAGTACTTGTTAAAATTTAAAGAAAATTCATAAATGGCTCCAAGGCTAGCCTTGCTGGTGGCCTAGAGTACGGGGTATTTAAGAATTACATGATTATAATGTAAATTAGAATTGTGAGAAGGGAATAATATATATATATATATATATAATATAATATGTTGACTAAAAAAAAAATTGCTTTCATGAGAAGTACATGGCGTAAGTAGTGCCATTAGAGGACATTGTGGGAAAAAGTTGGATAAGATGGTCTGGAGAAGATTATGCACTAGAAGCAGGAGTAATTTGGTTCAAGTGCATGCAACTCAAAGGCAAGGGTAAGGGCCGAGAAGAACCACTGTCAAGGCAATTAGGAAAAAAGATTAGGTCTTATGTTCTTGCCTTAGGTAGCATAGAACAATAAAAAAGGATTCTACGAATGATTAGTGGTTGGAATGAGAATTCATTGACTTGTTCTTACATGGAATCTGGTATATATGCCAAGGAATTTTTATAAAGAGATAAATTTTGTTAGAATAATGGTTAAATGTTTCAATTTACCATTTCCTAATAGTTTAATCTTTTAAAGTGGTTTATCTGGTATCAAGAGTAGGTGGTTCCAGTTCTAACTAGATCTGCACTCTTCCTCAACTTTTAAAAGATTAAAAATCCCACTTCTTGGCCCCACTTATTAATGGGAGTCTGGGCCTACGTAGAGGGGGAGGTGTTAGAATAATACGATTAAATGATTCTATCAGCAATATAGGAAGAGGTTTAGTTCTACAATCAATTACCTAAAGCAACTAGTCTAGGGCATTATTTTAGACTTAATGTTTAAATTGAATGTCAGCCTAATTAAAGGCCACCAAAAGCATAACATTTGAGCTTCAAAATCTCTGATATTTAGACTATTTAGAATGTCTCTTTTGTTTTGTTTTGTTTTTTTTTTTTTTTTGGGTGATTAAATAGTAGTTTATAGTGGTTGTGCTGTAATATCATTGTTGCCAGGTAATAGCCAGAAGGTTATTGGAATCGAAACAAAATACACCACATTTATATTTATCATCAGGTTCTGAAGCTCTACAGTTGATAATGTGAATACTCTATGGTTGTTAATATAAAATGATATATCTAAAATATTAAAATGATGTTTGTCAGATGTTATACTGGATCCTCTTCTTTCTCTTAGAAAGGAACTTAAAGGTATGGAATAAGTTTCAAATCTATTAATTCAGTTTCTTGGGCATAGTATGTAATTCTCTGTGATCATTCATTTTACTTCCTCAATTACAGAGAAGCATGGTGTTAAAAGTTTCCAGTGAATGACATTGTCAAAGCTGTAGCTGTGGCACTGAGAAATGTACCGGAAGCAAATGGTAAAGACATATCAGTTATAGTAATGGTCATAAATTCATTGATGCACATATAATTGGTGGCAGATGCTTTCTGTTGCCAGATAGTAGAGTCAATCCTGAAATTGTAATTTATTAAAAAGATGGTAGAGTCATCTAGAAAATCAAATTGTACTTATTTTTTGATAATTAAATCAAATTGTACTTCTTTATATAAAGAAAAATGGAGCATTGAGAAAATATTTGATGTCAGTCTTTAGGGAAACAGGCTGTGCCAAAACATATATAAACCCGTATTTTTCTTGATTATTTTATGCCCAAAAGGTAGTAGAAAAAACCCACTATCTTGACCAAGAAATAGAGAAAGCTGATTCTCCTATATTTTCATGCCCTGCTAATACTTATTGTTGTTTTTTGTGCTTTGCTTGTATTTTTTTAATTCCAACTATTGTGGTTCTAGGAAAAAAAGGAATTTTTTTTTGGATAGGGGATGTCAGCTTGATCTGAGGGTGGTCAATGAACAATGAAAAGATTAGCTTTAGTTGCATCTGAAATGTTTTAATTGAATACTCAGTATTGGTTGATCTGAATGCTGTCAATGAATAAACAATAAAATGATTACATTTTAGTTATATCTGAATGTATAAAAGCTAATACACTTTCTCTTCGTGTGCTTGTTTGCTGATTGTCATTTTCATGGAGTTTGTAACTATTTTTCTCTATCATTCCTGCAACCTCTCACTTGTCATTAGCCCAATGATTAATACTGATGCTCTTTTCCACCACCGGCTTGTATTAGCAACAAGCTTCTTTGAAATATGTAACCACCGCACACCCTTGGTGCAATGGTCACTCTATAAGTATAAATCACAAGCATAAGTGCCAGTGGGGTATACGAGGCTCAAGTTTTCAAGTAGAAGCTTCACACACATATACACTTAGATTACTTTAGAGTAGAATTTCTATCTTGTATAAAATAAAATAAAAAAATAATTCATTTAGTTTGCTTTTCTAAAACCTATCAAAAAAAAAAATGTGTTATAGATATACATCTGAAGTTTAGGAGTATTTCAATTTTCTTGCATTAAATTCCACACCAGTATCTGTTTCCCAATGTTTCTTGTGTATTATTATTGGTCAGATTGATGAATTTAAGGTAAAAAAATTTCCCAATGTTATATTGTTGTATAATACTGAACTTCATTTCTTTCTACTGCTGGCAGGATCTACTGAGTAAGCATACATACATACAAACATGCGTGTGTTTTATCTATGTTCATTTTGACTCTAGACTCTAAAACAGCAATTTAGTCAGTGATATTCTGATACTGAAATTTTGTTCTCTTGATGCATGTCAGCTTACTGAGTGAGAAAGGAGAAGTCATTTTATGCGATTCTGTTGACATTTCGATTGCAGTGGCAACAGAGAAGGTATGAATATTATATCAACAATTGTGGCTTTGAAGTTTTAAACAGTGCCTAATGTCATCCTATTGTATTGCCTAGGGATTGATGACTCCAATAGTGAGGAATGCAGATCAGAAGACCCTATCGTCAATATCCTTGGAGGTACTCTATTGTAATTTGAGTAGTTTTTAGTTTGATCACTTCAATTGATGACTCAATCTGCTTGAATGCAGTTGCACTGGAAGCATGCATCAATTTATTATTTCCTTTATTGCTATATGTCCAAAGAAATTAGTGTGGAATCTGGTTGCAGGAAAATGATTGATACAAAATCATAGAATTTGAGTTATTTTTAAATCCACTGCTCAACAGGAAAAGTTGTCTCTAGGCCCAAATCTTTCTCGTTAATCATCCATTCAAATTTAATATGGATCATTGTCAATTTCTCTACTGATATTTGGCTTCAGATCAAGGAATTAGCTGAGAAGGCAAGGGCAGGGAAGCTTTCACCAAATGAATTCCAAGGAGGAACTTTTAGGTGAATATATCATGCTAGGGACCTAATTACCTTTCGCTTTCTAAAATAGTTAATTTAAATTGTTCTATTCTTTTATAAGCATTTCAAACTTGGGAATGTTTCAGTGGATCATTTTTGCAATTATAAATCTCCAGCAGGTTCTCTCTCTCTCTCTCTCTCTGTGTGTGAGCCTAAATTTGCTTTATTATTTCTCGTTTGGTTATTAACTTTACAAGTGATGATATCAGCTCTAGAATAAGCAATTGGTAAAATTAATTTTTATCTGTGTTAAAAATGACAGTGCTATTTTTTGTTTCAGAAAATGAAAAGCTGTTTTTTTTTTTAATTAATAGAGGAAGATCTAAGAGATTTGAGATATCACCGCTCAAATGCACATTGTTTTTGGGTTCCTGTCAAGTTCAATAATGTCTATGTTCATACAGTAAACAATTCTTCACCTTTGCTGAATGCAGCCTGTATACATGAAACAATTGACAAGAATTTGTGCTGCCAAATCTTGCAAGGTTTTATTTATTTATTGATTTTTATAATATTTTTCTTCTTTTCCATTTTCAGAAAATAGAAAATGACTTTCAAAAAGAAACCAAATTGACCCTTAGAGTACTCTATTCTGCATTTAGTTAACATTGCATGCTGTAAATGTCTCTTGTATAAATTTGTTGACTTCCGCAGGCTGGTATCCTTGCTGTTGGTAGAGGCAACAAAGTTGTTGAAGTAGTAATTGGAAGTGATGGTAAGAAATTTGTTGTTTTCTACACCATTATATGCTTTTAGTGACAGGTTAGATGACGTGAATTATTTTTTACCCAGGAGTCGAAAGGCCTGCAGTTGTCACAAAAATGAACTTAATGCTATCTGCTGATCATCGTGTTTTTGATGGCAAAGTTGGAGGTACAATCTTTGCTATCTTATTTGTGAGGTTGTGTGCTAATGTTTGACACGAATCTTTTCATCAATCACCAATCCATTGCTTCTAATTTAGGAGGCTGCCTCATAAATGATTAATCTTGCACAAACTCTGTTTAGCACAATTGACAACAGTAAACTATTTGGCTTCTTCTTGAGCCTTCTGGTTTTGTAGTCAAGTGACACGCCAATCATGACATGGGGCCACAGTTGACTTATCGGAGAAGTTAGCTACTATGTTGCCCCTGTATTGGGTAACAGATCATGTGTATATTCCGAATGTGGCATGGTGCTATGGGTGAATGACAAATTGGGGAGGCCATTGCAGATAGTAACTAAACCTTATTGAGATTGACAACCAGTGAACCTGAAGACATACTTTTTTGTTGGGTACAACCAGTCTTGAAATATGCACCATCTCATTGCTGTTGTCAGACAAATTCAGACCTGATAAGGGGTTCTGATTTATCTTATTGTTTAAATGTTTACTCTTATATTGTCTTGATCATTAGCTATCCTAGGATGATTTGATATATAAGCAGTTGAAAAGGACCTATTGAAGGTCATGATAACAAAGTTTCATCCCTATTCATATTTTTTGAGTACTTACTTAACAGGTTAATGCTATTCTATCTTGCAGGATCATTCTTCTCAGCTTTGGGTTCAAACTTTAGTGATGTCCGAAGACTTCTTTTGTAATAACATGAGAAAAGCCATGAAATTAATTAATGGGGGCTTCCAAGAGATCAACTACAGTGGCGGATGTAATTTAGTCAATTTTTTTTTTTCAGATTAACATGTTATTTTTCTTCCTGGAATACCCCAGCCTGAAACATTCTGCTTTTGTTGTACCATCTCAGTCAGAGGATTTTTGCTGGTTCCTTGAATCCAACTTCCCCATAGAGAACTGATTTGTTGAGGAGCATAAGCCATGAGGTTTGGCATGATTTTAGGTTTCAATGTCTGAGGTTTTCTGAACAAGAAAACAACAGAAATGTTCCAAGGTTTTGATGCTTTTCGTCATCTAACATAATTCTGTAGCTTTACGTTCCATTTTTTGGAATAATTAATGATGTATAAAAGAGCTACAGAAAATAAACTTCTATATCAATGAGTTGATTCTTATTTGTGCAGTATTCAATCTCTTTCCCCCCCCACCATTTTATTTATTATTATTGATATGATTTGGTGAAATCATTAACTGTGTTGCTTGTGCCAGTAGTTCCTAAATGAGACCAAAGCTTGATCCTAATCTTTGTTCTTGATACTGTGTTAAGTGTTTTTTGTTGCACATGTAGATAATATTTACCAAAGCATTCTATGGCTACAAATTTGAGAAAGACCATTGACGGGCTGCTACTTTCCCAGTGCGGCAAGACGTTAGTGACTTGATGTTAGGGAAGCCGATGACCGAAGCCTTGATGTCGTAAATAGAATGGCTCAAAGATTGTGGAATTCTTTGGTGATTTTGAAGTATTAACTGAGAGAGAAGGTGTAATGAACTAGGCACTGTCACGTAGATAAAACATGTCTGAAAATATAAACAACCTGCACCTGGAAAGAAAGATCCCAATTTATGAGCAATGCATAGGGACACAGCTCTTTTTATTTGATAAGAAACTGCTGACTTTATTAAGACGGGAAGATAAATTCAATACATCATTAGCAATAAATCTGACTCAATCAAATGGTTTAATTTTCTTCTATCCATGCCAAGAAAATTATCACTATTGACTATATCTTTTGGCATGCTTTGCCAATATATGAGCTGGCCTATTGCCTTGACGCCTGACATAGAGATACTTGAGCTAATTGAAAATTCTGAAACTTAAGCAGATACCCTGCCAAGATATTTTGAGATAATCATAGGTGGTACATAACCCTCAAAAGAGCATCAGCTACAATCTTGGAGTCACATTCAAAGATCACTTCCCTAGTACCCACATCCCAAGCAAACGAAACCCCAACCTCCATAGCTTTTGCTTTGATCTCCAAAGGTCCCAGCGGCTGGTGAATTTGTTTGTGACACAGGTTCAAACAAGATGAGGACTGAATGAACTAAATGAATGATTTATTGGTTTTAAACGGTTCCTTGGTTACCCATAAGTTTAATATTTTAATTTTTTAAGTAATGAGTATATTTCAATTTAAAAAATGGTTAAAATACCAAAATTATTACAAACAAGAAAGAATAGGAAATATCAACACAAAAAAAAGATATGAACTTCTAATCAAGACCAAGGATAATCATTCTTTAACTTATGTAAATACGTATGTTGTCTCAATATCATTAAGTAATAACGTTAAAAAAAAATTGATGCAAATTGAATGTATGGTATGGTATTACTATTTAATTTATGGAAAGTTTTACACTACTAAAAAAATTAATAGATTTTTTTAACCAAAAGAAAACTAAAAACAATGAAACCAAATCATAACACAAATTATCAAAATGTTAAATTTGTGCATTAGACAAATTACTCCTGTACCAAATGACAAGATACCAAAACCTTAACTTGTTGACAAAATGATATTTATACGTGAAGGCAAGTGGAGTGCTTTTGAGATTTAAAATGACTTTAAACACTAACTCCAGATTTCTTAAGGCCTCATGAGCTGAGATCCAGAGGTCTAGGTTAAAACTTCCTATCTAGCATCTTGGGGCCACCAATATTATAATAAACGAGTCAAGTTGGAGCGAAATTTTAGCAAAGTTTTTTACGATTGTTAATTTTATTTCAACACGAGACGAACTTGAGTTCGACATTAAACTAGATTAAATGTTCAAAACTTGGATCATTTTCTTTATTCCTACTTGTAAACAAGTCACTGGATTAACTTATTCTTTCTTGTATAATACCACTTAATTGTAAAATTTCCTCTATTCTCAAATTCATGCTATTACACAATCTAGATTATAGTTAAAATTATATTATTTGAGTTAATTAGAAATAATAGTTCGCTTATGAACTACAAAATTATATTCACCTTACCTTTTATTGTTAAAAATAATATATAAATATAATAATTTAAATGACTATATAAATAATTCAATAAACTACAAATTATAATTTGATATCCTCTTAAACTTATTTACAAACTTTACACAATTCAATCTCAAGTCTACATTATACATATTTTTAGACAATATATATTATTATAATATTTCTAAATTGAGCTTCATGTTCAT
Source organism: Notholithocarpus densiflorus (assembly GCA_030021035.2). Taxonomy (NCBI): domain Eukaryota; kingdom Viridiplantae; phylum Streptophyta; class Magnoliopsida; order Fagales; family Fagaceae; genus Notholithocarpus; species Notholithocarpus densiflorus. The sequence goes on along the minus strand of JARYZH020000138.1, from coordinate 898,799 downwards.
GAGCTTGTTGCAAATAGATTGTTATGTTTGGAGTTTTGCTTTTATTTAATAATTGAGTCTAAATTATTTTGAGTTTTACTTATTTACTAGATAAATGAACATAAACAAGTCTTTTCTTGAGTCTAGCTTCTTGATCTGTTCATAAAGAACTCGGTCCATTTATAGCTCACCAAGGGATTATCATGTAATTTCTTGTGTGAGTGGATGTAAATACCATAAATATATAGAATAATCGTTGTTTAAAGAGCTTTTGACACCTACATTAAAGTGGGTGAGGGATTCCTCTCACACTTCCTGGTATGTGGGATAATGGCCTATACACATTTGGGAGAATACCAAATGTTCAAAGAGTTCTAGAAACCCACATTAGGACCCAAAACATCAAGATTTATAATTATGTTAAAGGTAAACAACAATCCGCGAACAAACTTCATGGCACCGCTAAGTTATCAATTTACGATAGAAAGAATATTATTTTCACGTGGATTCTATCACGAAACTATTTTTTATTATACACCAACAACAACACATTAGTTGATGCAGAAATTAGGTGGTCCCTAGACTTATTATTAGAAAAAAAGTGCCCTTGTATTCTTCAATGCCATCAATTGTCTTCTTTCAGTTCAGGGGCATCAAGCACGAGCGGGCGAGTGGCTAATTTGCATTACAAAGGTACGGACAACTTTATTTGGTGGGGGGAGGGGGAGGGGTCATGAATTTTCTAATTGAACTGATGGTTCGGTCCGGTTCTGATAACACTAGGTAACACTTTCAGTTAATTCTTGCTAATTGTTCCTTGACTTCGAAAATTCATTGCTTGAAAGTTCTAAACTTGGAGAGTGTGATATACTGAGTTTTCTATGATAACTTTCTGCCATTAGGTAGCTAAGCCTGTCAGATATCCGCCAACCAAGATAGAACCAAAGAGAGTCCAAACTGCAACAAGTATCATAAACAACAGAAGCTCACCAACAAGAAACAAGTAAAACAAAAAGACCTGACTTAGAAGTTCCATGATGCAAAACAGATGAAGAGACACGCCACTTGAAATACTAGTTCTGATTTCTATGATCCGTAAAGTGTAAGCTGGCTCATTTTAAATAAGGGGGAAAAATTATCAATTCCCAACCAAAAATTATCGGAGTATTCTTGCTATATAAAATACTGTCATCATTCAGGAGGGCCTCTTGACAGCAAGTGGTTCATACCACCTAGGGACCAAACTCCAGCCGCTTTCCTTGCCTCCTCGTTAAAAGGTGGTTTCAATGGTCCCCTAAAGTGTGTTCTAACTATTGAGTGAAACTTCGAATTATATTTGACAACCTCCATTGTTCCATTTTCTCCTGCCCCACCCTTGAGGTGTCAGCTGTCCCTGATCCTGAGCAGGGATTACTGTGACCTCAGGCAAATATATTTAAACCATTTAACCCCTGCAGCACAATGCGTAATCTCCTGGGTAAACCACTCTCTCCAGTAATTCTGCTGTCTCATTATCACCTCCATTGCGAAAACGAGAAATGGTTGTGGCAGCACATCAAGTCCTCTGGCCTGTGTTCAAACTCAAAAGGGTTATGATTATGGAAACATCATTCACTGATGGAATGTTTGACACCATACTGAAAGGGTGTATCAAAAAAATGTGAGTCTTCTCTTACATGCAAACTGTATGAAAGAATTCTTATCATTTGAAGAAAATTCAAGAAAATGGAGCCATCTTCACAAAATGATAGGACTCAATTTATCTCAAAAGGATGTGCCCATCATTTGCATGATTTGAACTATGGTTCCATTCTCTTCAATTCCTAAATTTAGATGGGATTTAAACCAGCAGTTGCTATTACAATATGTATGAAGAAAATCAATTTCCATTGCTCAAATAGCAAGTCTAATAGCTGGCTTCATTAGAAATTATGCAAGTTTGGTATAAAAGAATAGATCTTGGAAATAGAATAGCTATATTTCACTTAACTAAGGAACAGCTATTAGAATAACTATTCTTCCCAAAACGTTAATAGCTATTTCTTAATCTCATATAATAGTTCTAAAAATAAAGATCCCAAAACCACTATTAGCTGCCACTCTCCTCAGATCTATCGCTATCTAGGGAATGTGGCACTATCTAAAATATATTACTAATAATTTGGCAGCAAATGGAATCCAACCTTGATAGTTAATTAGTATCTTATCCTCAAGGCTTCATTTGCAGTGGGTGTGTTAGAATTGACATTTAGGCAACAAAGTGGCACCATCTAAAATCTGTCACTAATAATTTGGCAGCATGAGGAATCATCTTGATAGCACCAGTATTGTATCCTCATTCCAATTTCTTGCTCCTGTGGAAATTTAGGTCCCAAGATAATTCATCATTAGAGTGAGAATGTAACACACATTGGATTGTGAACACTTTAGTCAAATTAAAAACAAAGTAGGAGGAAAGTTCTATACTGACCAGTTTAGTTTTCTATGGGTTTAAAAGCACATATGAATACTCATTGTAGGTCTTTTTATGATCTTTTTTACACCTATGTGATGTGTATCCATATTTTTCCCTAGCAAGATGCCAAAAATTAAAATAATGGTTGTTTTTAGTTTTCTTTTCTTTTCTGTATGTTAGTGGTATATTGCATGAGTATATATTGTCTTTTATTAATTATATGTCATCCCTGATCAGTGATGAAGTCATAGACTCATAGCTTCTTTCTTCTTTTCCCAGTAAAATACCAGTATAACCCTTTATATATGGCTAGTGACAAAGCCTTTTTGTTGTTGTGTGAAAGAATAACATAACTCTAAGTGCAGGTCTTTGCATCTTCATTAAATATGGTAGATGGAAACTTGAAAGAACCTATAAGTTTGCTAAAAACAATAATCATAATTCTTGATCTATTCCAGTATCATTACCAAACAGTTGAACAGAATAAATATTGCATTCCAACTTCTTGTATTCCTAGTAAGTTTTGATTCTCCTCATCTTCCAAGTAATCACGATGAGAAGTGGACAAACATGCCCTAAATTTGTGATAATCTACTTACCTATATATATAAAAATCAATTCCTGCCTCAAACCTACCAAATTTGAGAAAACTAGATTTTTGTTTTTGATCAAACCTGAGAACACTAGGGATTATTCAATGAAAGACACTGCTAGACCCCCACCAGGTCACAATCGCAGAAATATACATACTATATTTTAATTAATTTATTGAAAAGTGTCCATTTGAAATTCATAATCAATTATTTGATGACTCCATGGTTCGTGCTGGTCCAAATGAATCCATTCAAACAAGAAAAGTTTTGGCGAAAAAAGCACCTCATGGACACAATGCTCAACTGTATATGTAAAGGAGATCATTTCCAAAGTAGCAATGGCGGAGTCCCAAAGGCCATCATCATGAGCTGGTAATGCTCCATAAGAAGAACCTATCTCCTCTAGCTGTGCTGCAAGGAGAGGAAGTGCCGGCCCTCATCTTGAGCCACCTTGACAAAATCAGTGAAGAACTCCTTGGCATTGCCTCTTGCTTACCAAAACGTGCAATTATATCCTACAATAATCGAGTAAAAGTACATGATATAGATAGATAAGGCCATACATGAGATGCACAGAACAAGAAATTAATACATCCAAAAGAATAATGATCAAGCACATGAACAAGTATATGAATAACTAAGGCATGCTTGCTTCACATTTGGAATCAAGTCTTCTTTTTTTGAAAGTACGAAATAAAAACAATGCAAAAAGAGAAAAAGAAAAAGAAAAAAGAAAAAGAAAAGAAAAAAAAAGAAGCTATTTTAATCTATTTTAAGAAACTAAGTTCAGAAAGCTTCTAAATATACATTCTTAATGATCTTCCGATTATTACAAAAACAATTAATACAAGAAGTGTTACATGAAAGAATCCCTAATAAAATATACCTATCAAAAAAAGAATTCCTAATAAAATATTATATACAAGATCCCCTTAAGAGATGTTTGGTAATTGTTTTTTCCCTTTATTTTCTGTTTTTAAAACTTTTTTTTTTTGGAAACTAAAACTTACTTACTAATTAAAATTATTAAAACAAAACTGTTTTAAACTCCGCCTTGCGTAAGGAAATCAAACATGCAAAACGACTAATTTCAGCTTTCTAGTTTTAAAAGTCAAAGTATCTCTGTTTCATTTAATGAAAGAAGCATTAGAGTTCAAATCTTAATAACAACATATTTTTTTATTTTTTCTTCAAAAACTATTTTTTAATTTTAACTAACCAAACATGTTTTTGATTTCAAAATACAAGAAAATTGTTTTTTCTTTATATTCCTAGAAACAAGTTTTTAAAATAGAAAACAAAACTCGTTATCAAACATAAACTAAACTTCTAGAAAAAAATTTCAATAAAATTCTCTTATTGAGATTTAGGAGATATATCATGTACATAGGATGAGTACAAAACAATGTCCCAACAAAGAATTACAAGAAGTCTAAGCTCATAATAAATGCATATCAATATCTCCAAGGATTCTAGACCACGGAACAACAATCTCCCAAACTTATTTTTCAGCTCCAAAACTGATCCCTCCACATCATAACAATTGTTCCACTCCTCCATATGACCCATTATGCATAGGGAACAATATTTTACACTGAAGATATTTACTTCTCAAACCAATTCTCCATTCAAAAACCAGATCCACTACATTCTTGGCATTGCCTAATGAATCCCAGACATAGAAAAGACAAAAAAAAAAAAATCACACTATAGGTTACCACATATGGATCAGTAATAAATGAATCACATTTTGTCACTAACTAGCACATACAGCACTAGTCTGCCAAAGTGATACCTCCCCTTTGAGGTTGTCACAATATAAGTTTTTCTCCCCATGCTGCTGTGCGCACACAAAAAAATCCAGCTTTTTTCCTAATACCTTATTACACCAGATACTTTGGGAAACCGGTATCACTGTATCCTCCTAGAGTCTTGTAATAAGAACAAATCAAAATTGGCATTTTCAATCTCCAATTCAAGCAATCTAAACCCTGTCATCAGGATGTTGGAATACAAGATGTCCAACATAGAGTCAACTAACTCTAGTTTCCAATCATTGAAATCATAAACAAATCTGATGGGTCCATGAGGCACCCAACAAAGAATGAATACAAGCATCCTTATCTACTACAACACATACATACATATATACATGTAAGGCCAAGATAATAATATTCACATATATATATATATATATATATATATATGTTTGGTAAGTTACACATGTACCAATAAGTCTTCAACTGATTCCACCCTCCTTAGAACTTATAAAGTCAGACGCTAGTTGGAGCCTGAGCTTAGATCTCATCTACTATAATTGCTACAAAGGAAATAGTTCTTCTGAATGAGAATGATTTACACCATATATCATGCCATAGTCCCTCAAAATTCTAGGAATTAATGAATGGAAAACTAGTAAAGGTTATCAATGTCTATATGTCATCATATTAGATGGTTCCAAATTAGTACCACGAAAATGGTAAAACAGAGCCAATCAATACAGTGACTAAAAACAAAGATAAACAAACATTATTTAAATAAAAACAAAACAAATGGGGTTGGGGGGGTTTGAAAACAATATAGATATCATCCTTGTCCTTCTCATCATTAGTTTATTCATTAATTTAATAAAGTGAAAATTTATCATTCAACCAACTGAAAAGTATAGTTTAAATTAGTCTTTTTTAAGTGACCCTAAAGTGGAACCCATTCTCTGTGTTTCTATGCATTCATTCATTCAGTTCCTGTTCAGTCCTTAATATTGGTTTTTGGAATTTGTTCCTATTTTCTACATCAAAATAGTACTCCAAGACAAGTCAATAGGCCCAGCTCTCAGTGTGCACCAGGCTATGCACAATTGCCTGTCTACTCTGCAAGCTACCTGCTTTCCCAGTTTCGGCATTAGACTTTGGCGACACCAACTTAACCTGCACCCAAAAATACAAACGCAAAAGTTTTCCATTGAGGCATTTCATCGAACAGTTGGAATGCAAAGTAGCAAAATGGGCATTGAATTTGAAAAATGTACGTTGGCGAGCTCTGGCGGGGCGGTCTGGCACGGGCAGGTCCAGGGAAGGGTCGTAGGGTTGAGTGATTGTCCCTTTGTAGCCATACTACAGAGTCGCCGAGTCGAGCCTTCTCGTATGGGTCGCCTGCTGTTTTCAGCACTCGTAATGCTGCTTCCACTAAGGTCTCTCACCATCTTGCTGCTGTACCATGTTTTGCTTTTCTGTTTGCTCTTTTTTCTTCTCTGCTTTGTACTAGTACAGATTCCAAAAACAAAATGATGAGCTTTCGGCCTTAAGGTCCTTTTGATGTGTTTAAATTATTAAAGCTAATTTTTAAATAATATTTTTACATATTTTTTTTACCTACACATATTTTTAAAAACGAAAAACTATCGTTTAAATAATTATACCAATCGGCTTAACCTTTTAAAAACAACGTACCATTGTTTAATAATTTAGCGTAACATACTGGATAATTTGTGTTTAAGGGTGATGTCCCATACTCTTTTTTTTTGGATAATTTGTAATTACAATAGAAAATTGAGGATTTAGAACTTTTGATGTAAATTGAGTGATAAGACTTTTGATTGGAGATGACTAATTGAAAGTGTTCCACATTGGTTGTTAGTACTTCTATGATGTTTTAATAAAGACACATGATATAAATTTCCTTTTCGCTCATCAGAATTATCGTAATTATAAAATAAATAAAAAGAAGTGCTCCAAATTGAAGATTTTGTAATATAACAAAAATTCTTTCCATTTCTAGTTCTATATATATATATATGACATTCAAAATTTATGTTACATAAAAATAATTTCTATTTATATGCATAGGACCATTTCGAGTTTATTATGGGTTAAGTAGATTAGCATTGAATTGATCCAACTTTTAATTGTGCCAAATTAGGTCAATTTGTTTTAACAACAAAATCATTTATACTAAACACCACTCTTAGAGGTGCCCACGGGTTGCGTTTCATTTGGATTTATACTCCACTCATTACCGACCTACCTTGTTTAGGTGAATACCCAAAAATCGCCATTGAGCACTAAGTCTAAGTTATTTGACTAAAATTCTTTAATATCGGGCTGATATGGTCGATTTCATCGGTGTGGTTTGTTGAAGACAAAGATTGAACTTGATGGCAAAGGGCAAAGGATAGAGAAGATCTTAGCCTCTAAAGGCCATATCTATACTTTTTTGATGACGAAGAAATCAATACGTTTAAGCCGACGCTGATATTCGACACACCAACTCCACTTGCTATTCAATGGAAAAGGTTGGGTTTAAGACATGAAATCGTTGTCAATCGAAGGAATTGAGAAATCAATCATGAGGTTCAGGGTTTGCTGATTAGTTTGGTCAAGTTTCATGGCTTGTTGGATACCCCTACTAATCCCCAAAAAGTGCAGATCAATGGATGTGTCAAACATAACTACCCTCTACTATTTGTTTCCTGCGCTAGTTTCAAGTAGATAAAACTTCTTAACGTGAAAATATATATAATCCATCTTTAAAACAAAAGGCAATGAGCCCATATAAATTTTGTATAGATTCGGAACTTGGCTTGATCCGGTGCCCTAGTGGCTTGAGTCACTGAAATGGTAATACATGTTATGATCCAAACGGATTTAGTGTATTGGAGCATTGGATTCGTAGGTTCTAGTGACAACAATTTTCGCTACAATTATTTTACTGCCGACAGCGATTAATCAGCTTTGTTACTTTTATACGCGACTCACCACTTTTTCTCTATCATTTACAAATGGCCACGAATACGATATCAATTATGGCCATTTTATACTACCTTAATTTATCCCGATTCAACCTTTGCCCATACATATTTTTTTGGGGAAAATCTACAAGTAATGGGACACTAGTTTAAGTGTTTAACCCATTTAGAGGCCTAGGCCTAAGCCCCAACACCAGTTCATTCTATAATGCAATGCAATCTGCAAACTCTACTTATTCCAGTTCCACCGCCAGTGAGCTAACAAATCAGGAGTCAGAGATGAGTTCACAGTGGCTACCAAATCGGAGCGAGTCGAGTCACCAAAAGCTGTACGAGTTCGCAAAATGGCGCTGATAAAGATTATCTGGCGCACCCATATGCGACTGTGTGTGACTTGTATTGTTGCGGAGGAGGGAGGACTTGGCATCGACAACGATGCCTAATTGGTCACTACATCGGAATCGATGTATTCGACTGAATGGCCCAATTAAGAGAAGCCTGGGAGAGCCTGAGTCAGAAGAAGCCTTACCCTTCTGACTTCTTTCACTTTGACCCTTGCTTGGTCTGTCTTCTTCTTCTCTTTCTCTTTCTCTTTGCTATTAGTTTTGGTTATTGGGTTTTAGTGTTTGTGTTGGCTTTGCAAACCTTATTTATTTTTCATAAAGTCAGTGTTTTTCATAGTGGGAGCTTTGTTTATTGAGTATACAACTTCTGGGTCTGTTCAAGTTTGGATTTTGGCTTGTGGGTTTTGGAGGATAATATGACTAAGATGGTCAGATATCTTGTTGTGACAAGTTTTGTACTTTATTGTTTTTCATGAAATGGAACAACATAGGCTAACTAGGGTCACAGGTTTTTTTTTTTTTTTTTTTTGAAAACTGACCAGTTTTGATATAGATACTAATGTATGATTCATAAACCTTGTTGTCTTCAGTCTGCTATCCGTGCTTCAGTGCAATTTAGTTTTCTGGTTTCGTGTATATAGTAACTCGCATTCATGTTGAACACCAAAGCACATTTCTATGCCTATGATTCACATGGCTTAAAAGGTGATTTGTCAATGTCAAATTATCGATCACCGGATTTAAAATTAAATGTTGTATGTGATTCTAGTCCCTCAATGCAGGTGCCTTGACTATACTTCTCAAATTCTGATCCAGGTGGGTGTCTAGTTATCTTGATAGGTGTTGTTATGCATTAGGAATTTTGTACCTAGTCAGCAGAACCTGCCAATATTTTAGTTTGTACCCTGCTGATTTCTGTGTTACTTCCTGATTAGGGGATTGTTGTAGTTTTTTGGGGCCATTGAAGAACATTTGCATATAGTACATGTTTTTAGTAAGCAATTCGAAGTAGATCTTTAAGGAAAAAGGGTTGACCTTAAAACCTACTCACTCCAGCTTTCGAGTGCTTTTGTACATACGTAAAAGGCTAAGACAATTATTTTGGTGACAGAGTTCTGTCACAAGACTTGGGATAATGATCCTCATACCTTGAAAATCGTTACTTTTTTGGATTTCAGCTGTCTGCCTATGTGCAATTTATGCTGTACCATTTGCTAGCTAAAATTATAGTAATGATTATACTCTTAATCCACCAGTTGGGCTATACCACTCTAGTGGTTCTGAGCGGTCTCAGGTTCGATCTTGCTTGGATGCATGAGTTGCTTTAAACCCCCCCCCCCCCCCCCCACCCAAAAAAAGAAAAGAAAAGAAATATTATCCACTTAATCTACTAATATAATTGAGATGATATTAATACAAATTGTTCTTTTTGCTACTCTTGAGAGTGTAATTTTTTTTAAATAAATAAATAAGGGGGGGGGGGGGGGTTACTTTTGAGTTTGCCTCTAGAATAATGGTAGTGAGTGAGACATCTTCTGGTACCTTAATTGTCACTATGCAAAGATTTTAAATAGGTGTACCACGTGATGATTTCAGAAGTATAAATGCAGTTAAGTTGGCCTTGCAATTGCCTAGGAGATTAACTAATGAGCTTAACCCATTGTATAGGTTGAAGTCATTTTGATAATGTTGAACCTCATTTTTTAAGGACTTTCCATCTGCTCCAGAAGACTTTATACATTGCTTTTAAAGGGGTTCAGAATCATTTCTATTTTTGCCTCCTTTTCTACATGTCCTGAAAACTCTTGTCACATTTGATTTAAAAAATACCCTCTGACTTTGGTCTTAATTGGGATCTTGCAGTTTGTGACAAGTTTCTGTATTATTTAGTGACTTATGTTTTTACTTAATTCAACCTCATATGGGGATAAAAGATCCTTTTTTCTAAGAATTTTTTATAGTTTCTTCTTATGTGGTCATTTTTTTTGATAGGTAATAAGAATAATATTAATCAAGATGAAGAAAAATATAGAATGAAAATACATGGTGTTCATGATGGTGAACACAAGAAAAAACAACAAACAACAACAAAGAAAATAAAACTTAAAGTTTTCTTTGTCGCATTGGATCCATCAATCATTTGTATAAAATGTCATTATATATATTGGAACAAAAGTTGCTTCCAGATAGTCTTTGTTTTACATTTTCCTCCTTATCTGACAGTGTATGCCTTGATAGGAAAATATGGAGACGCATTTAAAGGAGAAGACCAATCAGGCTGATATAGTATGCTGCTTGCAGCATTTACAGGTTTCATATATGTTTTCCCCTCTCTCTCATGTGCACACATGCATGCTTGCACACACACACACACACACACACACAAACAGTCCTGTATCTCCCTTCAGAGTATCAGGTTCCAAATCTGAAAAGCATTTCTAATTGCAGTTGTGCTTTGAAACCGAGGAGAGAGCAAGGAAACTTCTACAAAATGTGTCATGTTTGCTGAAACCGGGGGGTTATTTTTTCGGTATTACTCCTGACTCATCTACAATATGGTATGAAATAGTGATTGTTAAGACCTGTTGTTTATGGAGTTGCTTAGTTGATTGCATTGGATTTACTTTGTATACTTGTTTTGTTTGTATGTATTTAAAGAAATCAGTTCAAAAATTTGAGCTAATTAGTGCTTTTGGTATTTGATTGCAATTTGGTGATTTAATTAATTGTTGATCCATATTGGTGGCTTTTCTTGGTACTAAAACTAAGATAACAGGGCCCTCATCCATATGCTGCTCTCCATCTCTCTCAGTTGATTTGGTAGACTTTTATCCTTTTGCCCTGCTTGATCTAATAGAAAGATCTTGCATTGTGATCAGATTCTAAATTCTTTTGATTACTCAGGGTTATAATTCACCTTCCACCTTCCACCATCAAGTATTAATATTTGTTAGTGATTCTTTGTCCCTGCTAGTTTCCATAGGGCCAAGGTTGATGCTTTAACAAAAACATGGGGAACTTAAGTTGATTTCAGTTTCCTTTGAGTGACAGTCATGTTAAATTTGAATTAAAAAGTCATTTTAGATTACCAATGGTTGTGCTTCCATATTATTTAACATATCAGGTATAGAGGCAGTGTTAAGGTCAAGCAACTCAAGTCTAAGAATGTCAACCATATACTTCTTTGAATGAAAACAAAGCTTTCTTTGCAGTTGTTAAGAGCATCTCTGTCTGGGTGTTAATTCCATCATTTACGTTGTTTGTTTTCTCCAGCTCTCTTCTAGCTTTCAGCCCAGGTTTCAATGATATTTTCTTCTATTCATGACGTTGCTTGATCTTTGATCTTTGTGATCAATGCTGCATGAGATCTTTCTTCTCATAAAAGGAGTGCCATACTATAGATATTAACATTTTGGTCATACAGGGCAAAGTACCAAAAGAATGTTGAAGCATACCACAACAAAGGCAGCAGCATGAAGCCAAACATTGTTCCCAATTGCATTCGATCAGAAAGCTACATGATCACGTTTGAAGTTGAGGAAGAAAAGTATGTATGAATTTTCAATAAGAAGCGTGTTTCCTTGTTCTATATTTTCATTCTAATTCAATTGAATAAAGTGTATATTTCCAGGTTCCCATTATTTGGAAAGAAATATCAGCTGAAATTTGCTAGTGATCCATCTGCTGAAACCCATTGCCTGGTTCATTTCCCAAGTTTCATCAGGTTTATTTATATTCTATCTTATATTTTGGTTCTAGACTTTGTTCAATCCTATAAACTGCCATAAATCCATTCTGCCTCCAAAGTGACGGCAGATTAGCGAGAATTAAAGTTTTTAACTGCGGTTGGAATAGAGATGATAATGTTTAAAATTGCACAGAGTGCTAATTATGGCCCACACTGGATTGCCAACGTATCACACTATGTTTTTGGTTCAATGACCTCAAGTTTAGTTCTTTTGTTTGGCATTCTCATATTTTTTTGGGTTGGTAGTAATGGAATGGTTTTATAATTTTAAAGTGCTCTCTAGCTTAGACATTAGCTTTGGAATGTTGTGACAATTTACTTCTCTGATATGACTCAGGTTGGCAAGGGAAGCTGGTCTTGAGTATGTCGAGATTCAAAACTTAACTGAATTTTATGATGATAACAGGTTTGTGAATTTATGCTTTCTTCTTTAATGCCTTAACAAAGTTCTGAAATGAATTAATTATTAAAATCTTAAAAGTCCAAACAATCCCCGGGGCTCTGCTTTTGATTTTATGTAATGTATTTTCTTTTGATTAACACTGTTTGATTTAGTGAGGCTGATAATTCATTCTCCATATTTGGTGTTGCCAAAAGAGCCCAATTTGCAGGCACGATAACGAATTCTGTTCCAAACCTTGTTGATCCCAGAGGGAGACTTCTTCCTCGATCTTATGATGTGTTAGGTGATTCATTTACATTTCATTGCCTGCTTTGAAGCCTATTCTTTCTACCATTTATCAGTTGCAACTTGCCCAGTTCAGAAGTTTACTAATAATACGTTCTTTGGCGTTTTCCTTCCACAGGTCTTTACACCACATTTATATTTCGAAAACCAGACCCAGATATTGCTCCCCCAATAATGACCCCTATATTGCAGGACACAAGTAACACTCATGATGAGGCAAGTATTTCTAACATTAGCAAAAACGATAATAAGAGCATCATTTATAAGGCATAATCAATTATAAGGCGATAATAACTTTTTTATAAATTAGAAGTAAATGTTGAGGTTACTTCAATCTGATTGTGGTGATGGACTCGTAATGCTTCTTTCCATAATGGTCCCTCTGTATAGTTTTTTCTTTTCTCAAGAAGAAATGATCATTTTCTTTGCTTGACGCGCATAATATTCTCTATTTTCTTTTGTAGTTCATTTATTTTTCTCTTGATGTTATAGAGAGATTGGCCAGCGCCTGGCTGGAGAGATGATGAAAAAGATGGACATACAGAGCCACCTCTTGTACTCCCCAAGATTAACGACCAGAAAGGGATTCTGGGTCCAGGCCCTGCGGATTTACGTTTTCCTGAGGCACTATGACCGGGTTGGAAACAAGCAAGAGGAGATGTGGATGGCAAAGGGAAGAACCCAGATACAGTGTTGCAATTGCAAACTAATTTTGTGCATGTAGTTGTAATGAATGTGGATATTGGAGTGGTCCATTTCATTTCGTAGGCTTCATTTAGTTTTTTTTTTTTTTGGGTTTTTTTTTTTGGGGGGTGTTTTCTTGAACATTTTAAGCTTGTAGATATCAGGTGGAACTGTAAAACTTCGCCGTTTCCCATGCCCATTTTGAATTTTTCATAGTACACTTTTTCAAAACTCTTTTTTTTTTTTTTTTTTTAGGTATAAACTTTTTTCTAGCTGTCCATTTTCAAAGAGTTAATTATAGTTATATATTAAAAAATTGAAGTAAAAAAAAATGATCATGAGTTCTAATTATATATATATATATATATATATATATATATAAAATATGAATTTTACTAATGTATGTCCCTTAGGGCATACATTAGAAAACTATTTAAGGAAATTTTTTATGGAAAAAATCAAAAAGTTATAAATTTTTTTGAGCTTTTTCAAATTTCTATAAACAGTTTTCAAAAATGGATGGTTAATAAGACCCATATAATATCTAAAAGTTGTAGCATAATATTTTTTGTTGTTAAGCTCTTGTTGAGTCACTTTGATCAAGTTCGGTTCAATTTAGTCCATTCCGTTCTCTTTTATCCCCTTCAATGAAAGCTGAAATGTTTTGCATCTAGATTCCAGACTCCTCATATGCTCAACAACACAATTGCCTAACGTTTCCACATTAAATTCAAATCACTAGTAATTTGGCCATTTTCCTAGTCTATTTCTTTATTTTTTTTGTCTTTTCCTCTCTCGGAAATTAAAATTTGCTGATTGAATTCAACCAAGAATCATTCTCACATTTCTTTTTCTTAGCAACATTTAACGCTTTCCCATCTATTCAACTTTCCAATTTAACTCAATGTTACTACTTTCTTCCCTTCTCTTATCTGAAGTGCAACTGGCTTTTCCACCTTGAAATTTTTACAGCTTTCAACCTTTAATTTTATAAGCTGAGCTTGCAATGGTTGAGAAGAATACATGAACAAAACCGATTTGAACATAACCAACGCGGTGAGAGGTGACATGTGTTGAGGTCCATCAAAGGTGTTGAGGTTTCATCGGAGAGGGGCCAATCTATATAAATTCTTATTTTTCAATCCATATTTTTCCCACACAAGAAGGTGATTACTCTCTCTAATTTTTTTTTTCCTTTTGGTGGATTTATAATTCTTCCTTGCAATTCTTAATCAAGCCCAGATCACTTGAGTATATGCCGAATGTGGAACTCAACACATACACACACAATCAATATTCAATCCAATCAAATTTTTGGGGCATCACAATCTACCGTAATTAAATCCCTAACATCAACGTTAGGTCCCATATTGTGGGGCAGTGTCAGTGGGCATACATGAAGTTGCCAGTTGTATTTGATACCATTTTGTAATGACTCAAGAAAAATCGCTAACCACATCTGCGCAATAACTCAAAGGCAATGGTCTAGTCGCAATTGAGGCTCCTTGAAGTTGTTAATAAAAGCCAAATCTATCCACTATATACCCAATGTGGGACTTGACACACACTCACATTCAATCCATATTCAATCAATCTGGGCCATCACAATTGGTGTGAAAGAGCCAAATCCTAACTAAGGGGGAGATCTTGAGCATTTAGTTTTGGCCCTCCTATTCAGTTGTTTTTAGTTTATTTATCACTTGTAACCATAGTTTTAAAAACCGGTACGGTGAAAGAGCCGGAAAAGAGACTGATTATCGATTTTTTGGTCCGACCGATGATTGAACCGGTGACGTCATAAATAATTTAATTAATAATTTTTTAAATTATATAAATAAATAATGATGAATATATTTTATTTTTATAATGTTAATAATTTTTCACAACTTATATAATAAATATCATTTAAATATTAAAGGTAACTTACTATATTTGTTCACAAATATGGTTAAAACTTTAAAAGACGCACATATAGCTACAAGACTTTCTAAGCTCCACCGAAAAAGGAAAAGAGATAATGAATAAATAAATAAATAAAACCCACCCCACTTTGGTTACTTCTCCCAGCCATTACTAACAATTAACCATGGTTTTAAAAACCGGATCAGACCGATAGGTCAGACCGGTTCAACCGAGAACTAGCCTACAATTCGGTCCGGTTATAGCTAAAAACCAAAAATCATTTAAAAACTGGAAATAATAAAAAACCGGCCGGTTCAACTATAAAACCAAAAACCGGTATGGTTGAACTGATTTTGCAAAATACAGAGAAAATGACTTTGTTCCTCTTGATTTCTTCCCCATTCAGCCTCTCTCATTGGTGCAGCAGTTACTTTGTTCAGGGACGGAACCAGGATTTGAACCTAGGGGGGCCAAAGCTTAAAACAAATTAAAAAAAAAATTATTTCCATATTTTGTAGTTCTATACACCAACTAAAAAAAAAAAGGATTTCGCAACTAAAAAAAAAAACTAAAACCAAAATAATCACAAAAAGACAAGCACAAATTTATATATATTATTAATATTAACCACATCACATAAAGTGACAAAAACAAAGTTCACAAGTTCATATATATATATATATATATTACTAATATTTGTCCCATCACATAAAGTGACAAAGACAAAATTTTTGATAAAATCCAAACAATCAGACCAAAGACTTGGTTAATTGGTCACAAAAAAAGTCACTTATAACTTAGTCTTACCAATGGTTAGCTATGACCAAAGAACCAAGTCACTTTATTTCTTTATAGTTAAAACTAAAACCAAAAAAATAAACTTAACAAACACTGAGGGGGTGTTTGGTGAGTGTTTCTAAACAACAATTTTCAGTTTTTAAACAACATTTCACGTATTTTCACACACTTTTTTACCCACACATATTTCCACAAAAGTTTTTAAACAACAATTTTCAGTTTTTAAACACATGTACCAAACGGGCCTTGAAAGTTTGAAACCGGTCCACACAATCACAAAAAGGAAAAAGCCACAAACAAACTACACAGTAGTCAATACTCAATGGTCAATACAAAGCCACAAACACAAACAATTACGGTCCACACATTGACACAAGCACAATGAACACACGTTACACACCAATCCAATAAAAGCCACAACTCACAAATACAGTCAACACAGACACAGTCACCAAAGTCCATAGAAAAACGCAGAGGGTAGAGGGCAAATGGCTAAGGTACTAAGCAGAGCAATATAGCAAAGACAAAAAAACAAAAATATAAACTTGAGAGAGGAGAGAAATTTCTTAGATTTACCGTGTGTGACTGTGATCAAGGATCTGAGGAGGAGCAACAGCAACAACAGTCCAGATCTCTGTGGAAAAGAATAGCAGCAGGCAACAACAGCAGTGATGGTTGGAGGAGGCGTTGATGCTTGATGAGGTTGAGTGGAGGAAGAGTGAGGTTTAGGGTAAAAATTTGAGAATTGTAATTTAGGTTTTCAGATTTCATTCCATATTTATTTTTTATTTTGTAGTTCTTAGTTTGTCGGTTTGTTTTTATTTATTTATTTATTTATTTTTTATGAGAGTTTGCTGGTGATTTTTTCAGATTGATTTGTATACCAGTTTTTTTTTTCTTCCTCATTTTGAAAATCTTAGATCTATTGTAAATAAGATTTGGTGAATGAAACTTTCAAATCTGCGGGTAAAATAAAATTTGGAGAGGAGGTAAGAGAAGCAACATGAGAAGGGTGGAGGAAGGTATTTTGGTTTGAAGTTTGAACTATTGCTAATTGATATGTCGCAGAGAGATGGAGTGATGGACGGGCTTGGTAGAAAAGGTGAGAGGGAGAGATAGATTAGAGAGAGACGAATGAGAGGTTATGGCCTTATGGGAAATTGCCAATTTGGATTCTGATGGATTTCTATTAGAAAAGTGGAAAGGTTGGGAGTCTTGGGACTTTGGAGAAGTAAATGCTATGTCATAAAAGTCAAAAAGTGGGTGAGTGTTAATTGCATGGTTTTAAAAATCGGTGCGGTGAAAGAACCGAAAAATGAGCTAATTACCGGTTTTATGGTCAGATCGGGGTCCGACTGATGGTCGAACTGGTGACGTCATAAATAATTTAATTATTTAAATTATATAAATAATTAATAATTTTTTAATATACTAAAACTAACAAACCAATAATAATAAATATGTTTCCTTAAAAATATAAGGTTCTTCCTTATCACATTCAAACGTTGATTTTCTAGGTTTAAATTTTCGAAACTTATAATTTATCTAATGAAAAATTCGATGACATATGCCTTTTGTTATTTTTTTAAATTCTTATTTTTATTTTGTTATTTTCTTAGCAAAACTCAACTGTTTATTGTTGGAAGATGATGATATTCATTATCATTTTTAGAAGTTTTTAGTGAGTCGATATATTGCATTAAGCAAATAGGTACTAAAAAACTATTATAGTAAAATAGATATTTATATCTTAAATAACTATCCTAACTTTGTGGTTGATCAAAATTCTCATTCGAATGAGATTAACTTTTTATGACATAATTATCAAAATTCTTAAAATTAATATCATTTTAATTAATGCATATCTCTATGTGCTTTAAAAACTCAAATGATTTTTTATGACATAATTATCAAAAAATTTAAAATTATAGTTTTTTTTTATTTTTATTAACGTAAATCTCTATATACTTTAAAAATCAAATGATTTATATCTTTATTTTGTGATACATATAAAATCTAGAGTTGACCTTAATCACTGTTCGTTTTTCCGCATGTCTTGCATGTCCTGTTGTAACTAGTGTTGAAAAAGTGGTAAAAAAATAAAATAAAATTGTGTGGTTTATTATATCGGAAATATTTAATTTAAAAAAAGAAAAAAGAAAATGGAAAACCCTTCATATTGATTATTGAGGGAGGGAGGGCAAAATGGTAAAAAGGTAGAAAACGGAAAACCCTAATGAGTACTGTATATACGGTTTATTAATCAAACATTAATATCTATATCAAAACTGCTCAGTTTTCAACCAAAAAAAAAAAACCTGTGACCCTAGTTAGCCTATGTTGTTCCATTTCATGAAAATAATAAAGTACAAAACTTGTCACAACAAGATATCTGGCTATGTTAGTCATATTATCCTCCAAAACCCACAAGCCAAAATCCAAACTTGAACAGACCCAGATGTTTTACACTCAATAAGCAAAGCTCCCACTATGCAAAACACCGACTTTATGAAAAATAAATAAGCTTTGCAAAGCCAACACAAACACTAAAACCCAATAACCAAAACTAATATCTTTTTTTGTTTTTTGTGATTTTATTTATTAGGTTAAAGTGACGACTGGCGACTGACGTGAGCGTTAGGCTTTTATTTTTTACTTTTTTTTTCAATCAATTTTGGTTAGGGCTACTGGGCTGATCTGTTTATTACATTTTTTATTAGTTTGGGGTCTTTGAACTCCATTTGGAGGCCTAAAATAAGCACACACAAAAAAAATTAAATTTTCCTTTATAGCACAAGATCTTTAGTATCTCTATGGGATCGGAATTCTATAAGATCTGGATTGAAATCTCACACAAATTTCACTTTATTAGAGATCCTAGTGAGATCCATAACATTTTAGGGATGTAGGATCTTAGTATTTTAATATCCTAAGATCCAGATAGGGATATTAATAACCATAGACTATACTACTACTATTTAAAGGGTTTCTCCTGTTTGGAATGAACATTTTGGTGGTTAAAAAATACCCCTACATCCAATGTTTAAGTAAAGACAAAACTTGGGGATAACCCAGTAAAAATACATATAACTCTCACATAAATTATCTTAAAATTTAAGAGTGATATACTTATTGGCCCCCCTAGAATTTTGGAAAAAAATGACTTTAGACCTCAAATAAATTCACACTTTCAACCTAATGAGAAAATTTTGATAGGGTAAATTACAAAATTAGTCCCTATCCTTTACACCATATCTCAATTTGGTCCTTAACCTTTCAATTGTTTCAATTTGGTCCCTAACCTTTTTAGTGTCGTGTCAATTTAGTCCATGTTGTTATCTCTTAGATGAAAAAAACTGATGTGTCAAATGGAATAATAAAAATATATTAATTATATCACATCAACGGCCAACTGTACTGCCACGTCAGATTAAAAAAAAAATCTATTGCAAATGTTCACACATGAGATCAGATTAGGGAAATTTCTAAATCCCTAAATTCCTGTCTCTCATCAGGTTCATCTTCCTCTCCTCCATCACCTTTACTCTCACTCTCACTTTCCCAAAACGCTTTCCCGCCAAAAGCACTTACTTAACTCTTTCAAATGGCCCCTAGTTTTGCTTTCTCTCTCTGTATCTCTCTTCTTATATAACACCATCTTCCACAACCTCGCTCACATTATTATCTCTTTCTCTGATCTTTGTCTCTTTTGAGCTTTTTTATTTTTTTCCTTTCTTTCAAACAAACCCATTTATTTCCAATCTTAATCTTATCAATTTCAAAAAGCTGAGAAAGATCGTGGTTTTGAACCTTTTGATCATTTTTAGCTTCTGGGTGTTATGTGTTGGGCTTTGGATTTTTTAAGTTGAAGTTGATATTGCTGGCTTAAAAAATCCACTCAAATTATTTTAAAAACAAAAATAAAATAAAACCATTTCAGATGTTCACATGTACAAATCAGTCTAGGGAAAATTCTAAATCCTTCCAATCTCTCATCAGATTCACCTCCCTTTCTTCTCTCTCTCTCTCTCTCTCTCTCTCTCTCTCCCCCCCCCCCCCCCAACTCTCACGTGAGTCAAGAATCAAGATTACAAATCTCACATGTGAACATTTGAAGTGGGTTTTTCTTTAAAAAAATTGATGTGGGGTAATTGATATGGCATGAAAAATATTTTTTTATTATTCCGTTTGACACATCAGCTTTTTTCATCCAAGGGATAATAGAAAAGACTAAATTGACACGTCATTGGAAATATTAAGGACTAAATTGACACAAGTGAAAGGTTAGGGACCAAAATTAAGATATGGTGTAAAATATAGGGACTAACTTTGTAATTTACCCATTTTGATATAAAGAACCCAGAATCAAAAATGAAATTTGGCCATTCATTGATTTGTTGACCCATAGCTCCACCAAAATAAGCAACAAAATAATTTTAATAAATTCAAACAATCACAAAAGGATAAATAGAAAAAATAAATCCAAATCTTTTCATTCAGGACTCTTACACTCCGTTTGAGAGTTCATAAGGGAATGAAATGGAATGGAATAGTCATTAAAGGAATGGAATAGAATGAATTTAGTAGGGAAATGAATGATTTTGAATTAAAAAATCTTGTTTGGATGTTTTAAAATAAAGGAATGGAATTGAATGGAATGTAAGTAATATTGTTTGGAAGTGACATTGGAATGAATGGAATGAAAAGAAATTATTTTATAATAACATTACTATTATACCCCTCATTTTAAAGAACATAAATAATGATTCTAGTTTAGGGGGAAAAAAATTTATTGTAGCTAAAAATTAAGTTATGTATATTTCTATGTTGTAAAGAAATTCACGCATCACATATTTATTTTCAACAAAATAAACATTGTCTAAAAAATACAAACAAATATCTTTTTTTTTTTTTTTAACTATAATGAGTCTTGCCAAAACAAAACAAAATAACAAAATAAAGCAAATCTAAAGTTGGCCAAGAAATCCCACACTTTTTAATTTTTAGGCTTAGACATCAGTGTCAATAGAACACATTTGCACTCATGATCTGGGCAACCAAAGAACATGTAGGTCTCAGTCTTTGATATTGGATCCAAGTCCAATACGCCCAACGCTGCATGAACTTCTTCTCCATATGACTTTGAAAAACACTTTGCCATAACCTCAGTCACCCTATCAATTTCCATTGATACATTATCAAATGACTGGGAAATTACATTCCCAAGTTCGTCATCTTCTGCCAGTCTTCTTTTCTTGCTTTTAGAAGACATTGCATCTTGTGATGACGCTCGAGAACATACAACATTAATTTATGGTGACCTCTGATCATCTTCGACTTCAAAGTTCTCCAAAGAAACTTCATTTTGAGATACCAAATTATCAATCTCATCAATAGTGGTCGATGCAGCATACCTAGCACGTCTCTCCTTTGCAGTTTCAGCATGATCACCTTTTGCTCTATCTTTAGCCCAAAGTTGTGTCATCTTAGAGTAGTTGGGCATAGGTGTTGTCATCCACTTCTTGGCCGCAGGTTTAGACTGTTACAAACCAAGAAAAATGGTTATATTACAGATATAATTATGTAATTCAAAATTAAACTCACAAAAAATGGTAATTTACTGCTATAAGTGGCTCCCAAACTTCTAGTTCAACTGTCTATATATTTAAAGAATCATTCCATCCAGAACCACTCAATCCATCTATAAATATGTCATAGCATTCATGAAAATTCTTCTTCAATGTCTTTTGTCGATTTTTCACCTTATCCTTATTAATCTCCATGTGAAATTTTTCAACCAACTCTTTCACTATGTCATCATATGCCTTAAAGGTAAAAGTTCCATTAACTTTACCACCGATGATCACTTGATGTAAAAAAAAATCCATTAAAGCATCATCCATAACACTACTCCATTGTACTTCTTTGCTTGGATCTCCACCATTCTTCTTTTATATCTTACCCATGCTATAATTAATAAGACAAAAAACACATATAAAATATTGTTTAGATATTAATATTAATTATCAAAAGATAGAGAGCAATATCAAAATGAAAAGAGAAATTTGCATAACATTTAGGTCTAAGTAATTGAAACATAACATAGTCTTAAACAACATGACAACAATAAACCCAAAAGCTATCACATTTGGACATAGTTTTGCCACATGGCTAATGCTATAGAATCTCTTATAATATCTCATTGTCTAGCATGCTTATCATCTTCTCTAGGAGTAGGGACCACACGTTCACAATGAGAATGTAAAACCTCTTCATCAACTTCAGCAATAAGACTTTCATCAGGATCGACACCCATTAAATAATTATGAAGTATGCAACATAATAAAATGATTTCATTTTGTGTGTCAACACAATAACTAGGCTCTATTGTACTTGCTATGATAGGAAATCTCTTTTTCAGTACACCAAATGCCCTTTCAATAGCATTGCGCAATGGCGCATGTCGCAAATTAAACAATTCTTTAGCATTTTCAAGAGGACGAGCAGAGTACTCTTTTAAATGATATCACATTCCGCTATAAGGTGCAATCAGACGACTTCTATTCATGTATCCCGCATCAACAAGATAATATTTACCTAATAAACACTAACAATGGTTAATTATATACTATAATTTTTTTAATTATAAAGAATACATCCTAATACATATTTGAATTAAATTTACCTTGTGGGATTTTCAAATTATCGTTTCTAGTTAAAGCGCTCTTTATTATTCTTGAATCTGAAGCAGTTCCTTCCCAACCTAGTAATACATACGTGAATTTCAAATCAAATAAGCATGCCGCCAACACATTTTGTGTTTGGTAACCCTTCCTACCCCGATATCTTGGTGCATCCTCATTCGACACTTTGACACGAACATGTGTTCCATCAAGTGCCCCAATACAATCCTGAAATTAATTATTGGTAAACCGAGGCTTCTCATCAACTAAACAACAAGAAGATTACAAATGTTGCGAACATACAGAGTCCCAACAGCATCTAAACTAAGCAAAAGAGATACATCAGCTGGAGGATCATTAAAAGCAACAAAATCCTGAGAAAGAAGAGCACCCTTTCTAGCGATTACATCAGTGCACTTATTGACATTCCTATATGAATTTCAATCCATATATAAATTTCTTAATAGATTAGAAGTTTTACTGGACATATATGCTATGCTCATGGAAGTAATAGTATAATCACCGATCATTAAAAAGTAAAAGGAAGGGAAAGGTGAAGTAAAAAATACCCACAAAAAAAAAAAAAAAAAAGACTGACAAAGACTAAAAAGGCATAAATGACAAAGGTCAGTCAAAATCGGCTAAATTTTGTGAATCAAACTAATTTCCTACTTAGCTTCTAGAAAGTCCACAAGCAAAGTGACTCAAATTCAACTCTTGTGTCTTGCTTTGTAATTAAAAAAAATACTTACAAGAAAGAAATACAAAAAAAAAAAAAAAGGCATCTACTTGGAGCAGATCAATTAATAAACTAACTAATCATTTTACCTCTCTAAGAAAATGAAATCAGCTTAAATAATCACAGAAATATGTGATCAATCAGTGTCTTCACATGCTATTGGGTCTCAATTTCATTTTTAGCTACTTGAGGAGTTTTGACGGCCCAAAAACTCTTGTCTTTAACTAATAATTAATTGCCTCAAGTACCTAGAATATTTGACCAATTTGTGTCTTCCTATCTTATATAGATCTCTTGCCAACTATTTCAACAACACGGTCGGTTAAATTAATGATAATGATTGTGACTTTAATATTTCAGCCCTTTTTTCCACTCTAGAAATGTTACGCTCATAATATTTTTTTAGTACTTTCACAATAAATATTAAGCGGTAGGTTGCTAATGGCTATTAATGATAGCTAAAACAGTAATTTTAATTGTTAGTTGAAATTAGAATCAATAGCAACTTACCGCCTATGATTTTTTTGTAAAAATATTATGCACGTAGCGTTTTTTTTTTCAGCGGTCACTCTTTTTCAATGGTCATGAATGTCAAATAATGATATCAGCCATGCATGATGTCAAATAATGATGTCATAGGTCGTTTTGTATCATATAATAATAATATTACCAAATGATTAACATGAATATAAATAGGTGTAGGGTTTGGGTCTGAGCACTTTAGCTGTTGGAGAAGTGGATTCAGGCTCAACTAGCCCTAAACAATAGATTTGTAGAGGATGGGTTTAAGAACTAGGCCTTAGTGAGGGTTACAACGAATAAACATGATAATGGAAAGGCTAAGTAACAAGAGAATGGGCTTTAAGTGTAAAAAGCTGTCCTGGACACCGGTCTGAGGAGCTATCTTGTTCTTATTATCTCCTCATTGCTTGGATACAGAGGTTACAAAGATGATACAGGTTGCTACAGTGTTTTTTACTTCCAATCTCTGATCCCTTCTCTGGAGGACCTCTTTACATTTTATACCCTCTTTAGGTTGATCTTGGCTCTCCATTTGTTGATCGTGCAGGTCACTACTTGAGTGCCCGTCCCATCAACCGCAGTCCTAAACCTTCTGTGAGTTGCAGCAACCAAAACAGCACTATTCAGGGGTGATTTCCTCATTAATGCGGCCAGAACGTTAGTTGTGGGCATTTAATGTGGAGGTGACAGCTTCTCCCTGAATTGCTCATTCTCCAGGCTCCCATGGCTGACTCGCGGTACTTGTCCTTTTTCTTGGGACACTCTACGAGACTGCCCTTGATGGCTTGCTGCTCTTCCCTTCTATAATCTCGGTTTGCCGAGGACATGGTTGTCCTCGGCTATGCTTCTTGGTAGTTAGGATTTCCTTCATTCGTCCTCGGGCATTTCTTCCTCCTCGGCATGGGCCTTGGGCTTAGTATAAAGTGGGCTGGGGTGGCCAAATTCTTTGACCCCACAATAGCCCCTCAAAATCCTGCTGTTCGGATCCTCGGACGGAGAGGAGGGTTTTGATGCCCTTGGACCTATGTCATGGCTTGTCCAGTCTTGTCCTTCGTCAGCGCTAGAGCCTTTCCGCTTGTCCAAGGCACGTTCCTGACGCTTCGGTATACGGAGTGCGTCCTCATTAAATTCTGGCGGCTCTGTGCCCCTCACGTTCAACGGTGTGATGGTGATCAAACGGTGGAGATTTTTTAACTTTATGGGCGGGAAAACCGGCACGGTTATTTTTAATCGAAGGTATAAATGCCCATTCGAACTGATTCACCTCTTTATTTTCATATTCAAGAGTTCTTGCGCACGTCTCCTAAGTTCTGTCAAATCTCCAGCCCAAATCGCCTTTCTTTTCAGCATAAAAAGCCTGTCCGAGGAGCTTTTCCTCATTTCTGTAAGTTTCTATTCTCTCTCTGACTCATATTTTCTCCCCTCTAAGTTTCTTTTTCTTTTGTTCCTCTCTTTCTTTCGTCCTTCCCTGAGTCCTTTAGCCGTCCCTAGGGATGGGTAGGTTTAGGAAGTTGGTTGAGTCTGAAAAGGCAATGGAGAAATTCATTGTCGATTATAGGATTCCCAATAACGTAGGCTTGAGATACTATGAGGAAGGGGATTGGTTTTTTAGGAAGGAAGATGGTGAAGTGGTGATTCCCATAATCGCCTTCCTTGAAGGTGGTATGAGAATCCCCATGGGACCGGTGATGAGCGATTACCTTAGGCATTTTCGATTAGCTCCCACCCAGTGCGCCGTCAATATGTTTAGGATCCTGGGTTGTGTGGACGCTTTTAATGAGACAATGGGGTTGAGGTTGACCCATCACGATGTAAACTGGTGTTACGACCTCCAACACTTAAAGGGTAAATCTTACTATATGAAAACGAGGGACGACAAGGTTCGGCTTATTCAGTGCCTCCTAGAGTCTAGCAAGGGGCTGAATAAGGACTTTCTCATCGTGTCAGGGAGGTGGCACGACGGCCTTCCCTGTCCGACAGAAGAGGGGGCACCAGGTGGGGTATTCAGAGTAGGAGAGGGTTGATCTTTTGCATTGTCATAGTTTGCACCGTTTGGCTGCTAATACGGATGTGCTTTCTTTTTACAGATCCACACGCCTTTGGCCGACACTTTCATTTGGTCAACCGGGAAGATTTGGCGACCATCCTTGGGGCAGAGGTTTTTGTGAACGAGGCTGATAATCAGGTCAGAGCTGCTCACAAGATCCTTGGGTACGATCCCATCCAGAAATCATTCTTAGCTCCGAAGTACGTGATCAGAGCCAAAGATCCTCGGCTTCACAGAATCATCGTAGCAGAATAAGGGTTCTTGATTGTCGAAGGATCCCCTGTTACAGAAGGCGCTACGTTGGCAGGTCCTTCCTCGTCCCCTCAAGCTGAAGAGGCCGAGAACGATTTTGGTGTATTTGATCAAGACAATCTGTCCGAGGATCCCTCTAGTGATATGGGCGACCCCAGTTTGACTGAAGCGGACCTCTCCTCAGTAGGGACTTCTTCTCAGGCCGAGATGGGTTTTAAGAAGAAACCTTTAGCCGACCTGCTTGACCTGATTGAGGTCCAGCCGGGGAGGCCACAGTCCAAGCCTCTTCCTCCTCCCAAGTCTCAACCTGCTCAGACCAGGTCCTCCTCCACCCCGTTGAGGTCGTTATCTCCGCGGCCCAAACTTCCTCCCCCTCCCCAGCCGACTCTGCCTCCTCGGCCTGAGCCTCCCGATCCAAAAAGAAAAAGGGGATCCAAAGGCAAGGAGCCCATGGATGGGGGACAGCCTTGCTCCTCTCAGGAGGAAGATGAAGCCCGGGGAGCCTCAAAACAATTGAAAATCGGGCACCAGGGCCTGGAAAAGGAAGTCGCCACTCAGTCTGAGGCCCAGGCCTGGCTTCCTGCCCCAATGCTCCATGGGGAGCCTCTAATGGAAAACGCCTTGCTCAAGGACTTCCGAGTGGGCGAAGGTGCCTACGTGGCTGATGCACTGGAGAGGTGCTTGCTGCTTCCCAGCGATATGGCCGAGCTGGGGAATATGAGGAGGCAGGAGGTCTTCCTCAGCATGAAGAGGTACATGGGCATGGTAAGACTTCTAACATTTACGACTCTATTGATCTTTGTCCCTTAGTTCCCATCTTATCGTGAACTTGTTCCAATTTGGCAGGCTGTCCAGGCCACCTACAGGTTGGAAGAGTTGACCAATGATCAGAGTAGGGCCCTGGATTCCGAGCGTGACAAGCACTTGGATGCCATGCGGACCCTTAAGAACTCCGAGGCTGATCTTGTGAAGGTAAAGGAAGATCTGAAGGAGATGACAAGGGCCAGAGACAGTGCTGAATCAGGTCTGGCCAACACCCAAAAACAGGCTGAAGACCAAACAAGGCGCCTACTCGAGGCTGAGGATCAGCTGAAGATTGCCAAGGAGAAGATTGTTGATCTGAAGAAAAAGCTGGCCGAGACCGAGGGGGCCAGGAACGCCGCAGAGTGGGCCAAGGATGAAGCCCTGAGGGCTAAGGCAGAGGCCGAGTTTGCCAGGACTGAGGCTGAGAGCTCCAAGGAGAAAGCCGAGGAAGATGCTTACGCCTTGGGAGTGGATAAGACATAGGCCATTCTCAAGGCTCAAGTACCTAGGGTGTGCAGGCTCTACTGTTCCCAAGTTTGGAATGAAGCCCTCAAACAAGTTGGAGTTGAGGCTTCATCTGACCTTTGGAAGGCAGAGAATGCATACTACCCTCCTGCCATCCGAGAGCCCGGCCTTCCTAGCTCTGAGGCTAGCACTTCTCTTGAGGTGGCCGAGGCAGGCCATCCTGACACTGCCCTTACTTTGACTTCTTCTAATGAGCCTGCTAAGGAGGCCAAGCCATCAAGGGTAACTGAGGCAGATAAGGGCCCTAGCCAGGGAGTACCCCAGGATGTTGCAGAGCCTCCAGCTGATGTCCAGGCCGCTCAGGTTGAAGAGACAGCTCTCCTCGTAATGCCTCTGCAAGCCATTCCTTTAGGTGAAAGCTCTGAGGACTCTGGGGCCACTTTAGACCAGCCTTCCAAGGGTGCAACGAAGACCAAATTAAAGAAATAGGCTGCCCCATTATTATTTATTATTTATTATTTATTTCTCTTTTTTTTTTTTTTTTTTTTGACTGTTGTAATGGAACGCATGGATTGAATATACGCGATTCCCTCTTTGTGTGTTAATTGTCACTGTAATGAGTTTTGTTTATTCATATAACTTGTGTTTTGATTATTTGTTATTCATATAACTTGCGCTTCGATCATTAGCTAAACAGTCTCAACAGTGCGACTTGTTTTCCATTTTTGAAACAGCAACCTAAAAATGTAAAGTCCATAATGATAATTTTCACTTAGATTGTGATTAGCAATTGGGCCACTCTATTATCACGACTTGCTTTTGCTGAACGGACTATGAAAGGCAATGACCTTGTAACATGAATTCTATACCTCATGAGTCGGTTATTATATCGGGTTTAAAAATGCTAAGCATGTATTACTTATAAAGACAAACTTTTAGATCCCATA
The DNA here is from genome assembly GCA_030021035.2 of Notholithocarpus densiflorus. NCBI lineage: Eukaryota > Viridiplantae > Streptophyta > Magnoliopsida > Fagales > Fagaceae > Notholithocarpus > Notholithocarpus densiflorus. Next base: position 870,405 of record JARYZH020000138.1, on the reverse strand, counting down.
CTTTTAAAATGCAAGTGTGTTTAGAGGTATGTTCCAAAAATTTATTGACCTCAAGGAAACAATTAGCTACCGACTAGGTTTCCCCATAGGTTTGAGTCTGAGGACCATGCAAGATCTTGATTCTGTCTAACGCTTCGATTTTCTTGAAATAGTTAGTTTCCCCACAGGTTTGAGTCCGAGGACCATGCAAGACCTTGGTTCTGTCTAACGCTTAGATTTTCTTGAAGTAGTTAGTTTCCCTACAGGTTTGAGTCCGAGGACCATGCAAGACCTTGGTTCTGTCTAACACTTAGATGGTTGCCAAAACGCAGGACATGTAATCAAAATGGACTTAAACATATGAATTAAAGAAATGCCTTTGTTAATAATAATACATTTTCAGGTTATTTACATTCCATGGATGAGGTACAGTTTTTTCATCTAAGTCTTCTAAGTAGTATGCACCTATTCCTGCTACTACGGTAATCCAGTATGGTCCTTCGCAATTGGGCCCCAACTTTCCCCAGGACGGGTTCTTGGTAGCCCTCACGACTTTCCTCAACACTAAGTCCCCTGGTGCCAATGGTCTCAGCTTCACATTGGCATCGTGTCCCTTTTTAAGCTTTTGGTGGTAGTAGGCCAACTGGATCACCGCCTTTTCTCTTCGTTCATCGATCAGGTCTAGGCTCTTCCCCAACAGTCCATCGTTATTGCCTGGAGTGAAGGAGCTAGTCCTTAGCGTTGGGAAGCTTGTCTCTAGAGGGATAACAGCCTCGGCTCCATAAGTCATGGCAAATGGTGTCTCTCCTGTTGACCATCGTGGGGTAGTCCGGTAAGTCCATAAGACGTGTGGCAGCTCCTCTACCCATCTTCCCTTGGCTTCATCCAGTCTCTTCTTAAGCCCATTGACTATGACCTTGTTGACAGCCTCGGCCTGCCCATTTCCCTGGGGATAAGCTGGAGTTGAGTACCTATTTGTGATCCCCAGTTCGCAACAATATCTTCTGAAGGCTTTGCTGTCAAATTGGAGGCCATTATCTGAAATGAGGGTTCGAGGGACCCCGAATCGTGTATCGATGTTTCTCCAGATGAACCTCTTGGCATCCGCATCTCTGATGTTGGCCAGTGGCTCAGCTTCAACCCATTTGGTGAAGTAATCTGTGCCGACTAACAGATATCTCTTATTTCCGGCTGCCTTGGGAAAATGGCCTACAATATCCAGGCCTCACTGGGCGAACGGCCATGGACTGGGCAAGGGGTTAAGGACTTCTCCAGGCTGGTGAATATTTGGGGCAAACCTTTGGCACTGGTCACATTTCTTAACATACTCTAGAGCTTCATTTTGCATCCTCGGCCACTAATATCCCTGGGTAAGGGCTCGGTGCGATAGAGATCTTCCCCCTGTGTGACTCCCATAGATCCCCTCGTGCAATTCCTCAAGCAGTAATTCTGCTGCTTCTAGGTGAATACACAGTAAATATGGTCCAGAATAGGAGCGCTCATACAGTTTGAGGTCCTCGGACAACCAGAACCGAGAAGCTTTCCTTTGAATTCTTTCAGCTTCTGGCTTTTCTTCGGGTAGGGTATCATCTTTGAGGAATCTCACTATGGGGTCCATCCAGCTAGGACCCACTCTAACTTCATGGATATGGATCATGCCTACCGCCACCTCTCTTGCCCTATCCAAATGCTCGACAAGGATGGTTTGAGGCAGGCTCTTTACCGAGGAGGTAGCGAGCGTGGCCAATGAATCTGCGTGGGTGTTGCCACTCTTGGGGACATATGACAAGTTGAACAGGTCGAAGTTTGACTGCAAGCGTTTGGCCTGGCTTAAGTATGCTTGCATCCTTGCTTCTCTGGCTTCCAATTCTCCCTTCACCTGGCCCACTACCAGTCTTGAGTCTGAGAACACCTCTACTGCTTTTCCTTCCATTTTCTGCACCATGGCCATCCCTTGCAACAAGGCCTCGTACTCGGCTTCGTTATTCGTGGCCGAGAACCCCAGTTTCAGGGACTTCTCAATGATGGCCTTCTCAGGAGATATTAGGACCAGCCCCACTCCGGATCCTCTTTGATTTGCTGTGCCATCAACGTACACCTTCCAACATGGGGGTCCTGGCATAGAGACTGCCCCAACCGATTTTCCACCCATGTTTCGACCCTCGGCTACAATCTCTACCGGTGGTTCAGTGAATTCAGCCATCAAGTCAGCTAGGACCTGTCCCTTTACGGAGGTACGAGGCATGTACTTGATGTCAAAAGCTCCTAGGATTGTGTTCCATAAGGCAATCCTCCCAGTATAGTCAGTAGCCCGAAGCACGGACTTCAAAGCCAGTTGGGTTAGGACAACCACTGTGTGGGCTTGGAAGTAATGAGGAAGCTTTCGCGTGGCATGGACCACAGCTAGTATGGCCTTCTCCAAGGGCAGATATCTGACCTTGGCTTCATGTAACGACTTGCTCATGTAATAGACTGGCTTTTGAAGGCCGTTGTCATCTCGTATTAGCACTAAGCTCACCGCATGAGGGGCCATGGCAATATAAGCGTATAGGACTTCATCAGCCTCAGGACTGGACATGATAGGGGGCCGAGACAGGTATTCCTTGAGTTGCTGGAAGGTCGCAACACAGTCCTCAAACCATTCAAACCCTTTCCACTTGTTGATCAAGAGATAGAACGGTCTGCATCTATCCGCCGACCTGGAAATGAATCGATTCAGGGCTGCAATCATTCCGGTCAACTTTTGAACCTCTTTGGTGTTTCGCGGTGGTTTTAAATCGTTAATAGCCTTGATCTGGTCAGGATTAACCTCAATTCCCCTATGAGTAATCATGTAGCCTAGAAATTTGCCCGATCCCACGCCAAATGAGCATTTGGAGGCATTTAGGCGCAGCTTGTGCTTCCTCAAGAAATTAAAGGTACTGCCGAGGTCTCCTAAATGCTCGGACACTACCTTACTCTTCACCACCATGTCATCAACATAGATTTCGATGCTCTTGCCCAACTGCGGCTCGAACATTCTCGTCATCATCCTTTGGTAAGTGGACCCTGCGTTCTTCAGACCGAACGACATTACTTTGTAGTGATAGTTCCCAGTAGGTGTCACGAAGGCTGTCTTCTCCTGGTCGTTCAGGGCTAGTGGTATTTGATTATAGCCTTGAAAGGCATCCAAAAAGCTCATCCGAGGATGGCCCGCTGTTGCATCCACCAGCTGGTCTATCCAAGGCATGGGGAATGTGTCTTTTGGGCATGCTCTATTTAGGTCCGTGAAGTCTACACAAACCCGCCATTTCCCGCTACTACCACGGTGTTAGCCAACCATTCGGGGTAAAAAACCTCTTTGATAGCCCTTGCACACTTAAGCTTCTCCACCTCGCCCCTAATCGCGTCGGCATGCTCTCTTGAGGGGCGCCGAAGTGGTTGCTTCTTGGGAGTGATGGATGGGTTGACGTTGAGATGGTGACAAATAAAGGCTGGATCAATCCCCAAAGCGTCGCAGGCATCTCATGCGAACACGTTAATATTGCTTTTGAGAAGCTCAATCAACTCCCCCTTCTCTTGGGGAGGCAATTGAGCCCCTACCTGAAAGAACCTCTCCGGGTCACCACCGATGACCACTCTCTCTAGATCTTCGCATTTTGCCTCCTCGGCAGCCGTATCAGAGGGCGACACCGGGTCCTTTGATTGCTATAAGTTTATCTTAGCAGAGGCCGAGGACTCTACATCGAGCCGATGTGAAATGGCAGCCAGCATACACTGCCTTGCCATAGACTGGCAACCATGGATTTCAAGAACCTGGTTTCCCGACGGGAATTTCACTTTCTGATGTAAGGAGGAAGCAACAGCCCCCAAAGTATGGAGCTAGGGCCTGCCAACAATGGCAGTATATGGAGAGTAGGTGTCCACCACGATAAAGTTTACTTCCACACTCTCTAGGCCAGTCTGGATTGGCAGCCTAGTCATGCCCTTTGGAATAACAAGCTTCCTGTCGAAACTCATCAAAGGAGAACTGTAGGGTATTAAATCTTCCGGTCTTAAATTCAGCCCCTTGTAGAGGTCGGGGTACATTATCTCGGCAGCATTGCCTCCATCCACCATCACTCTTTTCACATCATAGTCCCCGATTCTGAGAGTGATCAGTAGCGCATCGTCATGAGGCTGGGTGGTTCCATCCTTGTCTTCTTCTGAAAAGCTCAAGACTGGGTGAGAATTCACTCTGGGCCTCTTCGGCTCTGGATGGGACTCCTCGGCGAGCAGCTGAGTCACAGATAGCACTCGTGAGTGGCGCGTGCCTGTCCTTCCTGGCGTAGCCAAGATTATGTTGATTGTCCCTAGGGGTGGTCTTAGGGCATTATCCCTTTGGGGCTCTTGATGGGTCTGGCCCAGATGACCACTAGAATGATGCAGGAGGTGCCTCAGCTTCCCTTCTTGGACCAGCTAGTCCAGATAGTTTCAGAGGTTCCTGTAGTTCTCCGTGGTATGCCCGTGGTCTTGGTGGTATTGGCAATAAAGGTTCTGATTACGCCTTATGGACTCTCCCGCCATCTTGTTCGGCCACTTAAAGTATGGCTCGTTCTTGATTTTCTCCAACACCCGGTGTACCGGTTCTTGGAATACAGCACTGACAGTCTGTGTGCTGGTTGCTCCGGATTGCCCCACGAAATCTCTTCTCGGGCGGTTGCTGTTATGTTGGTTCGACCTGAAATCCCTCCTCTCCTGAGGGATAACTTTCTATTTTCCCTTTCCTTGCAGTTGGTCTTCTTCTACTTGTTTATACTTATCGATTCGATCCATCAGTTGGCGCACGCTGGTGGCAAGCTTGCTAGTCAGAGACTTCCTCAGGCCGTGCTCAGCTGGGAGGCTATTTTTGAAGGTGCTGAGGGCGACATCGTCACAGTTGCCGTCCATTTCATTATACATCTCCCAATACCTGTCCGAGTAGGCCTTCAGAGTTTCTCCATTATCCATGGACAGCGATAATAACGTACTCAAGGGCCGAGGAGCCCTGCTGTTTGTAACGAAGCGAGAGCCAAAGGCTTGAGTTAGCTGCCTATAGGAATCTACGAAATCCGCCTTTAAACTATTGAACCACCTCATCGCCACTGGCCCCAAGTTTGAGGGGAAAACCTTGCACATTAGTGCCTCGTTTTTAGAATAGACAGCCATCCTTTGGTTAAACTGGCTCACATGCTCCACGGGGTCCGTCTTGCCATTGTAAAGAATGAAGGTTGGTTGCTGGAAACGTCGAGGGAGCGCAGCCCCCTCTATGTGGCGCGTGAACTGTGATTTGGAGAGTTGGTCCAGTGCCCTGCTCATGGCGTCGTTCCTCAAGCCTCTGGGAGATGGGCTTTTGCGTGCACACCTCCGTTGGTGCTCTTCTTCGTGAGAGAAGATCTCACTTGGGGGGGTTCGTGATCTCCGTCTATAGTCATCATCGCCTTCATCACTAGAGGGCATGTCAGGGCTGGAGTGAGACCACCTTTGTCATGCATGGCGCAGCTCTCTCTTCAAATCGTCTATCTCTCGTTGCATGGCTTGATTATCATTCCGCCCTTGAGATGCGTGGCTTCTGACCCCTTCTTGTTGCATGGGCTGGTTGTTATTTTGTCTCTGGAGCACGTGACTCTTCACACGAGAGTGGCTGCTGCCCGTTTGAGTGGTGTGCACACTTCCTTCTCGAAACCTCCCATTCTCTTCATTTCGATCACGCTCAAGATCGGGAAAGTTACCTTGTTGTGGGGATCCCGCAGGTTCAGGCTGGTGGGGACCTGCTTGATGAGGGCCTGGCCCTACCATGCTTGATTGTTACCCTTACTAAGACACAAGTTCTCCCCACAGACGGCGCCAATTGTAGGGTTTGGGTCTGAGCACTTCAGCTGTTGGAGAAGTGGATTCAGGCCCAACTAGCCCTAAACAATAGATTTGTAGAGGATGAGTTTAAGAACTAGGCCTTAGTGAGGGTTACAACGAATAAACATGATAATGGGAAGGCTAAGTAACAAGAGAATGGGCTTTAAGTGTGAAAAGTTGTCCTGGACACCGGTTTGAGGAGATATCTTGTTCTTATTATCTCCTCATTGCTTGGATACAAAGGTTACAAAGATGATACAGGTTTCTACAGTGTTTTCTACTTCCAATCTCCGATCCCTTCTCTGGAGGACCTCTTTACATTTTATACCCTTTTTAGGTTGATCTTGGCCTTCCATTTGTTGATCGTGCAGGTCACTACTTGAGTGTCCGTCCCATCAGCCGCCGTCTCAAACCTTCTGTGAGTTGCAGCAACCAAAACAGCACTATTCAGGGGCCATTTCCTCATTAATGCGGCCAGAACGTTAGTTGTGGGCATTTAATGTGAAGGTGACAGCTTCTCCCTGAATTGCTCCTCCTCTAGGCTCCTATGGCTGACCCGTGGTACTTGTCCTTTTTCTTGGGACGCTCTACGAGACTGCCCTTGATGGCTTGCTGCTCTTCCCTTCTATGATCTCGGTTTGCCGAGGACATGGTTGTCCTCGGCTATACTTCTTGGTAGTTAGGATTTCCTTCATTCGTTCTCGGGCATTTCTTCCTCCTCGGCATGGGCCTTGGGCTTAGTATAAAGTGGGCCGGGGTGGCCAAATTCTTTGACCCCACAATAGGGATTGCGTGCATTTATATATTCATTTTCACTAAGCAGCTATGGATACCATTGAGATAGAGGAGGTGAGGATTCTTGATTTTCCGGCTGGGAGTAGGGTTGTAAATGAATCAAGCCGTTCATAAATAGCTCAGTCTTAGCTCGATAAAAAACTCGTTCATGTTTGTTTGTTTATAAACAAGCCAAGTTTAAGTTTTAGTTTTAGGCTTGTTTAATAAACGAGCCGAGACTAAGTAAAAAATATTGTTCATAAACAAGCTTGTGAACACCAAGGCTCGATACAAAAGTAACAAAACAAGTTGAGCCTAGGCTTATTTATGAGTTTTGTAATAAAATTGATATGAGCTTGACAAGTAAACTCATATCCTTCTAAGACTTTAATTAATTATAAGTTGAGACCACTCATTCAAACCAAATAGGCTAGATAATAAACTTGATATAGGCTTGATAATATACTTGTGTTAGATCTCAAGCTCAAAAACATGATATTGAGCTTGAGTTTGAGGTTGATATTGTGCTCGAGCTTGGCTTACCAATGAATCAAGCCAAGCCAAGTGGAGCTCAAGTTTTTATACTTTATAACAAGCTTAAGCTTGAACATTATTTGTAGGCTCGTATCAAGCTCAAGCCAAGCTTGAACATTCTACTTTTGTTGTCAAGCCGAGCTTGAACATTCACTACTTAACAAAGCTCGGCTCGTTTGCAGCCCTAGCTGGGAGACATCGATCAGTCTCACAAGAACTTCCAAGGAAAAAGAAAACAAAGAAATTGAAGCGCCGGTATGGGTTTATTCTTCATTTTCTTGTGACTAAAAATAGATCCTTATGGGAAAGTACATAACATTTCAAGAATACTCATTCTATTTAGTGGCTTTAGCCCATAAATTTCATCTCTTTATTTACTATAAACTCTACGACCGTTTGTCTTTTCTACCTTCTAAAAACAGCTCCATAATTTTATTTTATTTTCTCACTTTGGAAATATTTTGAATTATAAATGGTGGTTAATTATACTAGTATTTATTTAAGGAGGAAGAGGGTATGATGATTAATAAGGAGGATGTGGTGAGCGATGAAAGAGTGCACCATGTTGTGTAGGTCACAGTAATGGGATTTGGAAGCTAGTCTAATCTAATTCTCCCATATCCACGTTCATGAAGTTGTTCTTTCAAAAACCTAATTTAACTGAAAGACCATGGGCATGAGCTAATTTGTGTAGGATAGACCACATAGCAATTTTTTTTAAAAGAGTTTCAATCTATGATGTTCATTATTTTCGACAATAACTCTTTATCATTATATCAAGGCACCAATCTGATTCCCCTCTCTTTCAACTTTCCTAAATTACATGTTTTATCTTCTTTTTTTATGATCTCTAAAATGGTGCACAACAATTTCACTCCACAAAGTAAGAATTTCTAGTGAGAGATTGAATTTACTAAAGTTTGGTCATCTTTTGGGTTGTTTGCTTCTTCTTTGAAAGCCTATTTGGTTTAACGTTAAATATTATTGAGTTTAATTTTTTCAAATTAATCATTATTTAAGAATTGTGTCAATTGAATGATGACATGACAAAATCTTAATCTCTCTTTCCAGTACCAAGTTAATACCTAGTTGATACATCGTGATTTGTAATTCATCACTTTCATATAAGAACATTGTTTGCATTACTTTTACATACACTAATTACAAATTATCATCTCAACAGCTTCAAAATTTGTTCCGAAATTGATTATGCTACTACACTTGTGATAAGTTATTAAGGTGGATTTTTATAATTTTTTTTTCAAAGTTTCTATGCATTGTTGGGTCATCATTAATCGCATATGTGTATTTGCTGACAAGGGATGACATGCACGTCATGCATGCATGTCATGAAATGCACGTCTGTTGACGTATATATTTTCAATGAATAGTTTAAAATTTTTAGTTGGCTTCTCCATGCAACTTTTACTACTGTGCCTTAAAATGCTCTTTTGTCAAGGGTAAATTCATCATGGGCTTTGTTTTTGTAAATTAATCTGTAGGAGTAGGCGAGTAGCATCAATATTTTGCTTCCTTCTTTATTTTTTCTTTATTTATTTATTTATTTGTATCACATGTTTCACGAAAATGCTCCACTTTAGCTTTTTTTTTTTTTTTTGGTTAATCTCGCGCGAATTACATTTAATAGATCATTATCTTGTCTTCTCCATCGGTTTTTTTTTTTTTTTTTTTGGTTGATAAATGAAGGGGTAATATCATTTATTAAGAAATTGGGTGATATGAAAAAATCATGTCCATAAAATACTGAGATTGACTCCATTAATATTTAATGAAAATTTTTTAAATAGTTTATTGCATATAAAAAAAAAAATATCTTTAAGGGATTACTTATTAGAATTTAAAATGAAAAAATGGACTAAATTTATACTCACATAAAATCCATATATATGCTATAAAATCCATATATTTAGATATATATATAAATATATATATATATATATATTAGCTGGTTGGGGTTGGTTTTATATTATTATTTGTTTTTAAGGAAGCTTGTATAAATTTCACAACATTTTAAGTGTCATGTTATCATTGATATACAATAAAAATCATACAACAATAAATTTCTTATCACTCTAACATTGTTTTTATTTTATTGCTTAATGGCTCAAAAAAGTAAGAACATAAAAATAATAAAAAAATCTAACAATTAATGCAACTATTTATTATTATTATTATTTTTAATTGTGCAAGTGAGAAAGAAGTCCGTTCCTCTACAGAATTCCATGAGCCGCTTAACTTTCTCATCACGATTTTACTTGGTGTCCTTGGACTAAGCTTTAAAGGCTCAGGCATCTCTCCACTCAAAGACCATGATGAAATCATGTTGATCATTATCATGGCAATCGTTATCTATGTCATTGCATTTTTGGAGATAAAACTAGGGCCTCAAAACGCAACCTATCTCCCAATGTTCAAGTTTATTTGTGTCATTTGTGCAATTCTTGCATGTGAGCTGTTTGCTTCAATCCTCGTCGATCCCTCAAAGCTGTTCATCATTAATTTATGTGGAATCCTAGTAGAGCTTATTCGTCGCATGTACAAACAAATTTATGAGCTCCTCTGTCATGCAACTAATCTGGTACATTGGATCCAACATACATCACAAGTACTCAAAAGGTTTTCTTTGTTCGGTGGCACAAATAAGAAACAAGATCAAGATGATATTGTCTAATTGGCCTTTTTATAATGGTAAATTTCCTATTGATGATGATAAGTAAGTTTACATAAAACTCTTAAAGATGCCTTAGCTACCTTGTAATTAATTAAAATATGCTTAAAGCATATTTTGTATGCAATAATAGTCATGTAATGAAATGTTTATTTATGTGTAATAGTTATTTGATCGTTTGATTATATTTTTATTACACTAATTAGTTATTCCTTAAAAACAGTTATTTTTTAAATTAAGATATAATAAATTTTTTGATAAATTGCAAAATACACCCATGAAGTTTGAGGTTGCTTAGATTTTACATCTTAAAGTTTCATTCTGGTAGCAAAACTCAGCCCTTCATGAGTGACTTGCCTACGTGGCTATTAAACGACACGCTGAGGACTGATGTGTAAATTTTTTTTGCCAAATCACACCCCCAAAACGAGATTGTTTCACGCATATTTGAATTCCAAAACACCTGGGTTACTGATCTACGCTGTTGTGGCTCAAAACACAAAACAAGTGTTGTGTCTTTGTTTCACCCGAAATCAAAAACCCATTCCTAAACCTGCTAATGCTCCCCACAAACCCCACTCACCCAGTCTTCTTAGGTTCATCCTCTTCAGCCAACTTCTTCTCTTGTCAGGATATAAACTAATTAATATAATTAGAACCATATAACAACACTATGACCAAAACTTTATGCATAGAGGACAACAATTTCACAAGTTACAGAGGGTATTTTAGCCCTTAAGGATGCCATTTGTACCCAAAAAAAAAAAAAAACCATTACTAAAGCAAGTACCTCCATGGATTTTATCTCATCCAACATAGCAAGCTCTCTTTTAGAATCTAAGGTTCCGTTTTGTCTACTTGGTAGAATTAGACATTTGAATTACTATTAGTTATTGCAGATCCTCCTCACGACAGTCACGTCATCCACAAAGCCTCTCCATCTTGTTTGTTCTAGCTCACCATCAACAGTGAGAGATTTGCTTCAGATTGACAATGATGATTTGGCAATTTAGTTTTGGTGAAACAGGGCTGTTGCTTGCTGATATTGTGTTTTGTTTTAATCTAAAACATCGTCGTTTTGGAAGCTAACATTAGTGCTTTTGTCTTTTTTTTTTTTTTTAGACGTGAACCACCAATGTGTCACTTAACAGCCACGTAGGTAAATCGCTGAAAGAGGGTTGGATATTGCTAATAGAACGAAACTTCAAGATATAAAATCAAACTTCTCAAATTTCAAGGTGTAAAATTCACATAATCCCAGACTTTAGGAGTGTACTTTACAATTTACTCTAAATTTTTTTAAAAAGAATCATAATAACTATTCTTTAAATTGAGGAATATTCACAAGACATCCCTATTTAATCAAACTAAACACATATTCACCACAAATATAACATGCACCCACTAAAAAAATCATAATAAGGAAAGGCTAATTAAAAAAGAATTCAATTAAAGAAGCATTAAAGTGTGTATATATATTATCTTATTTATACTATAGCGACAAATTTTGCACATGCATTGCTAACTGCATAGCACTGAACGATGTTTAGAAAATTAATAAGCAATTTTAATCCACCTAACCTAATTAAGTATTCCCAGCAGTAGATATCAAATCATTGGTCAAATGGTGGGAGCGCCAAAGAGTCTTGCCTGAAGATGATACATCTCTTTGTACTCACTAATATGCCTTTGGCATTTCTTTTACAATAAGAGCTGTGCTTACGACTGAATAGGAATAATAACTTAGCATCTTCTATGTTTATATTGATAGACAATATCCGATCTTCAAGCTAAAAGTTTGAATAAATTCCACCTAGCTAGCATTACCTTATTATATCAGGTAGTGATGTTGGGGATATATTTCATTAGAAATGGGCAACAAATTAAAAATATTATCTTTCTCAAAAAAAAAAAAAAAAAAAAATTCATGATTATTACTTATATATAGTCAAGGGTGGGACTGCAAAAGAGTCGTGCCAAAGGGCATGTGAAGGTGATATAAATATGATCTTGTACTCACCAAGCCTTCTAGTATTTCTTTTACCAGGGCTGTGATTACTGAGAGGTAATAATAATAATCAAGCATCATCTATTCTTATATTGATACCATATACGCTCCAACCGTCGGACAAATTGAAAAAGTTTGCAAAGACTCTCACGTGAGTCAAGAATCAAGATTACAAATCTCACATGTGAACATTTGAAGTGGGTTTTTCTTTAAAAAAATTGATGTGGGGTAATTGATATGGCATGAAAAATATTTTTTTATTATTCCGTTTGACACATCAGCTTTTTTCATCCAAGGGATAATAGAAAAGACTAAATTGACACGTCATTGGAAATATTAAGGACTAAATTGACACAAGTGAAAGGTTAGGGACCAAAATTAAGATATGGTGTAAAATATAGGGACTAACTTTGTAATTTACCCATTTTGATATAAAGAACCCAGAATCAAAAATGAAATTTGGCCATTCATTGATTTGTTGACCCATAGCTCCACCAAAATAAGCAACAAAATAATTTTAATAAATTCAAACAATCACAAAAGGATAAATAGAAAAAATAAATCCAAATCTTTTCATTCAGGACTCTTACACTCCGTTTGAGAGTTCATAAGGGAATGAAATGGAATGGAATAGTCATTAAAGGAATGGAATAGAATGAATTTAGTAGGGAAATGAATGATTTTGAATTAAAAAATCTTGTTTGGATGTTTTAAAATAAAGGAATGGAATTGAATGGAATGTAAGTAATATTGTTTGGAAGTGACATTGGAATGAATGGAATGAAAAGAAATTATTTTATAATAACATTACTATTATACCCCTCATTTTAAAGAACATAAATAATGATTCTAGTTTAGGGGGAAAAAAATTTATTGTAGCTAAAAATTAAGTTATGTATATTTCTATGTTGTAAAGAAATTCACGCATCACATATTTATTTTCAACAAAATAAACATTGTCTAAAAAATACAAACAAATATCTTTTTTTTTTTTTTTAACTATAATGAGTCTTGCCAAAACAAAACAAAATAACAAAATAAAGCAAATCTAAAGTTGGCCAAGAAATCCCACACTTTTTAATTTTTAGGCTTAGACATCAGTGTCAATAGAACACATTTGCACTCATGATCTGGGCAACCAAAGAACATGTAGGTCTCAGTCTTTGATATTGGATCCAAGTCCAATACGCCCAACGCTGCATGAACTTCTTCTCCATATGACTTTGAAAAACACTTTGCCATAACCTCAGTCACCCTATCAATTTCCATTGATACATTATCAAATGACTGGGAAATTACATTCCCAAGTTCGTCATCTTCTGCCAGTCTTCTTTTCTTGCTTTTAGAAGACATTGCATCTTGTGATGACGCTCGAGAACATACAACATTAATTTATGGTGACCTCTGATCATCTTCGACTTCAAAGTTCTCCAAAGAAACTTCATTTTGAGATACCAAATTATCAATCTCATCAATAGTGGTCGATGCAGCATACCTAGCACGTCTCTCCTTTGCAGTTTCAGCATGATCACCTTTTGCTCTATCTTTAGCCCAAAGTTGTGTCATCTTAGAGTAGTTGGGCATAGGTGTTGTCATCCACTTCTTGGCCGCAGGTTTAGACTGTTACAAACCAAGAAAAATGGTTATATTACAGATATAATTATGTAATTCAAAATTAAACTCACAAAAAATGGTAATTTACTGCTATAAGTGGCTCCCAAACTTCTAGTTCAACTGTCTATATATTTAAAGAATCATTCCATCCAGAACCACTCAATCCATCTATAAATATGTCATAGCATTCATGAAAATTCTTCTTCAATGTCTTTTGTCGATTTTTCACCTTATCCTTATTAATCTCCATGTGAAATTTTTCAACCAACTCTTTCACTATGTCATCATATGCCTTAAAGGTAAAAGTTCCATTAACTTTACCACCGATGATCACTTGATGTAAAAAAAAATCCATTAAAGCATCATCCATAACACTACTCCATTGTACTTCTTTGCTTGGATCTCCACCATTCTTCTTTTATATCTTACCCATGCTATAATTAATAAGACAAAAAACACATATAAAATATTGTTTAGATATTAATATTAATTATCAAAAGATAGAGAGCAATATCAAAATGAAAAGAGAAATTTGCATAACATTTAGGTCTAAGTAATTGAAACATAACATAGTCTTAAACAACATGACAACAATAAACCCAAAAGCTATCACATTTGGACATAGTTTTGCCACATGGCTAATGCTATAGAATCTCTTATAATATCTCATTGTCTAGCATGCTTATCATCTTCTCTAGGAGTAGGGACCACACGTTCACAATGAGAATGTAAAACCTCTTCATCAACTTCAGCAATAAGACTTTCATCAGGATCGACACCCATTAAATAATTATGAAGTATGCAACATAATAAAATGATTTCATTTTGTGTGTCAACACAATAACTAGGCTCTATTGTACTTGCTATGATAGGAAATCTCTTTTTCAGTACACCAAATGCCCTTTCAATAGCATTGCGCAATGGCGCATGTCGCAAATTAAACAATTCTTTAGCATTTTCAAGAGGACGAGCAGAGTACTCTTTTAAATGATATCACATTCCGCTATAAGGTGCAATCAGACGACTTCTATTCATGTATCCCGCATCAACAAGATAATATTTACCTAATAAACACTAACAATGGTTAATTATATACTATAATTTTTTTAATTATAAAGAATACATCCTAATACATATTTGAATTAAATTTACCTTGTGGGATTTTCAAATTATCGTTTCTAGTTAAAGCGCTCTTTATTATTCTTGAATCTGAAGCAGTTCCTTCCCAACCTAGTAATACATACGTGAATTTCAAATCAAATAAGCATGCCGCCAACACATTTTGTGTTTGGTAACCCTTCCTACCCCGATATCTTGGTGCATCCTCATTCGACACTTTGACACGAACATGTGTTCCATCAAGTGCCCCAATACAATCCTGAAATTAACAATATCTCTCAAAGACATTTATCTTAAAATATATTTATACTAGACTACTATCAAATATAAAATATAAACATGATATATTTACCTTAAAATATGGGTTGAACCTACTACTCTGTAGTATTTCAAGTGGAACTTGGGTTCCATCAAGTTGTCGAAGAAACTGATCCTCTAACATAATTATTGATCATAACACATTATGAAAATGGCAACTAATGGTCTCACTGGAACAACAAAAAAAGAAGGAAATTGTACGGTTCTTCACATTATGTGATAGAATGTGAAGAAACTTGGCAACTTGCTCTTCAACCGTGGCACGTTGTGTGGCTTGAAGATCACCGTCTCTTCGCAAAATGTCACACAAACCATGAAAAGCTTGTGGACCCATGCGTATTACATCATAGCTTTTTTCACTAGTCCTAAGTTGAGACATTATTTCATCATGAACGTGTTGTCTTTCTATGATTGATTGTGTAGGAATGTGGGGAACACGACTTTTTAGTCGTTACCTTCAATGGATAATGTAGCACAAATAATGGCATGCAGCATGAACTAAGGCTAGTTTCCGCATAGAGTCCGAAAAAATTATGGTCTCAAGTACCTCATCATTCAAATCTATCTAAGTAAATCAAGACTCTCCTAATAAAAATAGGAAAAAAAAATCATCTTTATATAAATATATATATATATATATATATAAATCAAACAAACAACCCCATATCCTTCCCCCATCGCCGCTTGCTGCAAAGAGCTCCATCAAGTTGAAGATCTGACCAGCCAACTAGGGACAATCGGCGCAAATCTAGCCTTCAGGCCCTCTACGTCTCCACTACTGTATTTATCTCTCTTTGAACCCCTCTCTCTGTTTGTATATTCAAACATGTTCACTTTGAGTTTAAGACTCAGCTGCTCTTTGTTTTAGTTAAGTGATGGAAAACTATAGTAACTCATAAAATAGTAATATAAAATAGGATTGTTAATTATATTATTATTTTATTGATTGATATTTTTCATTGATGAATATAGATTGATATGTTGATACGTGTAGTTCAATCAAACAAAATAAGATCATTGTGTAGAGTACTGTAGAGGACTAGTAGCTATATTGTTAACTTGTGAGTGATCATTAGATTGCTTTATATTCAATGTAATTTTTATGTCTACATTGCAATTTCAATGTAAACTTACATGATAGACATACAAAAAGTAATATATATTGTACATATTTGTAAAGAAATGGTAAATATTGTATATGTTTTGCAAATATATATAATATTTGCCACTTTTTTTGTATACAATATAAATTTATATTATAACAGCACAATGTAAAAGAAGAATTTCCCTATATTTTAATTTATAATAGTGTTTCTATAATAATAGTATTTGCTTGAGCAATTAAATTAAGCCATTCACTCATTCTTATAGACTTGTTTATTAATTTTGTAAAATAAAGTTTTTTTTTTTTTGTCATGATTTTTTTAAGTTAAAAACTTTTATTATCTTTGGCTTGGCCTCCTATAAAGTATTTTTGGTTTCGCCACTAACTATATGGATGCTTATTTGAAGTTTTTTTTTACTTATACTTTGCCCCCCTAACTTGAAATCTTGGGTCCGTCCCTGAACTATAGGAAGAAATTATCACACGTGACACAGTGGATATTACTTTGGAACACATTCAAAAACACTTTCGAATCAAAGAAATTAGTCGAACTCGTAAAGTGCAAAAACGAAGTCTTGACATTGTTACAATTAATGGCTAAGGTGATGCATGAATAAATCAATCATGTGCACGTTGCAGTACTTGTTGAATATTGGTTTTTAGAAAAAGGTAAGGTATGAGTATGACAAATTTACTTGTGCAATATAGTATTCTCATTTCATCAAGAAGAGGAAATTCTTCTTTTATCCTTTTTTTTTTTTTTTTAATTTATGTGAAATCAATATTATTCATAGATTTTATGAACACATATGGTTAGTGACGGGACTTGAACCTTTTTTTTTTTTTACATGTGTACAGGTGTAAAATAGTATGTTGTAACATCGATCATTGGCCTTTTGGAACTTCCCCTCTTACTCCAACACACTTGTTTGAGTTAACCTCAACACTTGCATGAGTGATCCTATTAACTGGGTGTCAATTTAATGGCCAATAACCATAGTGATTTGTGATAACTGACTAGAGGGATGTGTGACAGGGAAAATCAGTAGTGAAAGAAATGAGGTATCTCTTGTCGATGCCAGAACCAATTAGTTTTTTCATCGAAATCTTAGACCGTTCTTACTCAATCAGATTGATTAATAATTAAATTGAGGCTGCTCAGAGACTTGAAAATATAAGCCCAAAAAATAAATTTAAAAAATTCCAAAGGCACGCCCAGTGGGACTCGAACCCACAATCGCCTGATTAGAAGTCAGACGCCTTATCCATTAGGCCATGGGCGCTTCTCATGACATGTTGTGCTTAATAATTATATTTTAATGAAACAAGTTATGGTGGATTCTGATTTAATTTTTCCTAGTTTTTTCATATTTTTTTTTTTTTTTGTGAGAAGAACTTTTCCTAGCTGAAAACGGAATAGAAAATCAATTAATGAATAAGGCAACATGTTGCCTAATTTATCAAACCAACCACTTGGATGAATTAAATTTTAGCCTTGGAAAGTAAATTTCGATGAACAAACAAAAGTAATGCATACTATTACTGGTTATAATTTAAGCTAACCATTGATATTACTTTTTTACCCAACAATAATAATTTGCTATTTAAAATTTCTTGTGAAAATATTATGAAAGTGTTGTGAATTTACCATTTCTCAAATAGTAATTTGGTTTTTCCACTAAATTAAAAATAATGTTCAGGTATATTATTGAGAAAACATGGCCATTTTAATTTAAAATTTTTATATTTTGCCTAATTTTTGGAAATTAGAATGGACTAAAAAGATAACACTTGTCCTCCGGCAAATAGTTGAGAACAGGAATTTGAATCTTGTAAATTTGCATATTTTTGGCTTCCCAGAATCCTAGTTCAATGTCAGTGATATCATTCTCTCTAGTATCTACCCAAAAAAAAAAAACCCTATTTCTTACTAGAGAGCAAGTACTTCCATGTAGGGGTATTCACCAAACCGCACCAAAATTGCCCACAATATGGCATAATCACACCACACCGCACCGTATGAAGCATTGCAATTTGCAGTTTTATAATAAGAAAACCGCACAAGCCGCACTCTCTCTATATATTAATATATTTATTTTTTAAATATTAAATATATTATTAATAGTTTAATAGCCCTAGTTTTTAAAACAAGAACAAAAAGTTTAATAATCCTCGCAAGTGTTGATTAGGAAAGCCAACATAAAATAAAGAAAAATTAGCTCAATAATTTAAAACTTGGCCCAAAATAAAGGGAAAAATCAATTTTGGGTTGGGCAGAAAAAACCCAAAATTTGAAAAATATACCAACTTCAAACCGTATTTTATACATGCACTGCACATGTGACCGTAAAAATGAGGTGCTGAGGTGCGGTTATAATTTTAGCTAAACTCTAAACCGCACTGCACCACACATGTGACCACAAAATTGAGGTGTGGTACAGTTATGGTTTTAGCTAAATCGCACCGCAAAGTGCAGTGCTAAAAATAGTCCAAAACTGCACTGCACCACGAACGCACACATGCATCAGAAACTCCCATGATCCCATCACTAGCTTATGAACTCACATTTATGCAAAGCCATTTTGGGTTGCACATGCTTGAGGAGCTCACGTTTAATTCTTGGGTACTGCTTTATATATGTATGATAAATAAGTACCACTTTTAGTTTGGTATCATCACAATTTGGCCCGCAAACTATTAATCCCTACATTTTCCCCACCTAAAGTTTGAATAAAAATTGAATTATTAGGATCCTGTCCAAATTAGCAAATTTTGCATTTTTGTTGAGAAATAATTCACCCCTCATGAGTTGGCCTTTTCAATTGCTACAAATTCATGTTCTATTGTTCTATGATGATGTTATTAATCTTTGAACATCTTGATACTCTAGACACAATAAAACACTCCATGAACAACTATGTTGTTGTATTAAGAGGTCTCCAAACTGAAGCACAATATCACTGACTTAGGTCAACCTGTCATTCATGCTTAAACAATAACCTCAGAACAATTTTTATGCGCTCAAAACTGTATATGATGGCAACTCCAACTATATAGGCCCTAGCATTGGTAACCATGGAGTAAAATCTGCATGTAAAAAGAGATGAATTCCCAGCACTCAACAGATGGGTGCTACTATGGTCTTATACAAGACTGGTCGCCCCCTACAACTTTTACATAGCAACCCAAAATAAAAGAGTTGAATTCACAACAGCTTCCTTCAAGAACATGTAGATATGTGTACTACACACAAAAGATAAGGTTTGATGACTTCAACTAAGTTGAGCAAAAGAGTAAGAACTGCCGTCTGTCTTAGTGTATAACCTCTTGCACATATCTTTTGCTTATTTTTTGAACACGAAATGGCAAGCAGTAGAGAACTCCAAATAAAAATATACTCGAAAAAAAATGCCAGAGCAGTTCTAATCTTCAAGCTCAATGATCTTCACAACAGACGCATCACCAACTTTCTGGAAGACAACTACACGATCATGTGGCTTTATGACACCAGACGCCTTGCCATGATCCAAAGCAACTTTTAGAATCGATTCGTTTGCTGCATTTGTTGACTCAGCCTGCAAAAACCGAGCATGTTTTCTTTCATCTAATGGGGTAGTAAAGCAAAACTTAGGAAAGGGAAATATCAGCCGATGATAGACAAATCATCATCATTGATATTCTATGATATTATCAGAAGAAATGAATATGCCGCATTATGTAGTACTCAGTACGTGCATCCTTAGCTACACAAATATTTCTAGACATTTCTACCAATCACTTCTATACCATACCTAATATCTCTATATCTCGACAAAGTTTCGGCAAAAGGCCTGAGAAACCAAACTAAGTCCACAATTCAGTTGTTCTGAACTCAGTAGGCTTGGACAGGGTCAACAGGATTGGATCAAGAATGGTAATATTAACTTCTGGGCCAAGAGCCCTTGTAACTCAACTGGCACCTCCTGGTTTTTTAAATGGAGATGTCCAAGGTTCAAATCCTCCCTCCCCCAAAAACTTCTAGATGGTGTGGAGTCTTGTTGGTTGACACCCCAAATTTGCATCATAGGCACAATTTGAAGATTCTACATTTTTTACTTCTATTCCTAAACAACACTTACAATTTGCATTTTTTCACCAACACGTCTAGCCAAACTAACCCTCATTGTTTTACTCGTGTGAAATAGCATATTTGCAATTGATGACTAGGGAATAAAAATAATAGGATTCTAGTAATTATGTGAAACTTTTTCTATTTTTTTGATAAGTAAGAAAGTAATTATGTGAAACTTAACCTTAGGGGTACGTTTGAGATTGGTGGAGAGGAGAGGGTAAGGGGTGGCTAGAAAATTCATCCAAGCAAAGGTTAAGGTCAAAACCAAAACTGTCATTATACCTAAGATTGTAATTAACAATAACAGTCATTAAGATTGAGAATAACTTATATCAATTTTTCTTTTGGCTGAAATCTTATATCATTAAAGTCAAAAGAAAAAATTAAAATAAAATAAAGATTGTGGACAATAGCAAGATACTAAAGTCAATGAATTTTAGTTCAGTAAAACATACTATCTTGTTGTAAAATGAGAAATCTATTAGAGTGGGTGCATTAGCTCAATGAAATTCCATTTGTATGACTTCTATCTTCTACACTTTTAAGAGGAGAAGGGAGAAGGGGGGGGGGGGGGGGGACAAGATAATTAAGTTATACAATTTAGAGAGAGAGATGATAATACACCTCCAATTTTGTATTTGAGTAAAAAGTATCTCAATCAACAAAATGTATTCTTACCGGATGTCGAGGATCTGCAAGCATGGGAAAAAGGCCTCTAACAATTAGTGATTGCCTTGCCTGCCAGAAAATCATCAAAAGAAAAAGGTATCAATAATAAGCATCAGTTGCAGTCATATGATGCAATGCCTAATGCAAGAACTACTTTGGAAAAAAGTGAAATAAGATAATGTTTGCTTCTTTAGTGGCCGCTGCTGCTTCAGATCTGGAATTGAGCTCCTAACTTTATAGGGCTTGGAGGCAAGGGTGGCAACGTTTGACATGACACGATTTTTTGCAGGTTAGTTTTTAGTGTTAATAAATTTGTGTCAAAGTGGGCCACTTTAACCCCACTTTACGGGGTCCGGTTCCTTGGTTTAAGGTAGAACTACTTCCCAACAAGTCAAGAACAATAAAATGCTTCAATCTAGTGTCTGCCAGAGAGAGAAAGATAAAGTTGCCGCAACAGAAGCCTTAAAATAAAAAAATAAATAAAAATTATGTACCTCAAAAGCACCAGTAAAAGTCCAGCAGAGTTGATTTGTTTGAAGCCGAGGGATGACAACAGACAAGACAGGCATTGTTGGCCTGTATTTTGCAATTAACCTGAATAAAAAGAGAACAAAACTAATTTTTATGAAAACTCAATGTCCCAAGATACCCATGTGCATAACCACAAATAAAAAGGTAAAAAAATATAAAAAGAAAGGGGGAAGACCTTGCAGCTCTTCCAGATGAAGTGAAGCAAATAATTACAGAGGCCTTCACCTTGATGGCTGCACGAACCTACACAAGGGAAAAAGAAAATGTTTTAGCAGGGACTGAATATCTTTCATTTATCAAATAAAAACCTCTTCTTCGTCAGCAATCTATATGATGGTAACAATAGAATAAATTTAACACAGGAACGTCACAAGTACCGCAGAGGAAGCAATAGATTCCAAGTGGGACATTGGTTCTCCAACATATTTGACAGTATTCTTGTAGTATAGGTCATGATTGAAAACCTTCTCTGCCTGCAGTCAGAATTTTAGTTAATAACCTTTAATCTAAAATGTACACATTGAGGAGACACAAAGTTCAGGGCCATTATTTTCTCTGTTGAATAAACTTTTGATGATCCAGACCATGGCATATGTGCCATAATAACAACAAAGATTATTTCATTCTCTTCAAATTTTGAAATTTGTATCACTGTCAAACAAGACCTGTGCAAATGATCAGCAGCCAAGGCCAGCATGTGACAGAAGTAACCCCAAAGATTGATAAAGATAGAGAGAAGAAAATAATACTTAATTCATTTGAGGAAAAAAATTATAAAGCGGGGAACAAGAAGAAACAGAATATCTATATCTAACCACAAAAAGTCCTGCAAACTTTTGAGAAGAATATCTGTATAATTAATAGGAAGTCCCTACTGAGATGAGACTCTACCAATAAAATGTTTATTCCAACAAAAGACAGTACAATTAAGCTGGAGACATAAAATTTTTACTGATGAGGAATAATAAGTCTAATCATTTTTAGATAAAAAGACTGGATTTAAAGTCTTCTGCATCAAGGTTTAGAACAAAAAGCTAGGGTAGTCACCACTTCAAAAACCCATGTAAGGCATTTTACCAGTTGGACTTAAGAGTAAGAATGTCCACTTGCATGCTGAGGCCCTATTTTTAATTTTTATGAGTGCATGCTGACGCACTATTTGAAACAAAAACAAAATCTTAAGAAGACTGCTCCAGTGTTATGACTCATAAGGAGCTTTAGATGGAAATAAGATAACAGTGAAGCTAATTGGGATACAGACCCCAATTTTTTCAGAATTAAAATTCCCCTAGTGCCTGTACAAGGTGGGGGTTGAGAGAGAAACTACAAAAGAAAAATAGCAACATTTACCTCTGCAGAAATCTTTCCAACAATAGAAATGGTCTCTACTGGGTACAATCCCCGCAGGGTCTCTGCACCTAGAAGAATCGCATCACTCCCTGAAAAACAAAGAGCCCAAAAACTATAAGATTCCAGACTGGTCACGCCTATATTATTATTTGAAGATGTCAGCAATTCTCAAGAAAATACAATATCAATGAGTGCTAAAACAATAGCAGAGGTATATTCTCTCACATTAAAAGATAGAAAAGACATCCAGAAAACACTGATACAATGGCCACCCACCAAAAGAAATAAGTAGAACATTTTCAATGACAGAACTCTGAAATTTACCATCCAATACTGCATTGGCAACATCTGTTGCTTCAGCACGAGTAGGTCTCAGGTTGTCAGTCATACTGTCCACAACACGAGTAACCACTGCTGGCTTTCCAGCCATGTTGCACTTGTAAACAGCAGCCTTTTGAAATAGAAACACCTGAAAATTTCAGAGGAATTACCAGCATGTCATTACAGGTCCCCGATGGTGCACAAACATAAACCAACCTAACAGTTAAAAAAACACAAGTGGTAATCCAACATCCAGAGTGTAAGATCAAGCCTGTAACCTCATCCTGAATCCAAGGCCCATTGACTAGCAACATCAAATTGATAACATGTTCAGATTTGAAAACTGACCTTCTCTGGTGGGAGATCTATCCCCAAGTTCCCACGCGAGATAATGATACCATCTGCTTCTTTTAGGATCTCGTCAAAATGAGTCAACCCCTGCAAGAATACATGAGAAAGAAGAAAATGCATATTCAAAATTAAATTCAAGCACAATAAATTTGAAAGGGAAAGATTGTTGACTGTTTATGTATGACTCCTATTCTTACTGTCATTCCTTACCATCACTTCAACAATTAGACACAGATGATTATACCCACAACAAGTGGGGCTAAGCATACCATTTGTGTCTTAGTGGTAAATATGGTGGTTAGGAGACGGTTAAAAGAATATAACTTTTGTTAGTGCACCTCACCTCTACGTTTTCAATCTTTGCAAAAATTTGAGTTTGATGGAGGCCACCTAATTTAGAAATAAATTCCCGGGCCTGCACAATGGCAAGAACAATCACAGCTGAATGTAAGAATTAATTAAAAGAAAAAAACTTATTGCAGTAAAGTATAAATTTAAGCCAACCCATCATTAAGTTAAGAGCCAATAAAAAAGAGCAAGGATAAAGACGGAAGCTAATATAAGAGAACAAGAACGAATAAGATGGGGAGAGGGGGAGTGGTTTGATAATATAATTGACTTAAGAAAAATGAACTACACAAGAATTCCCGGCAGGAATAGTTCTTACATGGCGAATATCTTCTGCATGCCGTGTAATCGACAACGAGAGGAAGTCTATATTGTTTCTAGCACCCCATGTCCTTATAACCTGATTTCAATCAACAAAATGCATGAAAGAAGTTAATAAGAACAAATCAATCTTTTAGAGGGGAAACTGCACCAATCTTTTTCATATAGTTGGCCCCAAAACCAATTTTGCATAATCAAGACATACATAATCTTTATAATGTGAAAGACAATCATAATATATCAATGGATTATCAGAAGTATTCATTAATCATATCATTTTAAGTAATGTCAATAAAGCAGGGCCCAATGACACTATTAATGGAATTATGAGGAACATAAGCCTAATAAATATGACTATAAAACTTTTTGGTGGATATCAGAAGGGATGACAATCAAGCAATGTCACCAAAAGTTAATATTTTTTTAAAAAAAGAAACACCATAGTAAAGGTTCCCATTGGAAAATTTTAGGATAAAAAGACAGCCATCCCTTTGCAAACATTAATGAGTGATAAGAAATTTATTAACACCTTTCATGGCTGATTTTGTGTGCTCATAGTATCTGGTGCAAACAGAGAACTTACCTCCTTATCTTTATCAGTGAGTGTAGGTAGATCAATATGAATTTGGGAGACATGCAAAGTGTACAGTGACCCAGACAAGGTAGCAGAATTCTTTATCAAGCAAACCACATCATCACCATTCACCTCAGAGACCTGCATAGTGGAATTGGAATTCGTGAAATTCTTGAATTACAGACAACCATATAATATCCAATTTTTGAAGTTTCTTGAATTTATACAGCCTTTTATTTTTCTAAGTACAGATCCTCGGCATTGCTTGTAAGAATAAGCATACTTGAGATGGGCAGCCTAGTAGCAACCTAGTTACTTCTGTCTCATTCTTAAAAACGTGATCATGACAGATAATGTCTGACTAGGCAAATAGGTAATTCAACATGCCTAATTTCATAAGTTACATATCATGTCCAATCAGCATGTACCTGATAATTAAATTCATTTTTTCACTGTTGCCTTACCTCCAGCCATACTGAAGTAGTTTCATTCCCTGTAAAGAGGTATTGACCAATAAATATAGTGTCTCCCTTCTTCACTGCCTGCAAAGAATAAATTAACTTCAAATACGGAAATAGTGCCACCAAACATGTAGCTGCAATGAATCAAATGTAATATAATAAATATACAAATAACTAGAATATAATTCTACAATTCTCCTTATGTTCATCATAGATGTAGGAGAGGGAGCCAGAAAAAACAATAGGTGGAAAAAGAAAACTCTTCGAAAGAAGATACAATCTCATGAGGAATTCCAGCTTACTATCTCAAAAAAAAAAAAAAAAAAAAAAAGAGACATGGCAGAGCAGAAAATCCTTCTTAGCAGTGTACTAACTTTGTAGACAAGTGCAAACATCTGATTTAGCGCAAAATCACTAAAGAAAGGCATAAGCAGCAAGGATTAAACACAAAAACTTTCCTTCAGTTTAAGGCTCCGTTTGGTAGAGTGGTTTAACAACATGTTTTCAATTTTTAAACAACATTATACCGCATTTTCACACATTTTTTCACCCACACGTATTTAAAAAAAATACAAACAACGTTACCAAACGGTCCCTAAAGATTTTGAATTTAATGTTTTTGGTCTTCACTATTTTTATTTCCAATTTCTAAAAATAACAGTACTCAGAAATCTTCACTGAGTGATATTACTCCTCAATTTAATCTTAAGCCAATTTGAGATTCCAAAAAATGAGTGATTCCTTTTTTATACATGATAGTGAAGACCTACAGCAAGAACGAGCCTCCTGGTCAGAAATAATACTCAATCACATTCAAGTTTGAAAAAAAAAAAACCAGTGCATACATAAGTTGCAATTACTTCTAGAACATTAAAAAAGTTGCAGTAAATCAGGGTAAAATTGTGCAGAAGTCCATAATAAACATGCACTCCCACCATATGAAAAAACTCCATTAGACAAATTGATTATAGTAACTTTTTCACTTTGTATAGTGACAATCTGAACAAACACCTAATGATTAGTATGGTCTAGAGACTGTCAAGGAAACCAAAAGTCAGTCAACTGAATATTTGTAGCCATTTTTTTGGTAAAGCATTGGATAGATGTAAAATTGTTACTTCATATTCTGTTTAAAACAAATAGAAAGATGCAGCAGAAATATGCCAATAATACGATGGTTTTCAGCAAGGCAAAACAGCTTGTAGCATTTGGACCTAAACATATATCTTACAGAAATGGCCTAACCCTTGTCAGAATGTCAATTTTATATTAAGCCAAAAATGAATATAGATTATAAAGAAAACAAAACAATAAAATGCTTACCTTTGATAACCCACTAAAGTTTATGGGTAAGAGATTTGAAGTAGCTTCTTTTTCTTGATCAGGTGTCAGGATGACCAATGTATCAGCTTGAAGGGATATGGGGTGCTCAGTTTTGTTGACAACTTGCAGTTCTGGACCCCCAGTATCTAGCATTACCTGAATTAGAAGGGAAAAAAAAAAATTAAGTTCACATTATCCATCTTTGCAAGGCATAGAATTCAAAGAGTAAATTGGGGTAGCAAGTCATTTCAAGGGGGAAATCGCATTATTAGCCAAAATTGACCACAAACGGTTAATATGAACATAAACTATGAAAAGTATTGAACACAAGAATGTCAGGCTTACTGCACAGAGCTTCTTGGTATTCTTGACAGCTGTCCTTAAATTTTCCAGTGTCTCTTGGTGAAATTGAGTATCACCCAATGAGAAATCGAACCTTGCCACTAACATATACCCAAAAAAATAAATATGAACATAAGTACATTAAATTTAACCCCAAAAATAAGTCCATATCTGACAGTAGAACTTAGTAAGGGGAAACCCACTGTACAAGAAAAGTAAAAACAAAAAGTACATGTTAACTTGATGACTTGTTTCAGTCTGTGTGAAAAACATACAGATGCAAAAGAAAGTATAGTTTTTAGTATGTATTTCTCAATATTTGTGACCAAGTAAATACAAACCTCCAATCAACTGAGCAAGAGAACTTAGTGAGTTCCGTTAAACAAGTTATTCCATATCTCTCAAAACCCACAAAAACAATGACATAAAGACTCATATAACGAATAATATGCTCTCTCAAGTCTCAACTATCAACCATGGATAAAGCAAAATAGAAGAGATAAGGAATTATAAAGGCAACAGGTCCAGAAATACCAGACATTCCCGCCTTCAAACAACCAGAAATGATCTCAACAGATCGTGATTTTGGACCGAGCGTTCCAACAATCTTCGTCATTGCAGGAAAGAAACTCTGCAGAGAACATCTCATTAAAAACATGAATGACAAAACATAAACTTGTGTCAATCCTAAACAAAGATTCCACAGATAATCAATACAGGAACACCACAATTTTTCCTATACCAAATTTTTTTTTTTTTCAGTTTCATTACCAGGTAAATTAAGTAAACAATAGAACAACAACCAAGCCTTAATCCAAAAGTTTTATCCTCAACATGCTAGTCTGCGTCAGTCAAATGTATTATTTTCTGCCATTCCGTTCTGTCCAAACTCATACTCTCAATTACTTCCTTAATTAACATGTCTTTTTTTACTAATTCTACTAATATTATTTTTGCTCTTTTCCGTTCCCTCAACTTGAATCAACTCACTCTTTTTCATTGGTGCATTAATTGCTCTCTTCTGATCAATGATCAAACCATCTAAAGCGACTCTCCTCATTTTTCCGTCAATAAGTACCACCCCTATCTATAAGAGAATTATCTTATTTCGAATCATATCTTTGTGTAATTCCACTTATCCGTCTCATGAATAAAGTAAACAAATTCACCAGTATCCTAATATCCTAATAATATAAACAAATTCACAAGTATCCTAATATTTATTAAGCACTTCTGAGAGGTGAAATTATGTTGTTTAAAGGTCTCCCATATATCAATCACATTTCAATTTACTATTTTTTTTATATAATATTTTCTCAAACATTTTCCCAGCAACCAAACGGATTGATAACAAGCAGAAAAGGACATGGTGGGGCACCAAAGAAGATAAAAAAAAAAAAACCAAACACTTTTACCCAACCAAAAAAAAAAAGCTATGTTTTTGTTTGCTCGAGTAACAAACAAACAAAGAAAACTAAACTCCGAAAAGAAAAATAACCCTTTTCCTTAACTTTTGGTTTGAATTAATAACAGTGTCACAGAGAGTGGAAAGTGAAACACTTACAGGCTTTGATGGCTCGAGAATTGAGGCCATTCTTATGGGCTCCTCAAGGAGCAAGTGATTGGAATGCATTTTCTGATGATCAAGAGAGAGACACAGAGACTGATCTGAATGAAACCGACACAGTGGGAAGATGAGGAATGTGAACTATGAAAAACTCTATGATCAAAAGTCGCGTCAGTTTTGAGTTTCTTTGTTTATCTATTCTCTGTTATTATAATCATAGTTTTCTTGTTTGTTTTATAGAAAGCGAGAGCGGTGCTGTGGTGGTACACAGTGGAGTCAAGAGTCATGTGTGGACCCAAAGACAACGTGGTCGTGAAATAAAAAGTCAAAAAAAGTAAGAAAGAAATCAGTGTGAAATGGAGGAGACGCGAAAACTATGGGTGGTAAAACAAAGGATTCATTGTTAAACAAAAGGAATATGCTTTGGTTCCAAAACCAAACGTTAAATTTTTTTTAACCCTGTCCGGTCGTGAAAAATTTTAGGATCGCTCGCTTTTTGTTGCAGCAATTTTGACGTAATAGATTGTGAGTAGTAAAGAAAAATGATAGTCTATGCTAAAATGTTAATCACAGTCTATTACATAAGATAATTGCGGAGAAATTGTGTGATACTTGGTTATTTTTGTATTATATATGTCATTTTAGACTATAGTTTTAATGAATTTGTCTCAATTTTATATTTTGTTTGTTATTATTTATTTAGAGGAAGATTAAAAATTTGATATTGGGTTTATAAATCTAAAGATAGTATGGGTAAAATAAATAAGGCGTAAATGCACTTTTAGTCCCTACATTTTGACTTTTTTCCATTTTAGTTCCTACATTTTTATTTTATCACTTTTAGTCCCTAAATCAATTAACGCGTGCTATTTTCATCCTTTCCGTCAGTCAACTGACGGAAATAGCTGAGGTGGCAGCCAGAAGAATTAAAATATTATAAAAATGTCACATCACCCATGACACATCAGCATATAAATTTAAAAAATTAATTTATTAATTTTAACAATATTAAAAAACATAAAAACATAATTTAAAACCTAAAAATACATCAGAAAATCAAACCCAATAACACAAATTCAAAATTAAACCCAAGAACATCCGTCATCAGTCCACAACCCAGAAAACTCATTGAATCAAATTCACTAGCATGTAAGGCACCATATTTGCGAGCCATTAACTTGCTAAATTAATGGTGGAGCACAACTTGAGATGTTCATCCAAACATATATGTTGCAGTACACACTTGACACCACCACCACCACCAGCAACCCACAATCCACCATCAACATTCAACACCAAAAACCCATACCCGCAGCGAGCAAAACTCATGACAAACCAAGCAAAACCCAAACTCATAGCAAACAAAACCCATACCCACGGCGAGCAAACCCAGACCCATGGCGAGCAAACCCACGACAAACCAACGGCGAGCAAACGATGAGAAAAATACATGCAAACAGCGAGCAAACCGAAAACCACCAACCCAGATCGCAACCACCGAAACACCACAAGACCAACACACTAAAACCCAGATCGCAAACCAACCCAACTACCACCCAAATCGGCCAGCCACCACCATTGAAACCCAAATCGCAACCCACTGACCAAAATCTCAATCCACCGGCCAAAATCTTAACCCATTACACCCAAATCACAAGACCCACCACTGATCCACAACCCCTTCAATCCACTGCCAAAAAATCAAGAGAGAAAGTCCAAGAAAGAATAAAGAAGAAAGAAGAGTGAGAGAAGAAGGTGAGGAAGGAAACCACAGCCACCACCACCGATCTGAGTTTCCAACACACACAAGGGGGAGATGCCGATCAAATCTGAGTTTCATTTTCTCCTTTCTAACTCTTTCATATGCCGATGACGCCGCAGTCATGGCCAAGCTCCTAGCCTCCTTCGACACCGCCCCAAGCAGCTGGTCCGCCACCACAGACTGCTGTGAGTGGGATTATGTTCGATGCGACGAAAGCAACCGTGTCACCATCATCTACTTAGCTTCTCATAATCTCACAGGCACTCTTCCTTCTGATCTCGGTACTCTCACCCAACTCACCACTCTCTCTTTCCAAGGCAACTCTCTCTCTAGACCTCTCCCCTCCTTTGCCAACCTCATGTCTCTTCAAAAACTCTACCTTGACAACAACAATTTCATCAATCTGAGTTTCACAAATTATGTTTTAAATTATGTTTTTATGTGTTTTAATTTTGTTAAAATTAATAAATTAATTTTTTAAATTTATATGCTGATGTGTCATGGGTGATGTGGCATTTTTATAATATTTTAATTCCTCCGGTTGCCACCTCAGCTATTTCTGTCGGTTGACTGACAAAAAAGACGAAAATAGTACGTGTTAATTGGTTTAAGGACTAAAAGTGGTAAAATTAAAATGTAGGGACTAAAATAAAAAAAAGTCAAAATGTAGGGACTAAAAGTGCATTTACACCAATAAATAATTCCTTTTAAGATTTCTAGGAATAAAACAAACATAAGAAAGGTTATGTAATGCCCTAATTTGGTTCCTAAGCCCAAAATGTAATAAGATCTAGGCCCAAAGAGCCTAATACAATGAATTTGTAGAGAGTGGGTTAGAAAACTAGGCTCTAATGAGTTGGATAACAATTATAGTGGATCCAGATAACGAGAAAGCAAAGAAAAACTAGTTTTACCAAAAGAAAATCGTCCTCGGCACAATCTGAGGAGATTAGCTCTTGTATATATTTCTTTTGGATTTGATTACAAATCTAGTTCCTGTTGTTACAGTGTTTTTCCCTCAATTCTCCGATCCCCTTTACCGTCGGGCTTCTCTCTCTATTATATACCCCTCTCTTCTTCATCTCCACCGCCCACCTGTAGGTCAAGTTGTTGGCTTTGGTCCTTGTAACATCAACACCTTCCTGAAGTCTTTGAAAGTAGCTGTAAGGTTGCTTACCACTGTTCAGGTATCATCTCCACATTAATGCGGCCAGATGGTTAGTTGCAGAACATTCAATGTGATGGTAGCAGCTTTCCCTTAAATATTTCTTAGCTTCCCTTTGTCCTATGTTTCCCTGATGTTTATCCTTATCAGTAGAACCTTTCGAAGTGTCGCCCTTAAGGGCGGACCAATCCTTCTGACCTCTGCTTTGCTTAGCCGAGGAGGCATTCCTCCTCAGACTACCTTCCCAAACCTTCGCAATCAGAGTTTGTTCGTGGCGCTTTGATTCTTACGTTTTCCCTATCATCTAGTTGTCCTCGGACCACTAATCGTCCTCGGATAAGGCCCACGGCCCAATACATACTCTTGGGCCTTTTATCCCTACAAGTTACATTCTAAGGTATCTAGATTGCAAGACATCACATTTTAAGGAATTTGGATGCCGGGGTGGATTTCCACATACCAAACGCACCTAAAGTGTTATTAAACATTTTTTTTTTTAAATCCTAACTATCCATTTTATATTTAAATGAGTGAGTTAAACTTTTCTATATTATTAATAATTTCTATAATTATTAATACAATGTTAATTTTATTTTTTATGATAATTTGATAATTGGTGTGGGAGTATTTGAATCTTGAATGTCATTTGATTAAAAGTGTGATAAAATTACTTGTTTCATAATAGATGAATAATATTTTGAGAATTTTAGCAAAAACAAAAGAGTATTTTTAAGAACTATACACATAACTTTAAAAGATCCTAATTCCTTGGATCACGTTGTATGAACGGTTCAGATTTTCATGCACTAATATGGATTGTGTTGTCCAAGAAAAGGTTAACACGTACTATATGCAATGCTTTTGATAAAGAGGGATGATTATTTGGAAGCAAGCACGAGGGTTTGCTAGTCTGTGGGTTCAATACCCTGTATAGATCTAATTACCAATAAAGCAAATACTAGTTTTTTTTATCAATGACAACCTTTAGCCAAATTTTACCAAAGAAAAAACTTTTCCTTCTTGATTCTGTTTTATGTGTAACTATGACCTTTTCTTTTCCAATGGGCATAACCCAGTGGTGTTAGGCAAACCGCACGACTGCACCTAATCCCAAACCGACCAAAATTGCCTACAAAAGGAAATAATCGCACCGCACGACTGCGCCTAATCCCAAGTAGTAGTGAACCACACCGCATCGTAGTGTGCAGCTTTATGATAAGAAAACTGCACCGCACCACACCGCACCCATATATATATTTGATGTTAAATTTATATTAATAATTTATATTTTATATAAAATAAGTGGTCAACTTAATATTAGTGCATTCCAGTTTCACATTAAAAATTACTTTGTTTTGGTTAAATACTCTATCTCACACTCTCACAAAAATAAAAGTTCAAAAGTTTAAT
This sequence comes from Notholithocarpus densiflorus, assembly GCA_030021035.2. Taxonomy (NCBI): domain Eukaryota; kingdom Viridiplantae; phylum Streptophyta; class Magnoliopsida; order Fagales; family Fagaceae; genus Notholithocarpus; species Notholithocarpus densiflorus. Next base: position 837,809 of record JARYZH020000138.1, on the reverse strand, counting down.
TTTATGTATATATTTGTGGTACTTTTAGTTTACTGTCAATCTATCATGAATTTTTTTTGTCTTGTATATATTTGTGTGACTTTTTTTGCTATATATTTATATATATATATATAAACTTATATAAACTTACTATCATATTGTCATGATTATTAATAGTAAACTATAAATTGACCATCACATCTTGAAAAAAATATCATCCAAAAACCGACCAAACCGTATCTTGTATACCACACCGCACATATGACTGCAAAATTGAGGTGTGGTGTGGTTATGGTTTTGGCCAAACCGCACCACAAAATGCAATGCTTAAATTGGCCTAAAACCACACCGAACTGCACCGCAAACACCCCTAATTGAAACAACTGGGGCCTTTGCTAGTGCAATGTTTAATCAATAATCCTAAAAATTGAAATAACATAATTTAAAGCCAATTTTCATTTTATGTACATATCACATACTATGAAGTTGTCAATTTATGAAAGTAACATCACTTTCATATGAGTTCACTAATGACACTTTACACTTTAATTTTTATGTACCGATCACAACTTTTTTTAGTATTATTAAAAAACATATGTACCAATCACAACTTGGTACACAAGTTGAGTGTGAAATTAGATATGTTTGTAAACTTAGTGATGTTTAATCCATTCACAAACCAAAGGGTAATGACCTTTATGTTTATATTATTAAAGCATGAAGGGAAATACAATAAATTATGAAAAAAAATAAACTGGTAGTTTGTACTTTGTAGTGTAGAGAATGATGGGATTAAAACTGATAAAGAATATTTCTTGAGCACAATGCACATCATGAGATTTGTAGGATGGCTCTTTGTTAGGGAAAGGTGAGGAAAAATTACATTTTACCACCTTAAATTATACCCCGGATTACACTGTATACCCTAAACTTTTTGAATGCATGTTTTGAATCATAAACTATGACATTGTTATACTTTGCATCCCGACATTAAGTTTACCATTAACTTGGATGGAAAAAAATAGCACCACTTGAAAATACCTAATTGTTCATCTTCTTAATTTTTTAAAAACAAAAGATAAATTACACTTTACCACCCTAAACTATACTCTAATTACACTTTGCACCCTAAACTTTAAATTTCCATCAAAGTTAATTAATGTCGGGATACAAAGTGTAATAAAAGATCATAGTTTAGGGTGCAAGACGTATATTCAAAATTTTTATGGTGTGAAGTGTAATATGAGTTATAGTTTAGGGTATAAAGTGTAATTCTCCCGAAAAGTGAGCATGTCATTTGATGAAAGAACCTCCTTTGGATATTATTTAATATTCACTCATCAAAGGTGTAGACCAATTCTGACGAATGGTTCGAACCTGACATAGGACTAATCACAAATTAAAAATAAAAATTTGAGGTGCCTGTGACTCTCACCTAGGACTAATAATTTAATCACAAACTAACAGATTCCTAACGAGTCATGACCTTGATGACTCGTTGTACTAGTCCTTCCAAGAGCAAGAAGCATGGATATAAGAAAGCAAACAAACTGGTGGGTGGTCTTTTTTTTCTTTTTTTTTTGAGAAACAAACACACACAAAGGAGAGGGAAAGGAGTTCTAACACAAAGGCACATCACAACTCCACTCAAAAGCAATGGTAACTTTTAAGGGAGGGTGGGCAAGTTATACTATACAAACATACTCTCTTAAGCAATGTGGGACAATTATCCATTCTTTTTTTTTTAGAAACAAACACATACACACAAGGGAGAGGGAAAAGAACTGGTGGGTGGTCTTGTTCATAAGAGTTGTGCTCTCCAATAAGGCTTTATTTTGTTTTAATCATATGCTTGAGGACATTTGTTTTTTTAAAAGGAAAATAGAAACTTTTAGGTTATGTTTGGTAACAATTTTTGTTTTTTATTTTCAAAAACTTGTTTTTGGGAATATAAAGAAAAACAATTTTCTTGTATTTTTGAAATCAAAAACATGTTTGGTTAGTTGAAATTAAAAAAAAAAAAAGTTTTTGAAGAAAAAAAAAGAAGAAAATACTAAAATATGTTGTTACTAGGATTTGAACTCTAATGCTAACTCATTAAATGAGATAGATTCATTAAATTAAATGCGTGTTTTTATCGACTTTAGAAAATTAGAAACTGAAAATAGCCTTTTGCATGTTTTCAGTTTCCTTCACAAATTGAGTTTTGAGAATAGTTTTTGTTTTCTGTCCATTTTTTGTTGTCAAACAAGTTTTTTAGTCTCAAAAATAGAAAATTGTTTTTGAAAACAGAAAATAAAGAGAAAAAACAGTTACCAGACATACCCTTAGTCTTTTATTGCTGTGAAAACAAGGCTACATCCCAAGACAATTGTTGATATATTCACATAATTTAAAACCAATTTTCATTTCTTAATAATAATATTAAAGGTGTACCTATTAATGTCATATATTCACATAATTTTTTTTTGAGAATCATATATTCACATAATTTAAAACCAGCTTATATTTCTTAATCTAAGAAATTAATTTTTAGATAAGATAATAAGAATATGTTTAATTTGGTAAAATTAGGTATTGACCATAAAACAAATCATTTTCGTTTAGAATAGTATTTATATTTATAATACGTTGATTTGGTAATAAATTTACTTGTTGACCTACCAATACCATACAATATGAAAAATTATGTGATTCTTTTTCTCTTTTGATAAGTAAAAATTATGTTTTAAAAATTGTTTTTTGAAGTACATGATAAGCTTGAGTGATCTTACCAACACAGTCTTTTTCATAATAACTTGTTAAAGTTGTAAGTTTTTATTGATTTTCACATAAATTGATTAAGAATCCATCGCCTTAGTAGTTATGAAAATTGATTAAGATTTACCTATAACTTTTGTTACCAATTTTTTCATAAAGGTAAGTTTAAAACTACACACAGTTTGTGCTTAGTGTATGATATATATGTGTGTTATGGTTGAAAATTTGAAATGGTAGGTTGTGGTTGGTGTGTTTGATATCAATTCTTCCCTCAAAAAAAGGTAAATCTAAAATTACAATAAATTCACAACGATTGAAAACGGTAAGTTGTGGAATGTGGATAGTGTATGATATCCAAAAAGTGTTGTCATGGATGATTTCATGTGATGTCAAATTGATAATAATTTATCATTTTAGTAGTTGTAAAATTTGTCATGTTTCTTGCATTATTAAAAATTAAGAGGTTTAAAGTCTGTGCTGTGTATCCAAAAGTTAGGCCTTTTTGGATATACACCACTGTAAATTTCTTTAAAAAACATTCTTTCCTCTCCCTATATGTGTGTTAAAAATACTTAGTATTCTCAAAAGAAAAAACAGTGGATTAATCTCACATTGAAAAATGAGTATGAGTTTAAGAAGTTTAAAGTCTATACTGTATATCTAAAAGTTAGGCCCTTTTAGATATACACCACTGTAAATTTCTTTAAAAAACCTTCTCCCCTCTCCCTATGTATGTGTGTTAAAAATACTTAGTATTCTCTAAAAAATATATATATATTTTTCTTCATGTTCAAAAAAATAAAGGGTAAAATGCAAATTTCTCCCTCTAAGTTTAACTCAAATTCATTTCAATATTTTAATTTTACTTTTGTTTAACTAATAAAGTCTCTGATGGTTGAATAAGAGATCTGAGGCTCAATTTCCGCCTACGTCAAAATTTGATTGGTGTTTTAGTTTGATGATAAAGAGTTATTATCAGGAGTGGACGTCATAAGTTAAAACTCACTCTAAAAAAAAAAAACACTTTAGTTCAATTAAGTCCTCTAAATTTTAAATTTTAAATTCAAGCATTCCATTCACTTTCATTAAAAAAAATATTTTTCTCACATGAAAAAAAATCTATAAAATTAACAAAAATATTTTATATCTTTTTTCATGTGATAATTTTTTTAAAAAATAATTTTTCATTAGTTAATTGTACACTTAATGGCAATTTTCACGAAATTGGACGAGTTGTCTAAATTTAATATATTTAAAATTTAGAGAACTCAATTAATTAAAAGTAAAGTTACATTACTAAAATGAATATTAATCCAACATAAAAGGTGCAATTTACCTTTTAACTTAAAATAAAAGTTCTGCCAGCAACTTGCAATTTATTTTTTAATTATTAAATAAATTAAAAAATATATGTTTTTTTATTTTTTTATTTTTTTATCTGCTCCTGACGTGTCAAATCTTTAGCCCACACTAGTGGCTTCGTGCACCTAAAACCTTCCAGACAAGACTCGATAGCTTCAAGAAAAGAAAACCCAAAACCTTTGGGGCCTAAAACCAGCACAGAACCCACCTTACTCTCAAATCTCTACCTCTGTTTTTTCCGCCGCTAGAAACAAAATACCCACATTCGAAGCACAACCCATTTTCTCTCAACATCAAAAATGGCTGAAAACACTGAAATCTCTAACAGTAAAGAAGACCCAAAAGGACCCCAGAACCTGTTCTCGTTGTTCCCAAAGTTTAAGCTCGAAATCCCATTTCTGAAGCATGGAGGACCGAAGGTAGAGGCTGTTGTGAAAAAGGAAGTGAAAGGAGAAATAGTGGTTGGTGGCGATGAAGGTAAAGAAGACTCGACTAAGAAACCGGATGTTGTGAAGTTTGCAGAGAGGAAACCGTTGATTCCACCTCCTTTGGCGGTTGAAGCTGAAGAGGCTTCTGCTAAGACTTCCAATCCTTTTATCCTGTGGCAGGTTTGCTTTTTTTATTTATATATTTGTTTAAATTCCTTGTTCTTTTTGTGTGTTGTGGTAAATTGTGTTTGGTTGTTGGGAATGTGGAGGAAAATGAGATAGAGAGAGTTTGAATGTGATAAATTGTAATTTGTGTTGTTTGGTCTTTGGATGATGGTGTTTTTCAGGTTGAGTTGAGTATGGCATGATAAAGTTGTAGTAAGATTTTGAAATTGGGGTTGTGATAATTGTGTTTGGATGATTTGAGTCTACACTTTGTCTTTGTGAGTTGAGATGGGCCTTTTTTTTAATCGTGTTTTGTCACCATTTGTGTGTCTGGAAAAGTTGCAAAATGCAGAGAAATATCAGTAAAGTTGATTCAATTCAAGGCATAGGCAAAGGGACCATAGTTTTTTTTTCCCCAAACTAGATAAGGATGAAGTTTAGGATATGATATTTGGGTTGAGTAGACTTTTCGCAGTCGTGTGTGTGAGAGAGAGAGTAAGCATATTTTGGCCAGAATAGAGCACAAGTTGGCTAGGCTGATTCAGTACCAATTTTAGTCAGCTTCAGCTGTCTCAACCATTATTCAGCTACTCAGTGAGTTTCTAAGTTGTTCATCTTTTGTGCTTGAACTTATTTGTTTTCCTTGCGCAGTGAATACTAGACATGAGCTTATCTCCTCCCCATCTACTATGAGTTCTCCCATGATATGATTTAAGCTTATTGGCTACAAGCCTACAACTACATTTGTTGGACTGGCTCAATTGAAATATTCTTAAGAGGAAAGGAATTATTTGACCATCTCTTGTATGACAAACCATCATCCTCTGCATGTGTTAGTGATACGACAAGCTTAGATGGGTAAACTACCCTTCATACTACTGCTACCTCAGCAAGCCTTTGGGATCAAGAAAACAATCTGATCGTGTCACTCATGCTCTCTATTATCAATCCCAATGTAGGAGTCACTTTGATGCACCTCTGATCTGTGAAGGCCATTTGGGAGCACTTGCAGCATATTTATTCTAGGTTTGAATAATGTTTGTAAGTAGTATTTCAATCTTGAGCAAGGCAGTCCGAGCTTGGCAGAATATTATTATTAGGTCTTGGGGGTACTTGAGGAGAGAAACTTGTATCAACCACTCTCAACTGATCTACACTATATGGAAAAACAATGCCAGCATATGGATGTAGTGCGATTTCTCAGTGGTCTGAAATCTGAGTATGAGCCAGTTTGTGCCTAGATCTTGTGTAACTCCTGACCTTCCCTCTTTACATGAGGTTTATTCCCCAATGCTTTAATAATTTTGACACAAACACTGGTTCTAGTGAGAGCTCTGTACTTGTCGCCTCTTGTGGCAGTTCTAATGTATCACTAAGATGTTGTAGTAGTGAGGGTGATCATAATGTGCATGGTGGATGCGACTCTAGGGGAGTTGCAACTGCACTAGAAACCAAGAACATAAGAAGTGTATGCATTGTGGGGGCAACAATCATACCGTAGATTACTTTTGGGATCTCCATGGCCAATCCTTGGGTTTGCCAATTAGGAATTCTATCAGGATGAGTCTCCTCTAGCATCAAGATTGTCCACTATACCCAATAGTAGAATTGATCTCTATATCCAAGGATGGGCATGCTTTGCATCAAAAGTGGGTAGCTTCTTACTACACCACCACTCTAGCTTAGTCAGGCATTGCACCCCACTATCTTTTCTCTCTACCTCTTATCTATGGGTCATCAATTCTGGTGCCATTGAGCATATGATTGGTGCGTTTACTAATCTTTTAGGTTATCATATTGTTACATCACCTTAGAGTGTTACATTACCTAATGGTTCCTTAACCAAAGTTCAGGGCTCTAAAACCACTCGCCTTATGTGTTATCTGTTTTAATCATTCCTGGTTTCCCTTTAATTTTTTGTCCATTAGTAATGTAACCAAGGAAAAACCTTAAGTGTTGTGTTAGTTTTTGCCCCTCCAGAAGTATCTTTCAAGATCTGCAGCTTAAACTGATGATTGGTGTGGGACATAAGTTTGGCGCTCGCAACTATTTGGATTTTGCACCTATCTCTCCTTCGCGAGTCCTTTAGTCTTCCTTATCTTTCATGGAGTGGCATTGTCAACTTGGTCACTCGTCTCTGGCCATATTGAAGAATCAAGTCTAGACTCTTAGTCACGTTTCTTCTTTATCCCATTAATTATGTCAAATCAGTAAACACAATAGTGTGTCATTCCCCTCTAGGTCTGTTGTTTTAGTTCCTAATCCATTTGAGTTAGTCCATTTCAATATATGAGGTCATTTCCATGTTTCATGAAATAGATTTCAATATGCTGTTACTTTTGTTGCGATTACTCCTGAATGACTTGAGTGTTGGCTATTTTAATGTGAAATCATTCCAAGTAAATGTCAAATTTTCAATTTTTTCACAAAGAAATCAGAACCTAATTTGGCCAAAAATATCCGAAACTGTGCATTCTGACAATGCCAAAAAATGTCTAAAAAACATCATTTCTTAGCTACTTATTTGTCTGAAAAAGGCATTGTGCACCATACCACTTGTCCTCACTTACTACAACAAATTGGTGTTGCTGAGTGAATTTAGACATCTCCTTGATATTTCCTGAGACTTTTTGTTTCATATGAATGTACCCAAACAGTTTTGGAGCGATGTTGTTCTAACTGCATGCTTCCTCATTAACCGAATGCCATACACCATACTTGATGGAGCATCTTCTCTCTCCAACTTATTCATGTCTTCTCCAGGTCTGGTTGATAGGAATGGGAATCATTCCTATCAACTTTCATGTCCTGCAAAGCCTTTAACAGTTTTACTTAAGTCCTGTCCACACAATCAGTCAACAGTTTTACTGAAAACTATTAAATAGTTTTACTCAAGTCCTGTCCACTATCAGTCAAGTGTTTAGTAATTGTAATAACAATTTTCAATGAGATATTCACCTTTCTTTTCTGTTCAATCAAAGCTAACTGTCAGATTTTCTTTGTTGGTCTAATGTTGGTTGTCTCAATACCTTGAAGGTTCAGCTACCTAGTTTTACCCTAACTAGGTTTAGTTAAATTTTGGCACTGCATTGAAATGACCTAATTTGGGCGTATTTCGTTTATTGCACTTTGTAACAGTCTTTTGTGTGTTCTCAGACCATAAACACAAGAATGATTGTAAACTTAAGTTTCCACTCAACTGCAGTTGTAATTCCCCTACTCCACCTCCTTTATTTATATATAATAATGAATATACTTTGTATACTTGTAGGTTTATGCTCTGGGAGGATTCATTGTATTGAAGTGGATATGGGGAAGATGGCAGGAGAGGAAGGCCCAAAAGGGTCCTGATGATGATGATAATGATGAATCTTCAGATGCTGAATAGGTTTATCATCTGATCTCACTAATCCTCAATGTGTGAAAATATTGGAATAGTGTTTCTAATATTTGGGGTTCTTTTACTGTGAATGTAAAAATTAGTTGGCCACTGAACTAGCGGATTATCGCTTTTAATTCATACAGGGATTCAAGTTCTCTAATTGCCTTTCTGGTTTGCTTCTCCAATCACGTACTTGTTCTATCCTTATTGCATTTTCATGTCACTTGTTTGTAAACGATATCCTCATAAGGCCTCATTACACTTATAAAGAAATGAATGTTTTTTTATTAAGGGTGAATCAGGTGATGCAGTATATCAGGCAGATAATTATTATCACTCTCATTGGGTTTCAAGCTCTCCAATTGCTTCTGATGTTTAATTATAAAATATGAACTTGAGTTCAGTTGATCCTTGTGTTGTCCATTTACATGGCAATGGTTGCAATACATACAACTGATTTTCAGCACGCCATTTAACTATCGATGGAGTTATCCTGCCATGTGACTGGAAAAAAAGGGTTATGGCCTTGTGAGTGTGTTCAGTTGGTAGATGAAGGCAATATATTAGGATTCATGCCTCATCCAATTTTCTACCTACTGCAAACCCAAATTCTTTCTTCTTACCAATTTTCTGTATAATGCAGCTCAGAGGCCAGAGCTCTAGACATGCCAATTGTACAGTTACACTTTCGGGTGAAAGTACAAAGTTTGAGGATTGTGGTAATAGCATAGAACTCAAGATACTGTTATGTAGGAGTAGCATGCAGCTGTAGATGCTGAGAGTTAAACTAGAAGTATAACAGGGGGATTTGAATCACTCAAGCTTATATTTGACATGAAAAGCATTCAACTATTATTCTATGACCTGTTGAATGGTGATGAATACGCAAATCCTGTTTTGAGACTTTCCCCTTCCTTGATGCAATTTATAATTGCATGACTAGCTCAAACAAGGTAATAAGAGCCACAGATGTTTCTATGTAGAATTCCACTCTTAGAAAAAGGCAAAAGATAATAATATGGCAAAGGTTTTGTGGTTTAGTAATCTTGTCTAAAGCTCTTGTGGGGGAAGAATTTGGTTTTGAATTACTTTTGAGGGTGAACCAATTGTAGAAGAAAGGAAAAACTCATTTAATTGCAATTCCACCAATGGGCACTTCGACATTTGTGATGGGATCTTGCCAAGTGAAATGCTATGCCTGAAGGGTTATTAAGTCCAACCATGACAAAGAAAACCATTTATAAAAAAAAAAAAAAAATTATAAATAAACTAAGGGTTATATTTAGAAGAGAGGAAAAAAAAAAAGGTTTTTTGAAAAACTGACAATAAAAACAAGCTTGAAATTAAGTGTATTTATGAGGTGATTTTTTATTTATTTTAAACCTTAGAAGCCGTGGTTGCGCCAAGTAGCTACTCTCACTAATTAGTAAATTAATTATATATTCTTTGTTATGATATATTTCCTCAATTAAGGGATAATATTTAACAACTGTTTGATTTAGGTAAAACTTTATCATTTAAATTTCAACAAATTTAAATCTTATTCAAACTAAAAGTCTATTATAAAATTTTTTTAAACTTAAATCCCAAACAACAACTTATGTTTTCTTTATAAAAAGAAAGCAACTCATGTTTTGACTAAGGGATAAGATTTAACAATAATTTAAAATAAATTTAAATACTATTCAAACTAAAAGTCTATTATCAAAAATTTTTAAACTTAAATTTTACACAACTCTAGTTCCCCCCCCCCCCCCTCAAGTTGCATGATTTAACAATAATTTAAGACAAATTAAAATTTTTATTCAAACTAAAAGCCTATTATAAAAAATTTCTAAACTTAAATCCCACACATGACACGACCCACGTTTTGTTTTGTTTTTTGTTTTCCTTAAGTTGCATCTTATTAAATTAATATTTTATTAGGATATTAAGCTACAAAGCTCTTGACTAAGGGATAAAATTTAACAATAATTTAATTTAGATAAAGATTTATCATCTAGGTTTTATAAATTTAAATTCTACTTTTCCAAAACAAATTTAAATTTTTATTCAAACTAAAAGTCTATTATCAAAAATTTCTAAACTTAAATCCCACACATGACACTACCCATGTTTTTTTTTTTTTTTTTTCTTCCTCAAGTTGCATCTTATTAAATTAATATTTTATTAAGATATTAAGCTATAAAGCTCTTGACTAAGGGATAAAGTTTAACAATAATTTAATTTAGATAAAGATTTATCATCTAAGTTTTATAAATTTAAATTCTACTCCAACTAAAAGTTTATTATCAAAATTTTTAGAACTTATATAAATTCACCAACGATACAATCCCTCTTAATCAATAAGCCATCCCTGTAATTAAACTCCATGCAATACACCTCATGTTGTTGTATGTTTTTTTTTCTTCAAAATGCAACTTATGCTTATGTTTTAATCTAATAAATTCATCTTATTTATTATTCTTTACTTCTAAATTTACGTGCATGATATTATGCCTAATGAAGTTTACTATAAAGAAGCAAAACAATGAACATCCATTTAAGTTCGTGGTTCTCTTATATAAGTTTTTTATTTTATTTTTTTATATTCTCAATTTTTGAACTCTTTTGTGTATGTTTTGATTTTTAGTTTAGGTTATTATATTTAATTTTGAGTGTGTTGATTTTTCCAATTAGACTATCACTAGGAAAAAATCAGTATTGAAGAACTATTTTGTTTATTATTGTTTGTACTGGCTAGGGCATAGATTAGACATAACTCAAATAGAAATGATCAAACTCATTCTATATCTCATATTAAGAAATTAATACAAAGCACAAAGAGAATTTTAAAATATAAAAATGAATAAACACAGATAAGGTCTAAACTCTAAACAATCAAAACTTAAAATAATTCTTTATATTAAAATTATTTACTTATTTTAGAATTTATTATTACTATTTATTTAATAATTTAGTTTTAATTATTTTCAACTTTTTGAGCTTAAATATGAATTTTCATCAAGCCATGCATTGCACAAGAGTAATACTAATTATATTTTAAATATCAGAGTAGGAGTGGTTTCAAATTAAGTGAAATTAAACTTTGTACTAAAAAAAATAAAATCAAACCACAAGCTCATTTAGAATTTATTCAGTCCTACAAGATGACAATCACATTTAGAATTCAAGGAGTTCACATAGTAATTAAAACTTATTTTGTTTTATTGGTGGGAGAAGACCATGTGAATGATCTAACAAGAGGATTGAATATTTTCTTCATTGCACACATTGACATTATTAGCGAAAAATGTTTAAACAAAACAATACCGTGTAGTTATTGTTTCATTTCAATTTAAGCCTTTTGTTTTATGTGAAACTTCAATTTTTATTAATTTCATTATATTTATCCCCCCACCCCAAAACTACCGCTTTTTCACAAATTTTTCATTATAATTAATTTTCTATTCTCATATACTATTAGTTTAAATTAAAATAGACATTATTTTCATTTCACTTTTTTTATTTATAGAACATAATTATAATCTTTGGATATTCCCTATGCTACCTTTCCCAATAGATAACCATTTTTTCATTTTTAAATATCCAAAAAACAAAAAAAAAAAAACTTTATGTTTCTATATTATCCTCCCACATTTTCTTTTCTAAAATCAAAAAATTATAAAATTCTTATTAAAAATCATGAGACACTTCATGTAAAGTAAATGACATTTTAAGAAAATTTTTTAATTTCCTTATATAATTATTGTACCATAAAATATGGAATACATTTTTTTTTTTCTTTCATTATACAATTAAGAATTTTTTTTTTTTTTTTGAGATATACAATTAAGAATTTGAAGAGATGCAAAAAGTGTCAAAACCAAACAACAACAACAACGCACAGCAACAAGAAGTTAGACGGAACCGTTACATGACGTGACGGCACATCCCTCTAACACCTTTCAGAACCGTCTAAACGCCGCCGTCACTCCTTTTCCCCAAACCCTAACCGCCTCCTCCTCTATCTATGGCCTCTTCCGATGACTTTCCTCTCATCGACTCATCTTCCTCCTCTCCCAACCCCCACGCCCACGCGCACTCCCACCTTCACGCGCACACGCGCCACGACACCGCCGCGTACTACTCCACCGAAGCCCCATTCAACGACGCCGAGTCCGACCCGAACAACAGGCCCGGCGGGCCGCCCGGAGCCCCGACTCCGCCGAAGCGGACCGCCTCTCCCTACAACTACTACAAGAAGCACAAATGCAGCAACTCGGGCGAGTCGGAGAACGAGTCGTACCGGAAGGACCGCGAGGAGTGGTCGGACACGGCGATCGCGTGTCTGCTGGAGGCGTACACGGAGAAGTACAACGAGCTGAACCGCGGGAACCTTCGCGGGAGGGATTGGGAGGACGTGGCGGAGGCTGTGACTGATCGCTGCGGTGGCGGCGGCGGCGATAAGAGCAAGGCGACGTACAAGAGTGTGGAGCAGTGTAAGAACAAGATCGATAATTTGAAGAAAAGGTACAAGGTGGAGCTGCAGAGAATGAGCGCTGCTACGGGTAGTACCACCACGACGCACTCGCATTGGCATTGGTTCAAGAAGATTGAGGCTATCATCGGAAATTCAGGAACCACCAACAAAGGCGGTGGTTCCGACGAGGACCGGTCCATTTCTCACGCTATATCGCCTCGCCAATCTAAGAGGTTTTTTTTTTTTTTTTTTTTTTTTTTTTTTTTTGGTTCTTAAATTTAAGTCATTAGCGATTTTAATCACTATAATTTTTCCAGTGTACCTTGTCGTACCGGTGTCATAACTGCGCGTGTCATGTTATAATTTTTCAGAAATTGCTCGTGTTATTGTTTTGTACCCATATTTGTACCTGTGTCTGTGTCCGTGCTTCCTAAATTTAAAATGAGTAGTTTTAAAAGCGATCTCTTTAAACTTCAGAGACTAAAATCATCCATGTGCTAAACTTTGGGAGACTGACAATGTATTTAAGCACTTTTTTTTTATTGTTATGTTTACACATGCAACGAGCGACTCTTGAATTCATGATGTAGTTTGAGGGTGAGCTCATTGGTAATGAGTTTTTTATTAGCATTTGAGTTATGTAAAATATTCTAATTTTTGTTCTTTGTGATTGTTGTTGTTTAATTTTTTTGTTTGTTAATTTATCGAGTTTTGGATTAAATTGGTTACGGATTTAGATTTGGGGAGTGAAATTTTTTTTTTAAAGGGCTTGTTATGCATAATAATTCAAATATTTTGTTGAATTCATGACATAGTTTGAGGATAAGCACATTGGCAAATCTAAAATCATTTTAGTTTTGTAAAATTTTAAAAGGTGAAATTTTTGTGGTGTTATGTGCATTGTGACTGAAATTTTGTGTTGTTGATGAGAATGACTTCTTGGATTATCTTGGAAGGGATGTGAGATATGAGGAATGTTGCTTGACTGTGTATCTTTATTCTACTGCAGACATTCTGGTTGAGCTTATATGTTATAAGTTAATACTATTATGGTAGATGATGAGTGTGACATTTACGAGAATTTATGATTAATTGGGTTGTTTTTAAATTGTGTTGCTAAAATGAAGTTTTTAGGGGTACAGCTGAATCAGCTGATAGACCGTTTGTCTTGCTAAGGGGGAGGTGCAGCATGCATAGTAGATGTTTAGACCAAACATTTTTGTTGCCAAGTTAGTCAGTTCATAGCATGTCATGGAATAGAAGACTTTCATATTCATCTAATCAAATGTCTGATATTTTTATGGACAGATATATGTCGAGCAATGCTGCCTTGACAAACAATCTGAAATCCAAACCGATATCAAATTTAAAATGGCGTAGAGTAGTGTTTAAAATCAGTGGTACTGCATTAGCTGGGAACTGCCAGAGTATTGACCCCAAGGTGCACGTTCTCTCTACATGTTATCATTGATTTGCAATTGGATTTGTTATGACTTTTGGAAAATTTGAACGAATGAATTATTTCATCCTACTAGCAGTTTTTGAATGAAAAATTTAACCTGAACTGCTTTCTTCTGTCATTAGGTGGCGATGCAGGTTGCTAAGGAAGTTGCATCTGCTTGCCGCATTGGGGTGGAGGTATACCAAACTTCCCTAATTTTTTTTTTCTTTTCATTTTTCATTTTCAACAAATGTCTTAAGTTTTGTGCTTTCAATGTTAATTTTGTTCTTTTTGTGATTCAAATTATTGTATAGGTGGCAATTGTTGTTGGAGGTCGTAATTTCTTTTGCGGAGACACATGGGTATCTGCTACTGGCTTAGATAGACCTACAGCTTACCAAATTGGGTAATGGCCTGTAACCAACATTACAACTTCTATCTTGCAGTACAACTTCCGCACCAGGATATGGTTTAATATTATCACTTTATTGATGTTTAAAAGGTCAATCAGCAATAGCTAGTCAGCTCTGTTTTTTGAGGAATTCGTAAGAGCAGTAAATTTTGTAACGCTGTTCTACTGTTCCTAATGTGGATGATTTGGAGAGAAGGGAATGTCTGACTTATAATGGTGTTGAGTTCCTTTGGAATTCAGTTAATCATTGTTTTTGATATCTTTGTATGATTGGATGACTATTCTAGCCAGTGTCTATTCCACTTCTATTTAAGAATTCATTGACCCTTTCAATTCTAGATTGTAATTTGTAAGAGCAGTTCTTGTACGTGTCCCATGTACTTGGGCATACTCTTTTGTTAATGATTTATTTTCTGAAAAAAATAATTGAAGTTTTATCTTTACTGTCCTCGTCATTATGTTGTTGGTTTTATTTCATTGCCCAAATTGAAGTACATTGGCGTTATCCCTATGGTATCATTTTTACTTTTAAATTACAATGTATTCGGCCACTTCTATTTGCTGCATTTTGTTGATGCTGTGTGCAGAACTAGAATGAGACTGAGAAACATAGTGATTCAGAAGTCAGCATAGTTAGAATTGTTTTCATACTGTTTCTTTTCCTTCGTTACAGATTTTTGCTGTTTTACTAGTTTGTCAGGATCTTTGATGCAAATTTAGGTGTAGTGAAGTTACTAGGTTTTCTTGTACTAAATAGATATTTTGGCAGTTCTCAGCCCTTTGTGCTGCTATGTAAACAGGTTTGAAAAGGAAAACTTGTTTGTACTCTCATAGTACAGACATGTTTGTTATGTCAAATTTTATAATTCCTGATGGTCTATTTCCTTGATTTGCTTCTTTATTTCCATATAATTTTCTCAAACTCCACTGTATACGGATTAAGTAATTTATGTTCTCATCTTAAACTTCAGTTGTTGCTTTCATGCTGACCATTTGGCCATTTTTGATCTGTTGCAGTATGATGGCAACAGTTATGAACTCTATACTGCTCCAATCAGCTCTAGAGAAGCTGGGCGTTCAGACACGTGTGCAAAGTGCATTTGCTATGCCAGAGATTGCTGAACCGTATAGCAGGCAACGGGCCATCCGGCATCTTGAGAAAGGAAGAGTTGTCATATTTGGTGGTGTTGGTGCTGGCACTGGAAATCCACTCTTCACTACCGATACAGCTGCAGCTCTGAGGGCTTCTGAGCGTATGACCCTACCCTTTTCCAACAAACCAATTTTTTCCTCTACATTTCTGGTTCACCATCTTTATATATATATATATATATATATATATATATATATATATATATATATAAGGTGAGTTTACTGTAATTATCCCATGGATTTCAAATCAAGGATTTTTAAATCCATTAATTTAAAATCAATGGGTTTCAAATCAAGCAAATAAAGTGGTTGTATAAAATTTTTATTGTCATTTTGGTCTTGCAAATAGAGGTTTTAGGAGGTATTTTGGTCATTTTTAGATTTCAAGGGTCCTTTGGTCATTTTTTAGGTTTCGAAGGTATTTCAGTAAGTTTCTAGGTTTTGGGGGCATTACGGTCATTTTTTTAGGTTTCATGGTCATTTAGGTCATTTTCTTAGTATCTAAGAGTATTTTGATTTTTTTTTTTTTTTTTTGGTTTAAATGGTATTTTAGTCATTTTTTAGGTTTTAAGGATATCCCAATAATTTTTTAGAGTTTCAGGGTTATTTTGGTAATTTTTAAGTGTTCGGATGTGTTTTGGTAATTTTAGTATATTTAAGGGTATTTCAGAAATTTTAGAGATTTTAGGGGTATGTTTGTTATATATATTCGTCAATTATTAGATAATTTGATGGGGTTGGCTTGGCTTGGCTTGGCTACGCCCATATGTAATATTGGTATGGTTTAATATGATGACAAGACTGTCAAATGTGAGTTTAAAAAAAAAAAAGTAAAAAAGAAAAAAGAACCATTGAATGTGACAAAAGTACGGTCATGGGTGAAGTTGGTACTGTCCACAGTCACATGTGATGTTGGTACTGCACAATTTAAGGATAGTATTATCAAATGTGAGAAAAAAATATGAGTACAACCAAATGTGACAAAAGTATGGTTAAATGTGATGTTAATATTGCCTAATGTAACAATGGAACCATCAAATGTGAGAAAAAATATGGAACCACGGAATGTGACAAAAGTACAGTCACATGTGATGTTGGTAATGCTCAATATGACAATAAAATTGTCAAATGTGAGGAAAAAATTCAAGTACCACCGAATGTGAGAAATGTACGATCAAATGTGATGTTGGTATTGCCCAATATGACAATGAAACCATCAAATGTGAGGAAAAAAAAAAAAAAAAAAAACTACCGAATGTGACAAAAGTATAGTCATATGTGATGTTGGTACTGCACAATGTGAGAATGGTACTATCAAATGTGAGAAAAAATAAGGGAACCACCGAATGTGACAAAAGTACAATTACATGTGATGTTGGTACTGCACAATATGAGTATGGTACTATCAAATGTGAGAAAAAAAAAAAGGGAACCATCGAATGTGACAAAAGTTCAATCACATGTGATGTTGGTACTGCATAATGTGAGGATGGTACCATCAAATGTGAGGAAAAAAATAAGGGAACCACCGAATGTGACAAAAGTACAGTCACATGTGATATTGGTACTGCACAATATGAGTATGGTACCATCAAATGTGAGAAAAAAAAAAGGGAATCACTGAATGTGAAGTACCATCAAATGTGAGAAAAAAATAAGGGAACCACCGAATGTGACAAAAGTACAGTCACATGTGATGTTAGTAATGCACAATGTGAGGATAGTACCATCAAATGTGAGAAAAAAAATAAAGGAACCACCTAATGTGACAAAAGTACAGTCACATGTGATGTTAGTACTGCACAATGTGAGGATGATACCATCAAATGTGAGAAAAAATAAGGGAACCATCGAATATGACAAAAGTACAGTCACATGTGATGTTGGTACTGCACAATGTGAAGATAGTACCATCAAATATGAGAAAAAAAATAAGAGAATCACTGAATGTGACAAAAGTACAGTCACATGTAATATTGGTACTGCACAATGTGAGGATGGTACCATCAAATGTGAGAAAAAAGAATAAGGGAACCACCAAATGTGACAAAAGTACAGTAACATGTGATGTTGGTACTGCACAATATGAGTATGGTACTATCAAATGTGAGGAAAAAATAAAGGAACCATCGAATGTAACAAAAGTACAGTCACATATGATGTAGGTATTGCATAACGTGAGGATGGTACCATCGAATGTGAGAAAAAATAAGGGAACTACCAAATGTGATAAAAGTACAATCACATGTGATATTAGTACTACACAATATAATAATGGTACTATCAAATGTGATACTTTGGTAACATAGCATGTATCTACTAGTGGGTACCAGAGTAATTCTTAGGTACTCCCGGAGCACGGAGAATGGTGCTCCCTCCTCTCACATTCATAGTGGGGTCCGCTCATTAAATTCATGGTAGGGTCCACCATGAATGTGAGAGGAGGGAGCACCATTTCACTATACTCCGGGACTACCTAAGAATTTTCCGTGGGTACCATTCCCAAAAAAAAAAAAAAGGGGTACAGAATAATTACCCTTGGTGCAAAAGATGTACCTAGTACTAAAGATGTATTTGGTTATTTTCAAAGAGAGAAAGCTCAAATAAAGGAAGTACCATTTTTGTTTGGAATTATTGAGCCATGATTTGTGCACTCTTTCGTCTTCACTCTTCATTCGTTGTTCTCTAGCTTTCTTTGCCACGTCACATTAGCGGTCCTCTTCAAATTTTCACGGCCCCACACTTTTCTTTTCTTCTTCTTTTTAGTTTTTACCCTTACTATTTTTGGAATAACAAAAAATTTTAGTGCTAGGAAAGTTGATGATTTGGTTATTTTGATGTAAAATATTTTTAAATATGAAAAAAAAAAAATTTAGTCAAATATTTTCAAGTGTTTATTATGATATATAAAATTTTTCCCACTAAAATTAATAGCTCAGCCACTGGTGCTAGAGGTTTGGTGACCAAACTGGCAGCTTCAGTAACCGTATAGTTAGCAATAGTTACCAGATCGAACCATCAACACCAGCCACTGGATTGGTGATCCAACCACCAAATGGAGGGAGAGAGCCACTATTTGTTTTTTTGTAAAATATTTTACCAAGTTTTTAAATATAAAAGTACAACATTTTATGATTAACGGAAAATATTTTTAAGTTTGACCAAATTTTACACACAAAAAAAAATACAATAAAATGCTAAAAATATCTTCTATAAAATATTTTACAGTGAAATAAACAGCGCGAAAGTTGCAAATCTAGAAGAAAATGGTCCACTTCACTTTTGATCCAAACTAGTGACATGGGCTTCGTCAAAGGACTAAAGAATAAGTCCAGTTGAAAGCAAGCGAGAGAGAGAGAGAGAGATAGAGAGAGTTTGGGCTAATTGGTTTAAGGTGGATCTTAGTTATATTTTCAATTGAAGTGGCGACTTCTAATTAGGCCACCTAAGTCATATTATTGGGATCACAGATTAAGACATTACAAGTAATTTGGTACCAAAATGGTAGTAAAAATAGGAAAAAGAAAAATTAGTTTACAAGTACTATAACACCTCAAATAATAGATATAAACTTATGTGAATGCTCTAAATGCCAATCCCATATTAATTTTAAGGATAAATTACACCACTCTCCTTTGAAGTTTTATAAACTTAAACTCCTCCAAACGATTTATAAAATGATACTCATTCCTTGAGGCTTGTATAAATGTGACAATTAAGTATATGACGTCTCATTAAAGATTCTTATCCAATACTATGGATAGCGTGACAACCTCTTTTCTTAAGATTTGTTGATGAATGACACTCTCACCCTTACAATGCATTTGATTGGAGTGAAAATTGGGGGATAAAAAATGGGGAAGTGGTGGGGGAAGTGTTTGGTTAAGAGGGGAAAATAAGAGAGAAAAATAGTTGGCTCAAGTGTTTTTTCCTTAGACCCACCAAAATCATGTCCCTTTGAACTGGGGAGAAATTAGGGGGTGGAGAGGGGTTTGGATGGTAAATTATTCATGTACCCCTTTCTTCCCTCCACACATGTCCAAATTTCAGGCTTTTTTTTTTTTTTTTTTTCAAACTTATTGTTAATTTTTTTATCAAATAAGGGTATGAAAGTAAATTTATAAGAATTATATTTTTTATCCTTTCATTTTTCTTCTCAACAAAACAAAAAAACAAAAAATTCTATTTCTCAACATTTTCATCCTATCAACCAAACATATATGAGAGAAATCTAAATCCACTTTTTCACCCCTCAACGTTTTCTATTCTCCCAACCAAACAAAGCTTGAGACACAATCATATAAATTGAAATCTAAATTATTTAGTACTTTAATTTGGAAGGAGTGAAAAAATGAGGGTAATTTGTACAAGAAAATATCAGAGTATCAAACTATTTTATAAATTCTTTTTCAAATTATTAATATGGTGAAAATTTATTAATAAGAAAAAAAAGTAATTTCAATATTAAACTAGAATGTTGAATACGTTGTGGACCAAGCATTACTCATTTTTAAAACCCAAAGAACATTGGTATAATTTACCTTAGACAATAGACCCAAGATAACACTTGTGAGTGGCTGGCTCGTGTATGGGGGATCTTTGTCTTTCTCCTTTTGTTTTGTTTTTTTTTTTGTTTTTTGCCTTATTTAGTTTAGGGTAAAAAAGAATGGAAAAAAAAAATCTCACTCACTTCGATGTCTATTCAATCTGACAAATGGAGCATCTGAGAGTAGTGACCAACGCCCAATGGTACCGAACAGGAACAGCACACAGCTTTATCAAACAACCTCACTCACTTTCAACTCCATTGAATTTATTAGCAACCACTCTAGTCTAAACTCTCACTCTCACATACTCAAACTCTCTCTCTCTCTCTAAATCATGAGCCTCTTAGTTTCCACCGGACCCTCTCTCTCTTTCCGATCAAATGTCTATCTCTTACGCCGCCCCACCAACACCAACCTCCCTCTCTCCTCTGCTTCACTCACTCCCAAACCACCGCCTCCTCTTCCAACCCCACGTGTCCATATTCTCCATCGTGCGCCGTACGCTTCTCCGTGCACCCCACGCGCCGCCTCCGCCGCAGCAGTAACCATCTTGCAAGACGCCGGAGCAGCCGCCGCCGTACTCGCCGGCGCATACGCACTCGTCTCCGCCTTCGACTTCTTCACGCAGCGAAACCTCATCCAACAGGTGTTTTTTTTTTTGTCCTCTTTCTCCCTCTACCGTGTTTAGTACCGAATCTAGTAAATTATTTAGTAAAAGAGCATACGATATTTCTGTGTGTGTTTTTAAGGTATAAACAAACAAGTATATAGTGAGTTACTATAAAAACAGAAAGCAGTAGATCTTTATTAATAATTGGAAACTACATCTACATGCAGGTATGTATGTTATTGTTTGGTAAGTTATTACATTCTGGGAATCTCTGATTTAGCTAAACCATTTGTTGCCAATATATGATATATCTGTATATTAATATATGCGTGTTTTTTTTTTTTTCTTTTTCTAAATAGAAATTGGTGTGAGAGAAAGAAGGGAAAATTATTTCTTAGACGGATTTACTTGTGAATTGTGAAAATTTTCTTACCAAGAAAAAACAAAAAGTGAAATTTGAAATTTCTACTTTCCTTTCAGTAAAAGTATGGGAACATAAAAGTATGGGAACATTGATAAAAAATTGTGTATGTAGTACTAGTGGGGCCCAGGAAATAGACGTGACACCGAAAGAAAACAACTTTAATATATATATATATATATTTTTTTTTTTTGGGTTAAAAAAAATGCGAGCCTTTATGGTTGTATTATATCCACGGTCAGGGCGCCGGGAAATGCGCAAGCGCTTATTTGGACCCGTGCGGGGTGAACCCCACTTAGGATGCCCACCAACAAGAGCCCGCTGCCAGGGATCGAACCCAAGCCTGACAAGCAGAGTTACGAACCCCCAACCAGCTGAGCCAAGCCCTGTTGGCTATAAATATATATATATATATATATATATATTAATGGGTGCCTAGGCCTAGTATTTTAAGAAAATTTTAATATTACTTTAATAGAAAATATAAAAAATTGTCAAAAAATTAGTTATTTTTTTCTTTTTTTATAATGGGTGCCAAAGGCTTGGAAGGTGCACACTGCTGTTTTTGAAAAAAAAAAAATTACCCAAAAAAGAAAATTGGAAAAGAGAAAAGAACATGGTGGTGGAGATTATCAAATGAAAAATAAAAAAACCATAGTTATGGAGACTTGAGAGAGATGGAAAAAGGGAACCTTGTTTTTTTAGCAGCACCGATCAGCACAGCAACAGGGCTGTAAATGAGTCTGGCCCATAATTATATTGAAAGTGCATGTATATCTAACCTTAGCTCCTAATCCCTATATAAGCCATACTTAAAGTTCATTGTAATTGTAGAATTGAGATTATAGTGAAGATATAGCTATCCATGACTTCCTCCATGAACATAGGCCCTTAGGCCGAACCATATAACCCTTGTGCGTTCTCTTTCTTCTTTTGAAGATAAGGTGAACTTGAGTTTATCAATAAGTTAGATTACATGTTCGAACTTTGTTTATTTTCTTGTTGAACAAACTCTTGTTCATGAGTAAGGTGCGGACGATTTTGGTCAGTTAAGGTGTGGTCGTACGGTCAAAGCTGTTTTTTGTAAACCCCTAGTGCCCATTGGAATATTTTCCCCCTAATTTCTTTGAGTTGTTATATATTGTAAGCCTTGAAATAATATTAGAAGGAAATAAATTCACATTCTGATGGGATACATGACTTTGGCATAAAACCATGGAGGAAACTTGTAACATTTTAAATCAATAACAACAAAGCCTTAGAGGTGGGACAATTCAGAATTAATCGATATCTTATAACATACAACAACAATAACAATAGAAGTAGGAAAAAAAAGGCATGTTAATTATAAAAGTAATAGTGAGTATGACTTTGGATAACATAGAATGGTAGTAAAGAACATCTTGATTAGTCTGTTAAGGATTCATAGCTAGTCCAAAAATTTTGATACTAAGGCTTACTTATTGTTGTTGTATCTATTGATTTCATAGCTGATCCACATTATATATATATATATATATATATATATATATATATATATATATATATTTTGTCTGGGAGGACATTGTGATGTTGTGTCTTTTTTTTTGGTCTCAGTTAATGCAGATGCAGTTCTTAAAGGTACCAGTGTAAATGGTGTCTATGACTTTCATTCTGGTAACAGCAATGTGATACTTGATCACATTTCCTATCGCGATGCTATTTCTAGCACCATAACCTCTATGGACCTGATGGCGATAACATACTGTGAAGAGAATGGAATTCCTGGTTGGTCTTATTTCATTCTTCTAAATTTTCAATGCCATATTTTATCCTTCTCTTTTGTCTAAAAGGTTTATATGCTTTCTCTGTAGTTGTGGTTTTTAATCTGCTTGAGCCTGGGAATATCTCGAGAGCATTATGCGGAGACCAAGTTGGCACTTTGATTGATCAGGCTGGAAGTATTAGTTAATGCATTTGGAGCCATATCTAACCTGATTCTTTTAAAGTCTAGTATAAGTTAATCTGTAAGTGTCATTAGTCCTTGTTAGAAGTATTTAAATAGAAAATTAGGAGCAAATTAGGCCTCATGGTGGTACCGGAAAGTTTTGTCCTTGTAGTTTTAAAGTATACTTTTTACTTCCTCCATTTGTATTACTCTTTTCCTAATACAACATTGCCTGTAAATTTTTCCATCAGTTTTTCTCATAATAACTTATTAGTTTTTTTTTTTTTTTTTTTTTTCCCCCAGAGATGAATGGGAATTTGGTATAGAATATAGAAATAACCTCGTCTCTGCACCCCGCAAGATTTGTTAACAATTGTTGTAAAGTTTTTATTACAGATTTTACTCCAGTTTGTGGGTTTAGATTCTGGGGAGGTTGGATCAGGCTGGATCTTGAATGCTGTTGATGCTAATTTAAAGCACAGTTCTTCCTCTTTATTGAATTTTTCTAGCTTGTTACCTGAGCGATGCATAGGTTTTTGTTTATAAATTTTATGTGGCAGGTTGTACGTGTTGTTATTGGTGAGGTAAAAAAGTAATTTTAGGGGTAAGTTTAAATTAGAACTAATAACAACTAATCACCTATGATTTGTTATGAAAATATTGTGAAAATGTTGTTAACATAGCACTTCTTTATAATTTATGATTAAATCTACTTTTGTTCATTAACTTTTAGGGTCAGTTCCTTTACGGTCCTCAACAAATATTTGGTGTCAATTTAGTCCTATACACAAGATTCAAACATCTTACCAAGAATTCTTAAAAAGATTCTTCTTTTTAAACACGTTTGACTTTTCAATGTCATCTGTACTGTTATTTGGCTCCATAGGATTTGTTGATGTGGTTGTCGGATGCTTATGTGTCACATTAAAGGAATTAACTGAAATAAAATATGTTCCAAGTTGATTAATTGGCAAAAAATTACCTCCCAAAAATTATTATCAAATATTCTAAATAAAATTAGTCTATTTTCTTTGGTTTTCTTCTACTTTAACAATTGAACATTGGCCACTCCCCCCTCCTTGCAAAGTGCAAACCCCCTATTTTTATCCCTCTCTGTGTATTTTTCTTTCCCTTCATTTTTCTTGTCCTTCCTCATTATCACTCTCTTTTTCTCAATGTTCTCTCTCTCCTCTCTGTCTGCTAGGTGTTTGAAGCCCAGGTGCGTACACCTATAGAATGATGCGTATGCATCTTTCTCATGGCAGACGCCAACTTGAGCAGATTCCAGATTTCTTTTCATTTTCTATTTTATCTTGTCTTTAATGCCATTTTTTTTTCTTTCCTTATTAATTCTGTTTGTCTTTATTTTTTTATTTTCTGCCTTGTTTTATTTTTCCTTTTTTGTTTGACACATGTAATAAAACCTAAAATACTTTAAGACTTTTTTTTTTCTTCTTTCTCTTTTTAACATAAACCCTAAAATACTTTCTCTTTTCTCTCTCATCCCGTATTTAATTCTGACTTTAATATTGTAAGGCAACTAAAAAAGTCAAAGATTAAAAAAAAAAAAAAAAAACCTTCATCAAATAAAATCCTTTCAAGACTTAAAATGTGTTGGGGGTGAAAAAGTTTTCCCTTTGACAAATGAGGTTGTAGTTGGGTTGGGGGCCTAAACTGAAACTTGACAATGGGCTTGAAGCACTGCCCAAAGACTATCGGTGAAACTTTTGAAAAATTCGCATTTTTTTCATGCTTTGGCCTAGGTTAGGATTGGCAAGGATTATGGGATGGCCCAAAACATTTCCTACAGCAGACACGTCAGCACAAACGGAAAAGCCCACTACAATAAAGAAATAGCCTAGCAGTAAAATATTCCAGTAGTAAGATATTTCAGTAGTAAAATATTTTAGCGGTAAAATATTCCAACAGTAAAATAAGACAGAACAGAATAAACCTCCAGCCGTTAATTATTTCATAAATTAAGGAGACTGTCTACATCTCCAAAATCATCATCCATAGGTTCCATCGAGAGAAAATCCTCCATTATAACATCATGAGAGAAAAACTTTATAGTAACAATTACATTATAGCCTTAAATAGTAAAGGAATAAACAAACATCTCGAGGTCCATTATAACAAGTAATGGAGAAAGCTTAGTGTGAGATGAAGGGAGAGAGAGAGAGATTTCAGCTAGTGCAGCAAGATCATTATTATGCTAGGGTATGCTCATGAAGATAGCATATGTAGTGAATAGTGAGAGTCATTTTGGTAGCATGAGTAGTGAGAGAGAGAGAGAGTATTTAGCAAAGCTGCTGGGACTTTCTACTGGGGGATGGATGGGAGATGGGAGCTTATGAGTAGAAGTGTGAGTGGTATTTGTGAGCTAGAGGCTGAAGAGCTTAGTTGCTAATTTTGAAACTAAGAACTCAGAAGCTCAGAACCTCACTAAGAACTTAAGAAAATTAGAGGGAGAGGAAAATAGAAAAGTTTATGAGAGAGTTGTTCTTCTCTATTAGTGTACCTTGAGGTATTGGTGGAGGGCTCTATTTATAGTTGAGTTTAAGGGGTTGTTTAGCAAATAATCTCAGCCAAAATTTGTCTCAATCTTCAAAAAATCATTCCTAGGATTTGGCCAAGAATGGTATGTTCAGCTTTAAGGTGTTCTTGTTGTTTTGGGTAATAGCAGCTGGAGGCTCTAATTTAGCATTAAATGCTGATTGTCCTTAGCCAATGAGATTAGAGCATGTGTTTAGGCTAATGATCTTGGTTGTCTGCTGCTAGTGTTAGAGTTCCAAGGGCAGATTGTGTCACCCCAAGCCAAGTGTCAATCTTGGAGCCCTCTACTGGAAACTCTGTTGGAGATCTCCTTAGTGCCCTCCAAACCACATTTCCCTAAGGTGGCGTTTGGCACGGGGAATCCACATTACTTCTGGCATCCAAATTCCTGAGAATGTGATGCCTTAAAATTTGGATGCCTAAGAATGTAACTATTCCTATGTTTGGTTTAATTGGGAATCTAATAAGATTCCTAAGAATGTGAGATTATAATGTTTGGTTTGTTCCTAGGAATCTTAATTGAATTATTTATTTTTCCCATTCAATCCTTAGATTTGAAAATCTAATATAAGTCTTTTTTTTTTAAAATAATAATAATCTTCCTCTAAATAAATAATGAAAAACAAAATATAAACTATAAATTATGACAAATTCATTAAAACTATAGTCTAAAAGAAGAAAATATGAATATATCAACATAATTTTCTATCCTGTTTATATTGTTTTGGCGGGAAGAAATAATGTTGTTTTAGCGGGAAGAGATAAAGACAAAGGAAAATATATTGATGGTTTATTTTATATTTTATCTTAATTACTTAAATGATAAGGAAAAATGGTTAAAATTGTCAATTTATAAAAAATACAATTTCCTTTAAAATTAGAAATCTGGATACCCACCTGTTTTAAAGGGAATCCACATTCCTACTGAAAGGGGGTTATAGGAAGAATCCAGATTCCCCTAGCATCTGATTCCCTAGTGTGATTTGCAACCAAACATGAGAATCTTTAAACATTCCTAGGAATCTTAAAACATTACCCTGTACCAAACGCCACATAAGTTTCCCCATTTGGGTTCATGTGCTTGGTTCATGAACCAGAAAATATACATTTTGGCAAGGTAGTGAGTTGTTCATAAGTGATTCTAGAAGCTTCCATGGTCTAGTTATGGCAACCCCTTGTTCTTGGCCGATTGTGTTGGAGAAAAGAGAGAGCATGGCTAGCTTCAGCCTTCATAGCTTTATGTCTTGTCAGTAATCATGAAAATCAGCTTGCCAAGGAAGGGGTTAAGCTCAACTTGACATGTGTCCCTCTGATCTGATTTGACAAGCTAAAGGTGATTGCAGTGGGTCCCAGTTGTCAGTCTGGTTGTGTTGATTTGACAAGCTGAAGGTGGTTGCAGTGGGTCCCAGCTGTCAGTCTAGTTGTGCTGAAACTTGACTTGTGGCTGATCTAATCATTTTAGTTACCCATGTAAGCTTTAGTTGTTGGGATTTGGCATATGGGCTGAACTATCTTGGCTGGGCCTTGTTGTTGGCCTTCTTGGGCTTGTTCATCCTTACAAAATAAATAGTTTTACCATGGGTTTGCAATATATATGGGCTTTTGTAGTTAGAGTTTCTTATGGAAAAAATAAGCATAGTTCCCATAAATTTTGTAGAAGAAATAGTTTTGAAATATGGGTAATATGTCATAAGTAATTTATGTTTCCCATGAGTTAGGGAATTTAGTATATCAAAATATGTTTTTGCCAAAGAATAGTTTTGGGTTTTGAGCGTAATATAATTCTTTTGCCAAATAATATTTGGGCTTTGATAGAATAATTGTTTGCCCAATAGGTTAAGGTTTTTTGATAAAAGTTGTCAAAATAGTACTGGGCTTTTTGTAAGAGTTGCCAAAATAGTATTGGGCTTTTTGTAAAATGTTGCCAAAACAGTATTAGGTTTTTTTTTTGTTGTTGTTGTTGTTGTTGTTGTTGTTGTAAAATTTACCAAAATAGCATTGGGATTTTTGTAGAAGTTGCCGAAATAATATTGGGCTTTTTGTAAAAGTTGCCTAATAATATTGGGCTTTTTTGTAAAAATATTGTTGTATAACAACAGGCTTAGTAAGAGTGCCGTGTAACAATGGGCTTTTAAGAGTGCAGTGTAGCAACGGGCTTTATAAGCTTGCCGTGTAGCAACGAGCTTTAGGGTGCCATGTAGCAACGGGCTTAGTAAGGAGTTTTGTTGGGCCTTTTGGGTTTCGCCCGCAAGATAAATGAGTTTGGGCTTTTATAGAGGTGATATAATTTTGTGGTCAAATTTTGGTAATAGTATGAGAAATATTTGTGTGGGCCCAAGTTGGATAATATGTGGGAGCCCAAGTTGGGTAATAATATAGGGAAGATTTGTGAGAGCCCAAGTTGGATAATATGTGGGAAATATTTGTGAGGGCCCAAATTAGGTAATATGGAAGATATTTGTGAGGGCCCAAAATAATTTATGGGGCTTGTATGAGTATTTTGGTGAGTGGGCCAGTGAAATTAGGACTTGAAAAATTGTACCTCAACAAAAGGTAATTGAGTTAAAGTCCAATAAATTCAATTAAAACCTAATTGAAGAGAGGAATGAAAATGTCTTAAAAGCCTTAAGATAATTAAGGTAATTAATTTGAACTTAAATAGTAACATGAAAGTTAAGTTAATCCAATTTTAATTAATTGAATCTAATCAATTTATAAAGCATGCAAGACAATTAATGATGAATCAAGATCATCTAAGTCTAATAAAGGAAATACATTTAAGAGTTAATAAAGTCTCAACTTCAATTAATGTTTTTCCTTCATAAAACTTAATCACTCATCCGAAACAAAGCTTTCAATCTTGGTTGGTATCCACATGCATGATCAGGTAGACACATACACATACTTGGATGTTGATGATGTGATGTTCATTGTGCTTACA
The DNA here is from genome assembly GCA_030021035.2 of Notholithocarpus densiflorus. Taxonomy (NCBI): domain Eukaryota; kingdom Viridiplantae; phylum Streptophyta; class Magnoliopsida; order Fagales; family Fagaceae; genus Notholithocarpus; species Notholithocarpus densiflorus. Next base: position 809,264 of record JARYZH020000138.1, on the reverse strand, counting down.
TGTTGTTTGTTCAAGGTTGATGCTATGATAACATGCTTGTCTTCTCACATGCTCTTCTTGCTTTCTTCTGGTTGCTTCACATGACATGTAGACTGCTCCTTAGGCTGTTGACATGAATGCACACCTGCTTGAGCCTCTTAGATAGCTCTCACCCAATCAAGTTAAGTAACGATATATGAAGGCCAGCTACAGCTATGCAGGCTTTGGATGCCTAACCTCTTCCTATCATGTACCCTAACTCTAGACCTAGTTTGATAGGTAAACCTTCATAGAGTCATTTTTTGGTTCCTGAACCTATAACCAAGTGGCGACTCCCCTGTCTCTTTTTCAGAGGCTCTACATACTCCCAAACTCACACTGACTTTAAGTCTAAAATCGCTTTCAGGAAAATTGAATGCCAAGTATCTTTCTTTCTCGAGAAGGAATTTACATGGGATGTATCATAAAGGTGGTACGACACACACAACTCACAAACATGCATATGCACAATAAGATGAATATTATGAACTTGTTGAATATGTGATATGAATGTGAATATGAGATAATGAGCATGTTAATGATCTTGCTTGTTGCCATAAATGTATACACTTGTTGCCATGATGGATATGATGTGATGTATGAATTGATGATATGATGTAATTTATACTAGGTTAAGATATCATGGTGCGTGCAATAAGATTAGAACTATGTGTGTATGCTTGACTAGAGTAACCTATTAGAGGATTCCTTAATAAAACTAGGACATGGAACACAATAAGTGGAGGTCGGCCTATGGGTCAAGTAGAGTTGGGTGCCTAACATTTTCTCATCCTTATTCCTTAACTCCAAACTTAGAATATGGATATACAAGACTCTCTGCAAGGGGCCCAATTGGTTCCTAGACCTAACCAGGGGACGACTCTTAAACTCTCTATCTTTGGTCCACTTAGCTAAGGTGTACCTCTAGAGAAGTGCAAAGAGCACACGATTGAGCGAAGACGCAAACCTAGGGCCCACCTGACAAAGGGGGTGACATGGTGGTGTGCTCACAATGACCATGATTTCTCCTATTTTCCCATGGGGAGAAGGATTAGGAGTCTTCAATTGTTGCATGAGCTCTTAATTTTGTCACGTTAGTTCTTAAACACTCACCGTCAAAGCTTGTATCTGTTGTTCCATAGGATTGGGAGGTATTTGGGGTCAATTGGGATCCATTAGTGTGGATGAGTAACCTTTTGTCGTAGGAAGAGCTTAATAGCTAACGCTCCCCACCGACGGCTCCATCTAAAGAAACCAAATTCTTCAGTTGATTACTCGTCCACCTAAATATCACCAAAGCCTTCTCTAATTGGTTTGCAATAAGAAAATGATTAGATCAAAAAGACATTGGTGTGGTGCCGTTGCCATCAAGGTTCGAATAACAAAAAGCCTAATTCAACACTAGGGCAAGGATTAGTGGCGGTTATAGGAATTGTTTTTCTTCAGGAGGTCATTAAGAAACTTAAATTGAAAAAAAAAATAGTAAAATAAAAAAACTTGAACATTTCGAGTTATCGACACCAAAATAAAAATAAAAGCACTTTTAAATACATGAAGTTTTACAATTTTCTTCTGTGAGTTTTTATACTTTGAAGTCATTACATGATAGTTGATTATTAGTTGTCATTATCTATCGTCAATGTGGGTAGGTATGACCATTTTACTTTGTTAAATTTGTATAACATTTTTATTTTCATGTAGTTGTCATTATTTTTATAAAAATATTTTAAACTAAATAACAAAACTTAACTCACTTGTATTGTGTTAATTATTGACTCACGCAACCACGCTCATCCATTCATAAATAATACACTAACTATCTACTTAAAATCAAATGCTTGAATCTCTCTCATGAATCTCGTATCATGTCTCTTCTCTATCTGATTATCTTCATATCTCTACTCTAAGAATGAAAATTGAGTATTTGTGAATTGTGAGTTTCTCTCTCTTTATTAAAATTTATATTTTATATGTGTGTGAACGTGTGTTTGATATGTGTGAATTGTGATGTGTGTGAATATGTGCATGTATAGTATAATGTGTTGAAACTTTAATAACCCTATAAACACCCACTTTTGTAACTCCCATTTAAACTCACTTCCATTGCATTGCATGTCATCACCATCTCATGTCTCTAAAGGTAGGACTGTAACTTTTACAGTTTGATCTCCAAATACATTTCATGAAAGGAATCTTGAGGTTATAATGATCAAAATGATAGTTCATGAGCATTAATCATATCATCGAATTAAAAGATATCAAGAATACAAGTTTTAACAATAAAATGCACTTACATCAGTAAATGAATTTGGTCTCGACCATACGTGTTTGTGATCTCTTAATTTTAATTGGTCTATTTTTAATCAAAATTGAATTTAATGACATGTCATAATGCTATTGGTTAAGGATAGGGTTTATGGTAAGATTGCATACATCTAATTTAATTCAAAGTCATAACATTTATTAATTCTCGACAAAATAGACAGAAATTGATTAATTAAAAAATTACTTAATTAATTGGACTTTTTTTGGAATCAATTTGCTAACCTTGACCACCAAGGAAATCAAAAAAGGAAGTCAAAATTTAGAAGAAATCAGATCCTAATTGAAAACGGAAACAGACAAAACTAAAAAAGAAAAGATCAAGAGGATCCAGGACCAAGTGCCAATCGGTACTTGGGTCAAATCTCCTAGATTTTCTTCCCTTTTCATTTTGGCTTGCTCCCCACTTAGTTTGACCATGATTCCTACATTTTTTCTTTAAAAAACCTAATTTTCCTAAGTCCCAAATTGCCTAGAAACTCATCCCTAGCTCCCCCACATCTATTATAAATACCTTCCTCTACCATTAATTCAAAAACATATAAAGTATCTCAGAAACTTCTGAATTTCTCAGAGCTTCCTGGCAAACTGAGATCTCTCTCTCTCTCTCTAGAGCTAGTAGTAAGAAGGTGTCTTTGGTGTCTTGGACCTCCTGGTCTTAGGCTATCAACTTCCTACTCACAAGTCCCCCCTAGAGGAACTTTCTAGCTTGGAGTACTCAGGAGTAGTGCTAGTACATGTAGGTAAGGTTTTTGTTAGTTTTTAGACCCCTGAACAAACAATGTTAAACCTTATTTTATGGCCAAGTTAATAATTAAGTCAATTATGCAAGCGTTAGGTTAAACATAAATCAAACATATTATGCAGCGGAAAATCTAAATAACACAAGATATGATGACCTAAGAAAACCAATGAACAAACTAGTTTCAAGGTAGAAAACCTAGGGGGACCAATCCCAAAGAAGAACATTCCACTATCAAATAAAAGTTTATAGTCAAGAATATTAATTCATGGTAAACTTAACTATGATTATCAAACCTAATTCTGAAACCCTCAAACTTCTTTGATATGAATCTGCTCCAACATGAACCTCAAGTTCCCATTTTGCTCTTTAGTACACTTGATATTTGAAACTTGGGCTGCAACTTTATTCCGTCGATACTTATGGAATAAGAATGATCTCAGGTAGATGCTTGAAAGAGTAAGAGACACAAAACCTCTCAGATTTCAAAAGAGTAGCTCTCCAAGACTTGAAAAATGTGCTTTAGGGTTTTCCTTATATTCCAAGTAAATCTGGACTGAAACCCTAAATGTTTAATGGGCCGTTGGGCTTTATTTAAATTTTGCAGAATTGCATCTCGATTGGTCGAAGCTTTCTCTTAATTGATCGAGCCAGTCAGCATTTGAATTCCTAAACCTGTAGCTTATATGTTCTTGAATTTTGACTTGCAGTACTTTAAGCAATGTCTAATATGACTCATAGACACTAAGATTTATACATAGACAAGTTTATGTACACGGTTTGCCAACTAACAAATCATTTAGAACCTAACAGTTTCTAAACCTCTTCCTTTTAGTTTATGCCCTAGCTTTTAGATTCAAACATGTTAGTTTCTAGATTTTTCACATCTTCTTGTTTGTTAGCATGTTAGATCTAGGTTGTTCATAACCTTGCATGAATTAGGGTTTTTCAATTTCAATAACATGCCCTTATGCTCTTAGATTAGAGTTTTCAATTTCAATAACATGTTCACATGCTTTTAGATTAGGGTTTATCACATTATACACATATTCACCATGTCTTTCAATACCAAATCTATGCATGCCTAGAATAGGGTTTCATCATGCAGTGGTGGCTCTATGAATGTTTTTTAGGGTAATCACTAACACAATTTAAATTATTCAAAATCTAATAAAGCAATAGCTTGACTATATCAACGTCACAAAAAAAAAGGCGTAAATACATGAAGTATTACAATATCTTTTTACTAACAAAGAGAAAAAGAAAAAAAAGTGATTGATAATAGATAAAGTAAGAACTGATAATGCTGAGATGAGAGTAATAAAATAAGTGAGAGAGTCTAAAATGATAATAGAGAGCAAAATTGTTGCGACTGTAAAGTCAAAAAGAGTATAACTTTCATCACCATCAAGGAGAACTAACAACCACAATATTTTTCTTAGTACCATTTTTTAAGGAAAAATGAAATTAGGAATTGTTTTTATTAAATAGGTTGAACGAGTTACAAATTTGAATAATCAGCAATTTTTAACTTTTTGTTTTATAATAGGCTTTTTGTTGAATAATTTGTTCACTTGTTGTTTGGTTCATATTTGTTGTTATTTGGGATAATATTTATTGTTATTATTTAAGATTTTTTTTTAAAAAAGGTCAAGAATTATCTTTGGGGGGCAGAATTAATTTTGGAATAATGCTACATCTACAAAAGTTTTACAATAAGTCTTGTGCAAAAAGCTATTATTGGTGGGTAAAAATTAATATCAATATTGGGCCCAAATTAGAATCATTAACATATTACCACATTGGATTTGTTATGAAATTATTGTGAAAAATGTTGTGAATATAACATTATTCTTATTATTAGGTGTTCAACATTTTTATTAGGGTGGTCACAATAGGTTAGTTTAGCATATAAGTTTTTTTGGCAAGTGTATATATACATTTTTTTGCAAGTCAGTGTGCTCCTGTGACCACTTTGGCATGCATGTGGAGCCGCCACTTTCATCATGCTCTTGCTTGTTTCAATATCTTTGCAATCACATGTTTTGGATGATATTAGCTCTTGAATGATGTGATATGATCATTGGCCACCACAGTCTAGAAGACTGGTTTTATCAAGATGTGATTTGGATGATATAAACTCTTGAATGATGTGATATGATCGTTGGCCACCGCATTCTAGAAGATTGGTTTTGTCAGGCAGGTTAGGTGCCTAAATACCTTCCCAATCCTATAATCTAGCTTTCGAACTTAGATCAATAGTTAGTAGATTAGGCTTTTCTTTATAATCTTCTTTTTCTAGGAAACAAAAATATTTTTGTTTCAGATTGTATCTAGGACCAAAGGGATGTAATTTTCGGTTATTATCAAAGAGATGTACAATTTCAATTCATCAATGAGAATGATGAACTTTTTAATTTTTGGTTTTCTTATTTTTCTAATTAAATAAGTGGCGACTTCGTTGTAAAACTCTTAACCTAGGAGGGATAATAACATCAGTAGAATCTCCACTATCTCTTGAGAGGCACTAAATCGTGTGAGCTAATGACCAAAACCCTATTTTGGAGCAGGGGGTGTGATCTCAGATAACCTTTTGTTATAAAGTTAGTGATTCAAGAAAAAAAAAATTGTATAGTTAGTTTGTGATTAGGGTGTTCAAAATTTAAGTCAAGACGTATAAAAATAATTTTATTGGTAAATTAAACTGGTAAAAAATATTATATTATATAATTTTTTTTTCAAAGTAAAATGCATCTAGCACCGCCCCAAGGCTTGGCATCGACTAATGGACCCAAAAGACAAATTGCACACACCATTTTTTAAGTCGGTAACAAACTTATTTACATGGGCTCCCGTGCTTTTTGTTTTCAAATGATGAAAACAGTTTTTTTTTTAATTAATCTAGTTTTCAATTCTTCCTACTTTTTTATTTTAAACCTCACTTCAGCATTTTCTTAATCAAACATACTATTGGACTAGGCCGGTTTCCATCTCAAATATTCATTCTTCTATTTTGCAGGCTTTGAATAGGGATGGAAATTATGGAATTTGGCTCAATTCTTTTATTTCTCTATTTTTTCGGGTTGAGCAATAAGTATTAATTCAGCAAAAAAAAAAAAAAAAAAAATCAAACATACTGCTAAATTTATACGTAGATTTAGTGCCTAGATTTGAACTTATACTTTTTATTGAATAAGCATTATTGAAATGTGCACACGAATGGGGTGGCCTTTTTTTTAAAAAAAAAGCCTTCATAATCATATGTAGAAAATAATGATAAGCAACCTTCCGTCACCGGAGTAAAAGTGGGAAAAAAAATTGTGCTGTTTAAATTAAGGAGGTCATTTCAACAGTTAGATTTTTAAAATATATAGTAATGTTTAATTTATTAAGTAAGATTGTAGCCTAATTTTGTAACTAAACTTTGTCCTTACTTAGAAAATAAATAAATAATAAGCAGCAACCTTGAACCTTTTAGCTACTTTAAAATAATAATAATCTATATATATATATATATATATATGTATATATAGGCTTTAACTTTTAGTTGACATTTTCACAATTTTTCATATTAGCATTTTTTATTTATATTTTTAAATTTAATTTAATTTAATTTAATTCTTTCGATTTTATAGCACCAAATTATAGAAAATTTATTAAATTTCTTTTAAAAAATAAATAAATTTAATTGTTTGGTGCCATACAACCACTATACGTAAAGGAGACCTAAATGAACTATGACTCAGAACTTTCTTTGTTTCTTCCTTCTAGGTATATTTTTCCTATTTGTTTTGCACTTCCTCTTCCTATATAATAAGTGCCCCCAAGTTTATATTCATCACAGTCGATTTCTTGTGCTCTGCGTTATTCGAAGCCTCCTAGGACGATTCTAAGGAAATACTATCCCTCTCATCTTTCTTTAGATACAAGGAAGAGAAAAAAAAAAAAAAAAAAATCATCTACAGAATTTATTTATAGAATTTGTCTCTCTTTATATCAACCTTCAATTTCTAAGGAGATCATAAACTTGAATTCTTGGGTTGAGGTAGCCCCTGCTCCCATTATTTACCCCCAGAAAAAGCCTTCCAATTTACCAAAGCTTGAGCCTATTGTTGAAGAGGGTGCCGAGGAATACGATGATGATTCATAATCTGGAATGTTTTCTTTTCATCTTCTTCTGTCTTGGATACTTGAAGAGCTGCTTGCATTTCAAAGGCTATCTGAATTCAGATTTATGTTGAGCTGAAGTTTACATTATTATTTATCCAAAAAGGAGAGGAACCATTTTAATGCTTCAGACTATAGGTGGCTCTGATCTGGAGCCCATAGCTGTTGTAGTAGGATCAATTCAGGAACATATTATTGTAAACAACAATTTGCATCAGAACGATGCTTCTATTCTTTTGCTCACCATTACCAGCAATCCCTCTTGTGTTCAATTGTAAGGCTATTTTCCATCCATGTCTTCTTGCCTAAATACTGAATCAAGGGAATTTTTAGATAATCCTAACAAACTATATAATAACTTCATTAATATAAATTTATCCCAAAAAATGGAATATATCTCCATTAATTTAATAATTTCTACATTGATGACATTTTAAAAAAAAATTATCATATTTCTTTATATCTATCAATCACGTTTTCTTTCTCTTCTTTTTTTCATTTTTTATATATTAATGTTGATTAGAAATTATAATTTCAATAGGATTTAAATTCTATAATTATATCAAACGAGACTCAACAAATATATATCATTTTTAATTTCAATAGGATTTAAATTTTATATCAAATGGACTCTACCAACATATTCATCCTTTAAAAAAAAAAATTATATAGCCAAATTTGATTAGGAATCCATAACCCTATATTATATTATAAATAGTTTTTTTTTTAGGGATTATTTGTTACAATTTCAACTCGGCTTTTCATTCTTATATCATATTTTAAATAGTTTTTTTTTTTTTTTTTTTTTTTTTTTTGGGATTATATTACAGTCTCTTGCATTGATTTTGGTTCTTGGAGTGCCTTCAAAACAAAAGGTATGTAAAGTTTTCTTATCAGGTTTAATGTTAACATATATGAGAAATATTTTGGTCAATTAGAAAAAGTTTGATGAAACATAAAAGGAAAAAGAACTAAAGAACACACAATCTGAAAAAATAAATAAAAATAAATAAATAGTGACTGTATTAGGCAGAGGCTTTTGGGAGATTGTTGTTTTTATTTTTGGAATTCTTTACATTAATGTGTACGTATGTATTGGGTTTAATTGAATTGGAATTATCTTTGAAACTTTAGTTTTGATTGAATATTGAAAATGGCAGAAGAAATATGTTCCAATATTTGGAGGCTTCTGTATATGTGTTGTTGTAGTTTAAACTTGGTATTTGAATGGTTAAATAGTTAATTCACAGTTTCATTGTTCATCTATTAATCATGAATAATAATATTGCTATTTGCAACCATCATGATATGGTATCAATGATGTGATCATTCCGAATGCTTTCCTTTAGAGTATAGATAGAGTCTATTTTATGATTAAAAAAATTTACAATCAAAAGACTTTTGAAATTACATTTTTTTTAAAATTATTGGATACATTGTATCTTAAATGACTTCTATTAAACTTCATCTTTTATGGCATCATTAAAAAGAAAACTCATATAGATAGGTATTAGGATATTATTTGGAACTATCATAATAGACTAACATACTACACATGGTACGGATCTAACTGTAACATCCTATGCTATAAAATAAAAATTGGGCCTATGGTTATCTTCTCTTTGCAAAAAATGGTTAAATTCTCATTAATTGTGATAGTTCACTTTTAGGTAAAATAGAAACTATATTAACTAAGTTTTAAGAAGTTTAAAATTCTATTTCAAAAAATTTCCAAAACATTAAAAGAATAAAATTTATATATTACATACAATCATTACTTCAGTTACCTTCTGTTGGAAATAAAGGAGAGATAATACCTGAATATTCCTTGGAAATTACACAATTTGATATTACCAAAAAGGAGGTGGCAGAGATGAGGCGTGGACCAAGTCACTGTCTTGAGACAAATCGTGCCGTCTACGGTATATCCGATGTAGTTAGACAAAATAGTTTCTGCACGTTACCCCTAGGATACAACAGCCCAGCCACCTTTGCTGATTATCCTTGCGAGCCTACACTGCTCGTAGGATATAAGCTCTCTATAGTACTTTCTTTTCCCAGAAAATTTTGTAAAAGATAGAATATTTTTGTGAGTAGTAAAAAAAAAGAGATGGTAAGTGTTTAGGACAATAACAAATTGTTTTTGAAAGGTTTCCAGCTTTGTAATTCAAAAATAATGTGTATATATGACTTTTATTTCTTTCCATATATATATATATATATATATATATATATATATATATATATATATACAGCCGGACCTTTAACTTTTCCTTAGCCAAAAAAATCAAAAGGATTTGATATCAATTAAATGGTCATAAAGGTATTGAAAGTTATTGAAATTAATATATATAATCAATAGCTTTCTTTATATATATATATATATATATATATATGTAATATAATATAGCCGGATATCAAAAGTTGTCTTAGGCAAATTTTGTACGTTGAGAACAAAAGGAAAGGATCATAATGCCATGCATTTAATGGCCCATTATTACAATACCTTCTCAAAAGTTTATGAATATATGTTACAAAAATTTGCTAGCTGTTTGACCGCTTTCCATTAAACCAAATAGTAACCATTTGTGTATATATGGTAACTTATTATAATATAAAATAATTCAACAATAGTTGTACATTTAAGTGCTAAAAAATCTTCCATATATGACGTTATTATGTCATATTTAAATAAGAACGTTTGAATACAAAACGTTTAGAATGGAAAGTATATATCTGTAATAAAACCAAATATGCTGACAATTATGGTATTAATATCACGTTAATGTTCATAAGTTTCCTGATTAAAACCATTGACAAAAGCTATTCAAATTTTGAATTATATTTGAATTTCAAAAATTTAGCAATTAACGTATCTGACATTAAGGAATAATTGATACACATAAATGAGTATTAAAATTAATATAATATTTTTTTTATAAAAATATCCAACACCTTCTAAATGATGAAGGATATGAGAATGCAATTTGTAGATCTACTATCAAGATAACATAGATTAGATTGGTGGTGGATAGTAGATTTAATTGCAGTTGAGTATTGTGTGAAGTCATCAACATAGAATAGCCCACGCCAAGATGTGTTATGTGGAACCAATGATATGAAAGAAAAAGAATTTTTCTAAACCATTATATTGAACAAAAAAATTACTTATTTTCATTCATTTTCAAGTTATACATTTTTTAAGTCAAGTCATAGACCTTTAAGCAAAATAAATACTTTTAATTTTTATTTGACTATCCCATGCATTGCATGGGTTAGCGACTAGTAATTAATAATAAGCAACCATTAATTTCAAAGTAATATGTACGAAGGTGACATCTCATTAGTGCATAAATCATTCTTAAGCAACTTTTTTTTAATATGAAATAATAAGCAATCTTGAACCTTCCACTTCAAAATTATATATATGAGAGAGAGAGAGAGAGAGAGAGAGAGAGAGAGAGAGAGAGAGAGAGAGAGAGAGAGACATGTGGCGCAAAATATATAGGCAAAATTGAGAAAAAATCTAATTAGATTTCAAATTGGAATTTAATTAGAGTATAATTTTGCGTCACGTGTCACACACACACATATATATGCAAAACTAAGAGAAAATCCAATTAGATTTCAAATTGGAATTTAATTAAAGTCTAATTTTGCGTCATGTGTCCCATCTAATCGAAGTTTTAAATTTTTGTGCCAAGTTAGTTAATTCAGTGTAAAAATTAGAATTCAATTAGAGTTTAATTTTAAACAAACCATAAAAAACCTAATCACACACACGCACACACACACACACACACACACACACACACACACACACACACACACAATGCTTAGAGAAAATTATTAGATTCAAAATTGAATTTTGCTTTTGTTAGCATTGTATACAAATAAAATTGTTTAGATTTTTGCTATTATTTTTTCTCTGAACTAATGAGCATATTTTTTTATACTATTTCTATTCAGATATTTTGTATGCCAAGATCTTGAACGTAACAAATTTTAATTGAGTTGAACGATCTTATGCACATATCTCCATGCAATTTAAGAGATACTATTAGACTAATTTATTCTTTTATTTTTTGTTGTATTTAGTAGAATTTCACGGACAGCAATTATGAATTGATATTATATATGTAGTATTCAATAGTGAATTTCAAAATTATATACATAATAGCAGTGTAATGAGAAACTAGGCGTAACCAATATCATGAAAATTGCAAGAAAATACTATTTTAGTACCTCCAAATGTTCAAGTCGAACTAATATCCTATATGTTTTATAACCCAAGCCAAGATTAATAGTACCACTACAATTTATTATTCCCATGCGTAAGCACGAGTTAAATACTAGTAATAGTAATTAATAAGCAAACCTTCAATTTCAAAGCAACATTTGCAAAGGTGACTCTCTTTTTATTAGATCATAAATCATTCTTTTATATTACCAAAATTTTGGGTCTTCTGCACTCTTGTTTACTAAGCTTTAATTGTTGCTTCTGGTCTGCACTATTAGCATTTAGTCTCTACTACCACCACGCACCATTGGTGTGATAGTTACTCTACGAGTATAAGTGTTTGTGAGGTGTGGGGGATAATGACTGGGGTTCAAGTCTCCAAGAAAAGAGCTTCACACACATATACACTTAGATTAGGTTAGAGTATAATTCTATTTGAGAGCAAAAAAAATTATTCAGTCTCTACTATGCTTGTTTTGGCTAGCTAGTTTCTTTAAGTAATTTCTCTTTAACCATAAAAAATAATCGATCAAATCAAATTTGACTAAAGCGAATGTGTTGTGTAATATAACTTATTTTCACTCTCATTAAAAAATTCATGGCTTTTGAGTAGAGTTTATAGTGTGTTTTTGTGTTATAACCACATCCCTTCTCCCTTGTGTGTGTTTCTCAACAATCAAAAAAAGTTAATAATCTTACATTGCTTAAAAGAGTGTATTATGTATAGTATAGTTTGTCTCATCCTTCTTAAATATTTCAAGGTTTTCTAATGGAGTATGTTGTGTGTTTTTGGATTAGAATCTTATCCCCTTTCTCTTATATGTGTGTGTTTGTTTCTCAAAAGAAAAAAAAAATGTACACGACAAAGATTAGGTATATTTGTTTTGTGGAATAAATTATATTTCCTAAGTAAGAGTTGAATTTAATTTTACTAGAGAAAAATAATATTGTTTGTATCATGGACAGAACCGGAATTCAAGGTAGGGTATTGGAATATAAGCAATAAATAAATAAATAAATCTTCAAACCAAATTAAAGAGTAACAATTAATGACTACACATCCAAAGTAAAAAAGAATGATTCCTATTATTTAACTGACATATATCACATACAATCACAATAAAGAAGCGTAGTGATTTAGGACTTACCACTAATATTACTTTTTTACTTACTAATAACCATTCATCATATTAGTAATTTGTAAAATAATTTATACATTTAACATTTTTCTTTATGTATAATGTTCTCGTTGAGGCTTGTCATGGTTAAGAGAACTATCTCTACATAAAAGAGACCTGTTAATAACATATATATGCCACCACCAAGTGCAAAATTTTCAAGGCTTTACATATATAATGTAAGCCTTTAAGTTCATTGAATTTGATAGTTTCCCAAAAGATTCTAAGTGCAATTAATTTCAGTACGTAGTAGAACGTAACATGTATTAAAGAATCGATGTTTACAAAATCATCTAGCAGGCACTTTAAAAAATGATATTTTAATAAAATAAATTTTAGAATAAATAATTTGATGCGGATAATTTTGAAAAATTGTTATGTAAAATAGAAAAGAAAAGTTTTTATGTTAAAATAAACAAAGATTTTTACACAAACTATGCAATATACATACACATAATATCAACTTTTTTCATGAGTTATTCAAGTACAAATTATGATTGTGTTGGGGGAACCATAATTTGACTCCCTACAATCACTCTAAAAACAGGATTGCGTGGCATGATGTCGAATGCTATAAAAGATTTGAGTGTGTCTTCTTCATCACCAATTGGTTTTGAAGTGGAATGACACAACTCACGGTCCGACAAATGGTATCAGAGCCAAGGTCATGAGTTCGAGTCACGAGAGTATCATTGTGAGGGAGGGATTGTTGGAGGGACCACAATTTAGAATGACACAGCTCACGGTCCGACAGATTGATATGTTGAAACTCTCGAAAAAAAAAATTATGATTAATATCCTTAAGTGACATTTGAAGTGCTTCAAACGTCACTTATATCATGTTTATTGTACATCAATTATTACATTTCATTTCAACTTAAGAAAAAGAAATGTGTTTGGCCAAGATACTAGGTCGTAAGACTCGTGCCTAGAACAGCTGGTCATGCATAATCCCCTGCATGTACTTCCACATACGCATTGCCCTTGTCATAAACCAAGTTTCAACACAGATTATTAAGAACTGACCTAATTAATAACTTCATCATTAAATAAGAAAACTTTCTGCAATACCAACTATAGTATGATAGTTGGCTCATAGCTCAGAGCTTCTTAATAAGAAGATTGACACCATGTTCAGGCTCTATAAGCAAGCTCATTGCCGGGGAGTGCCTGTATTTGGGTGACAAGGAAAAGGAGAAGTTGGACACAATCAAAGCTAGAAGAATTTTGAGCTCTGCCATGGCAAAGTGTTGCCCCGCACAGATGCGAGGTCCAACTCCAAATGGCATGTACACGTAAGGAAGCTTGCATGCACCACTGACACCATTGGCAAACCTTTCGGGCTTGAAGATGTTGGCATCGGGTCCCCAAATATCAGGGTCTTGTTGTAAGGCTACCATCAAGGTCCACACAATTACACCTTCAGGTACGTTTATGTCTCCAAATTTCATGTCTTGAAATGCCTCCCTTGACACCAATGGCACTGGAGGGTAAAGTCGCAATGATTCGTAGATTACCATAGTCAACTGTCAAATTCATTAAACCAAGCAAAGATTGGTGAGTAGTTGACAAAATGTTGGGTGGATCTTAACATCTCCTAGTATTTCCTAACGGCGACATCTAAAGTTCATCCTCCGACTCTGTGTAAATATATATACTTACTGTCTTGTAGTGTTCAACTAACGATGTGCAAACAAAAAAAAAAAAAAAAAAAAAAAAGTAGTGAAAATTGTGTCTTTTACATTACTCACAGAAATCAATATATATATATATATATATATATATATATATATATATATATACTTACTGTCTTCATCTTGCGAACCATGTCAGCGTCAGGCATCTGGTCAGCACAAATTTCAAGGACTTCAGTACGAACTCGTTGTTGCCACTCTGGATTTGAGGCCAACAGCATCAAGGTCCATGTTGCACACACTGCAGTTGTCTCATACGCAGCTTGGTATATGTTCTTGCAATTGTCAACAATGAATTGACCAATCTTACCTCGACCAACATCAGTACTGTTTGCACCTTCAATTACCACTTGCAGCAAATCATTCTGTGATGCTCCCTCCTTTCTTTCCTTCACTAACTTCATAATCAAAGAGTAGACCTCTTTTTCTAGCCTCCATGTTTCTCTTGTGCTCTTTGTTGGAAGATGTCTGAAAATTGTGACACCCACAAACGAAGGTAATTATAATGATATAAAAAATGCTTTATGTAGGGACAAATAAATAAATAAATAAAAATCAAACCTTAGTACAGGAATGCCACTGGAAAAAACCTTTTTAGACAGGTGCTCTTGAAGTTCATCAAGCTTTGAAAACATCTCTTCCCCTTTAGAGTAATCGCTGCCAAAACAAGCTCTTGAGATCACATCTCCAGATAAGCCTCTCATATATTTATCAACGTGAACTTCTGCAACTCCACCCCCACTCTCAATCAGATTAGTCCATGAGTTCACTAGTGTAATTGAGGACTCCACCATTAAGCTCATCATACCCTACAAATTGCACCAGTATCCAATCACTATATGCATTTTTACTAATCAGAAGCTGGGAATAGAAGGACTATTATTAAGAAAATAGGTATGATCAAAACTTATATCTTGATTGAACATATGTCGTTAAAAGTTTGTGGGGGCTTTGTTTAGAGAGATAATTGATAGAAAATCTTATCTTTTTTATTTTTTTATTATTTTTGTGTTTGGAAAGGTTAATTCTCGTACTAAAAAGATATATATTTGATTTGAAGCATACCTTGACCTTTTCCATGTATAGTTCTGGAGCAAGGATTTTCCTTTGGTGAGACCATGTTGGTCCATTTGAAGTCAGAATCCCTTGGCCAAATAGAGGACCTCGCTCTTTGTGTTGATAGGAAGGCTTTCCGAAGTCTAAGGAAGTGCATATGCTTATTGCCTTTACCACATCAAGATGGTTCGTGTGCAATATTTGCATGTTGCCAAGTGAGAACATGAACGTAGAACCTGTCAGAATTAGAATAACAAAAGCAGTTAAAAAATAAATAAATGAAAAACCTTTCTGATACTTCAACTATATGAGAATTAAAACTTAAAAAATCATGTACTAAGATTGATGTTCTTAATTACCATATTGTTTTCTCCATAGTTCTAAGAAAGGAAAAATTGCAGAAGTGCAATTGTGGGTTATTGCTTGCTCTCCTGGTTGAGTCTTTGAGGCCGTGGATTTCAAATTCTTCATGTCATTAATGTTTCCGAGCAAAAACGAGGGTGGAGGGCCTCTGATCCCTTGCTTTCGCAGTTTTGATCTAAGCCTTTCCGGCTTCAATATTAGAGCATCACAAATCTGTATTAACTTGCTAAAAAAGCCAAGCAGCGCAATTGTGATCATGACCTTGAGAAGAAGCAATGACAAATCCATGGCTTTTGCTCTCTTTGTCTATTTGTGTTGATAATGGCTTGCCTTGCTCTTATTTATATAGAGAAATACTTTTTTTTTTTTTTTTGAGAAATACATAAGACAGGAACATATAGTTAGCTATGATTTTTTAAATAATGTTGTAACGTCCCAGTCAGTTAAAAATAAATAAATAGAGAATTTTGAGCCTCGTCTCTCTGATTTTGGGATTGCCAAATGCATCTCTACTGCCAAAACTCATGCATCCACTTTTGTTCTTGGAACTATAGGCTACATTGACCCAGAGTATGCCCGAACTTCCCGGCTCAATGAGAAATCGGATGTTTATAGCTTTGGTGTTGTTCTTCTGGAGCTACTGACTGGGAAGAAGGCAGTGGACAACGAGTCAAACTTGCACCAACTGGTCTGTTTCCTGTTCTCAAAGTTTATGCTTGAGTTGTTTTACTTTGGTCAATGAAGTACATTTTTCCAACTTGTGTTGGAGGCTCTGAATCTTAACGGATCTTATACATTAATTTAGATTGACGTAGTTGATTTTGGTCTTAAATTTTTTCATCTTTCTTTTTAACTTGATTGAGTTATATTCTCAGATATTGTCAAAGGCAGATAATAACACAGTAATGGAGGCTGTTGACCCTGAGGTTTCTATAACATGCATGGATTTATCCCATGTCAGGAAGACCTTCCAACTTGCTCTCCTGTGCACGAAGCGTAACCCATCTGAGAGGCCAACCATGCATGAGGTTGCAAGGGTCTTGGTCTCCCTGCTTCCGGCGCCTCCCAGAAAAGCCTGTCTTGATCCACCGAAGACCATTGACTATGCTCAATTTGTGATTGATAAAGGACAGCAACAATCAAAAATGCAGCAGCAGCAAGTTCAGCATAACAATTCATCTGATGCTCAGTGGCTTGTTCAGTTTGGTGAAGTTATATCCAAGAACACCCTTTGAAGGAAGTTTACATTTCAGTCTTTTTGGCATCCATTATAACAGAAACAGAAAGAACAAAAAAGAAGAAGGATGGAACATGGGGAAATCCCAAGTTTTGATTTTGATGGGCTTAGTTCTCTTCCAACTAGATTATTATGCCCATCTGACTAGGTTCCACAACATTTTACTAACTATTTTAATGTATTAAGTTCTATATACATAAGATCAGACTAAGTTTTGAACAGCTAAATCTGCAGCCTTTTTGTACAATCAAAGCCCTGACTATCTGTAGGTACACTTATTTTGTTCAAGTACCAGGTGCCAGGCTAGTCTATGTTCTAGTGTAATTAATGTAAGCGGCTCTGGTCCAACCAAGTAGTGTGCAGTTATAACCCTCTAAATGCTCTTGTCATTCAATTATTTCACATGATTTAGCTGAACCTGTAAGATTCTGCATCTCTGAGACAGGTTCACGAGTATTTTTACCACTCTTCTATTATTGATGCTTAACTGGCTGGTGAGCATTGTTAAAAAAATATTGAATAAAAAAAGGTCAGGACTTGTATATATATTACATGTGGAACCATAGCAGTACGAAGCCTATGGGTTGAAACTATAAGGCCCATTTGTAGGAGCGCTGATAATTGGTGGTCTATCACCTGTGAAAGGTTTGGTTCCATGGCACAACACATCCTAATGTAAAATCATATATTTTCCAAAATAGAAAATTGATAGTAAAATGTGTACATATTTGACACTCAAACCTATTATATGACAAGAAAATTTGGAGATATTTCCGGGAGGAAAAACATGAATCTTTCACTATATTTCTCAGGCTTTTCTGCGTTGCAATCCGCCACAAAAAGCATTTGTTAAGACCAAGGAAAGCTACAACTGGAAAAAATGGATTTATTATTTCATTCGCTACAACTGATAACGCACAAAAAATTTGTTATCAACCATAGTACAACTGAGAAAGCACAAAAAGCTGCTATCAACTATAGACCCTGAAACTTTTGGCTGGTAAGGGCATCTTCCCTGGAATTTGATGGAGTACAAGGTCCACATTGTTATGCAATGCATGGGTAAAGCATTGACATAAAAAATGGAAGGGCATCTTCAAGCTCTTGTTCTCAGCATATGTCTGTGCTCCTGTGATATGAAGGTCATAACTCATAAGTAATACCAACAAGTTCTTTAACGGGCACAATAAAATTTCATAACAATTTGAGTCGTCAGCCCAACATATGTAAAAAATATATATGAAACAAGATCACCACAACTCAAAATAAGGGTGTTGTGAAAATCTTGTGAAATTTTGTTATAACCCTAGACTTTCTGCATAAGAATTCAGTTGGACATAAATCACAAGAGATTAACATGATTCATAGCAGTACAAAAGTAGGAAACATATTAAAACAAATGCATTTAAAAAAATGTCTAAATAATTTCTAATAACCAATCTTATTTTTCACAACATCTATAGCATGACTGAAAGCCTGTTTTTCCTTTTCCAAATTTCTTTACCCCCACCCAAAAAAAAAAAAAAATCTATAAAGACCAAAAAAAACTCCTCATTTGATAAGGACAAAGAAGGGAAGGGAACATACAATGTCACTTGCAGTGTTAAGGTGGACATCATATTTCTGTTGCTTAAATTCAGGTTCCTAAAAGAAAGTTATCGCCAAGAGCTTTGTAGGTCCGTGGCATAGCTTGTTATTTTTTATTAAAAGAACCATGGTTCAAACCCTCCCCTCCCCCATTGTTGTAATTAATGAATTATTATTATTATTATTTTTAAAAGAAAAAAGAAAGAGGATAGTTATTAACTTTGTAAAAATAATATAACCCCTATTCTTACCATGAACGTAATCTGATTTCCCTGGTTTCATGTATAAAATAAATTATTACTTATACACATTAATCAAACTCAAAAACAAACATAAGCTGCATGATTTTTGAAAAGTATCTAATGTTCCATACAATAAGACTGAACAAATAACAAGGTATACTTCAATTCAAACTAATTTAGAACCAAGTGCTACCTGTTAATGTACAATTGTGGTCCAACTTCAGGAATCATCCTGTAACTCCCACATTGATACTGCTTCCCACCCAAACTCTGCAATTTTTCTTCGAACAAATTTATCACCTACAACTTGGATGTAATGAAACCATGAGCATTAAAACAGACAATGAAACTTTAATATAATTATTTCTAGTCATAAATACTAGGTTTCCCTATAATTTTGGATTAATAGAAACTACAAAATGCTAGCTAATGTCGTAAGTAGCCACACAAACGTACCTTGCGTGCTTTAAAAGGTTTTGGTGTGTTCTCTTTTGAATCCTTAATTAGAGCAATGAAAACACTCATGTATTAGTAAGAACACAAAATAAACTTTGCAATTTCTGTCTTCCAACAAGCAAAGGATGAAGAAAATAACCTTAGTTGGCAGAGGACTTCTTGACGGAGATTTCCCATTGAGCTGGGCATCAGATGCTAGGGAGAGCTGGCAATTATGACAGCATATTAGTAGGCATATTAAAATGACACATAAGGAATTTATAAATTGCATAATTGAAAACAAGATACAGAACTATGCAAAAATTACTTGACAATACAATAGGCATAAATCCACTCTAAAAGGAGACTAAGAATAAATCACAAAATACCCCAATTTATTCATACCTTACTTAATAATTCTATCGGTGGCTCGACTGGAAACCTCTTATCGGTTGAAAAACTGAGTTCCTAATAGGAAGCATAAGCCAAATGTTAAAAGAAGGAATAGCTTCAGAATTAGTAAACCGTTAATATAAAGAGCTGTGCATAAAGGATTTTGTATTAAGTTACCCTTGGGACTCTGGTTTCTTGTTTGGAATTTTGAAAGACACCAAATTTCTCTTTTCTTGAAAGTATCTGTATTGGGTGCAACATGGCTCACAAACGGTTATAACTAACAATAAAAATCTCAATAAAGGGCTTCCAAATGTTATTAATGAAATTACCTTATTAGTAATGGGGTGAGGTTTAGATTTGTTGATTGTTTTGCATTTCTCCTGGTTTAAAGCATTTAGCCTATGATTGAAAATTAAGCATAAAAGCATAAGCATCTGATAGGAAGATATTGTATAAATGAGTATGAAATGCTTGCATGTATGAAGAACATCATAAAGGAAGAGGAAAAATAATTGAGCTCAAAAATCAGATATTCTATGTGATTGTTCATTGCATAAGAAAAATGAACTTCAGATTCTTGGAGAAAATATTAGGACTAAAAAGAAATTTAAAAGCTCAGAAATGTGGATCAAGTCACAAGGAACAGCAATAAACTATGACTCTTAAGTATTATTACAAACACTTCACACTAGAGAGGATATGAATGCAAAATCTTCAACTTTGAACAAAAAGATGCTAAAATTTTAGACATTTTTACCTTTTACCGTCCATGGCTTCATATTGTGAAATAAATTTAAAATTATCTATGCTCCCCACCTGCAATGAAGAGAATATTAGCTTCTGATATTGGAGAATATAAGAACATATTGTGGAAATGATCATCTTTATGACCTACATTACTGGATGTGTGTTGCATAGTCCTCTCTGAGGTCTTCAGGTGAAACACCTACAAAGCAATTGAATGTTGTCAAGATATTTCAAAAAAGCACCCATTATAAAAAGACAACAGCAAATAAACTTTGTTTGCTAATTACTTGAAACTCTTGCAGCTGTGATATTTTCTTTTTAGGAGGAAGCAATGAAGGAGCCTCGAGAATCTGCAAAGCCCAAGAGTCATGCGTTAACAAGATCATGTGTTGTGCCTTACATATATCATATTAGATTTCTTCAGAAATGTAAAATTCCCCCAAAACTCAACAAGAATCGACTTTATAAACTGAAAAGTATTAACTTTTCTGTTCAAGGGGTGCGCTTTGAAGCTATGGGTATTTGATTCTGCATGTTCACCCAACCCTGTGTTGATCTTAGACCTGCAGTTCAGAACATTCAACAGGGCATCAACTCATTATGCATATTTTGGTATTTCAACCTCAAGATGTATATATTCACAATCACAATCTTAAAAGAAATGACTATACCTATGTATTTGGGCCCTACGTGCTGTTGCCAGATCAGGTTCTCTAGGAATAGTAACTTTAAGTCTAGTATGCACATAGTTAACATCAATGGTTGCAACCTGCAATAACAACTCAAAATAATTTAGCCAATCTACAGATGATACAGAAAGCATTGACAAAAATAGTGTTTACTAAAGAAACATGTGTTAAACAAGACATGTTTAGTGAAAAGGGTAATAATAATTTAAGCATGGGCATATACTCCCTGACATATGTAGCATACCTTTTTAGGTACCTTGTGAAGCAAAAGAGCTTGATGCTTCAGGTGAGCAACCTGCTTTGCAAAATTAAGGAATGCTCTTAAGATTATCATATGAGAGATTAGTGTTAACTATTGAATACTTTATTCTACCAGGAAAAAAAATTCTGAATATTGTATATAACCAAATTCTAAAGACATCTTACTAGTTTAGCAAGCTTAAACTTCGAAAATCCAAAAACTAAGAGATACAATCAGAACCGTGCATTTCCAGATAAATATCAAAAGAATCAACACAAGATGCTACGCATCACATGTTGTATAACTAATAAATGGATGTGAGAAAAGGGGGAAAATAAAGAGTTAACAGAAGCATTGTGTCATCTACAATATAGTCTCACCAGTCCCTACATATTCATGTTGCAGGCAGTGTTTCGGAGATCCAGAACTATTCTTACAAATCTTAGTATTTCCTTTGCTACAACTTACCATGGAAAATTATCTAGAGAGTCAACATACATTTGAAACAGATCATTACATTTTTGCAAATGAAAATGACCTTCAGTGAAGTGAATGATGTACAAATCTCTCAAGTTCAATCCAGATTGAAGCATCTCTGTATTACTAAGACAATGTTTTACTTATGTCAATCTTTAAAATAATTAAAATTGAATTCTGTTTCTGGCCTGAAAAGGAGTCTCACATAATTGTAAAACCTTCAGTTTGAAGAAGTAGTTTACACATACAAATGCTCCTGAACTCATGACTATAATGACAGTTATAAACAGATCAAAGGCATCAAAATACCGAATTAACAAATTCTAGTGTACCTTCTGTAAGTAACCAGCCTCCAACTTCTGCCTTTTTGTAGCTTGGTTGTCAATCACAGGAAAGCTCCCTGAACCCTTTTCATCAATGTTCTCTAACTTCTGAAACCTAGGTTTGTTCTGCTTGGCCAAATGACTTGCTGTTGGTTTCATTAAAGTTGAATTCCTTGATAAAGTTGACTTGACAGGGGACTTTGTTTTAGATTTTGGACTAGCTTGGGCCATCTGAGCACTGCTAAATGAATCTGTGGAGGACATGCAATCATATTGGTGAATAAGTGCTTCTGTAATAATTTGTCAACAAAAACTTATAGAGTGAATTCTATAGCAACAGAATTAAATTCATGCACAAGCTAAATAATATGAAAGCACCTTTGCCATTGCTTGTGGTGCAAGTTCAACTTCCTATTGGTAAGATGCTGATGACTTTCCCATTAGACCTCTTGCAACCATGCACCACCATATTGGTAAATATAAGTGTTTGGGACTCAAGTTTGGATTAAGGGAATAAAGGAATCCTTATAATACAATTCAAACCTAGCATAATATATGGTTGAGTATTTGTCATCAGTTACCAACGGGGCATCATACATATTAGCACTTGATTTTCACTGCCCAAATGCAAGTTTAACCATATATATATATATACACCAGTGTTACAAAGCTCTCACTAAAATAAGTCCCCTTCCACGGAAGGGTGGGGGAAAAAAATATGTTCCATGTACATGAACCTCTATTGTGAAAAGCAAAAGAACTTTCTGATCAAACCAAGGTTCTTTTGATAATTCAATAGTTACAATGGGGGTGAGGGGATTTGAACTCTAGATGTCTTAAAACACTAAGATGTGCCAACCAGTTGAGCTACAAAACTCTTGGCCTAATCAAAGCAAGATTCTTGAAAGGGAGGGAATTACTTCTCTCAAAGGCTGCAAGTAATTAAATAATTTGGACTTTGAGAATACAATGAAGATGATAACAAAACTGCATGTGTTATAGACCGATAAAAATGGGTATGATAAAAAGGTTAAAAGAACCTAAAATGCAGTGCAAAATTGGCATTCTAGATACACAACTGACATATACCAGATATCCACACATATATGGGCCAAAAATACTGAAACAAGCATCTTTTGATGCAGTAAACAGAAATTGCATTTGATGTGCAAGCACATAAAATTATTTATTATATAGAGTCGCATTAGATTTTTATTTTTTATTTTGTATATATATAAGTGCTACTTAAGAGTCACATTAGATTTAGATGGCATTCGATTTATATTTTATAGCTTCCTGTAGTGACTTATTAAATTAAATTTTGTTCACCACCACCCAAAAAAAAAAAAAAAACAATTGGACCATGCAGTACTGCAATATGAGCTGTTGGTCATTACCATGTATAGCCAAAAATCCATTCTACTTTTAGAAGGCAACTCAAGTTAAATATGAAAAAAAAAAAAAAAAAAAAAAAAACAACAACAACAACAACAATTACTCAAACCAGGGGCTCTTTTATATATATAAAGGTAAAAAATAGAACACTAGAATAATATGAGTCACTAAAGAGATTGGCTCATATAATAAAACAATCCTCTTCCTCTATTGTTTTCATGTGATTACATGAGTGCAGAAATAATATGGATCCACTTGTACTTAAATTAAAACTGAAAGCTACAACACACATTTTCTGGACCACTTGATTCTTCATTTATCCCTTTTGAAGCCAAAGAAAAAAAACAAGACGAAAAGTGGGGAAACCCCTCGTATGGCCTACTACCTTGCTATTAATGTGGGCAGAAGAACCTTTAGCGGATTTTCGGTTTTCCTACCTCCCACCAACGAGCAAAACAAAGAGACTTGCATGGACCATATGAGGGATAAAAAATTCTGAATGCTGGAAAAGGAAAAAAAAAAAAGATAACTACTCAATACCAAGTTATAGTCCATCAGTTACTTAATATTCCAATCATATTTCTGCATTAGCAGCTAAGTGATAAACTTAATATTTCTGCTTTACTTAATCATATTTCTACATAACTTAATATTCCATGTGTTGCAACTATCACCATAAGGAAATGGTACTGTTCACATGCATACAAGGATGGAACTAGGATTCGAACCTGGGGGGGAGGGGGAAGCTTAAAACAATTATTATTATTTTTTTTTTATGAAAATAAAAACTAATATCTATTTCATATTCAACAAAATATTACATACAAAATAAGTGTTTCTTAAATATTTGATATTATAAAAACATCGACAAAGTATAACATACAAAATAAGCGTTTCTTAAACATTTCAACACATTTATCAAAACAATCACTAACCAAGGAATTTGGTCTCACAAAACAGCCACTTACCAAAGACTTTGGTCTCACAAATTAACAATCACAGTACTCACGTCCCATTGTTCCCATTTTATGTCTTTATAGATAAAACCAAGACAAAAAAAAAGTTACAAACACAGGTCCACACAAAAAGTCACAATTACACAATACAAAGCCACAAACTACAGTCCACACAACACACCACAGTCACAGTCCATAAAAAGTTACAAACACAACACACCACAGTTCATAAAAAATGCAGAGGGCAAAGGGCCAGAGGTAGAGTAATATAGCAAAGACAAAAAAACACAAATATGAACTTGAGAGAGGAGAGAAATTTCTCAGATTTACCATACCTTAGTTGATTCAACTCGTGTGTGAGTGTGAACAGCAACAGATGTAGATCAAGGATCTACGGAGGAGCAGCAACAGCAACACCGGATCTGATCTGAGGAAAAGAACAGCAGTAGGCTAGTAGTGATGGAGGCGTTGAGATTGAGTGGAGGAAGAGTGAGGTTAGGGTAAAAATTTGAGAATTGTAATTTAGGTTTTCAGTCCATATTTATTTTTTATTTTGTAGTTAATTTTAGTTTGTCCAAAGGTTATTTATTTATTTATTTTTTTGAGATAATGTCCAAAGGTTATTTATGTTATACTTTAGACAATTTAATTCGTTTTAACTAAAAGATTTTCCTATTATTCACGAGTTAAAGAGGCATAAATTTTATTTTATTTATTCTTTTTTTTTTCTTATGAGTCAATATTTAAATATTTCAGAGGAAGAAAGCGTCAATATCTAAATATTTCAGAGAGGAAAGTCATATATATATATATATATATATATATATATAAATAAATATAAGGGCAAATCTTAATTTTTTTTTATTAAATATGTATACCAGTTTTTTTTAAGGGGGAAGAGGTATTAGGACCAAAATTTAAAATTTCAACTAATATATATATACTAGCTCTTTTTTTTGCGGGGGAGTTTTTTCTTCATTTCTAGGCCTGGCACATGCAATGCATAAGTTTGGTATGATTTGAGCTCGAATTTATTATGTACGGGTAGTCTCAACTATGGTCATGAAAGGTATATCAATGCTTTACATGAAATCAACCCAAACCAAAAAAGAAAAAAAAAAAGAGAAAAAAAAAAATCTGTCTACTATCTTACAATTACTGTGCATGTGCCCTCAATCGCAGTGCCAGTTGCCCTGCTGTGAGTCCGTCTCTCTAGGCTGTGCTCAAGTCTAAGTCGACAACCTCCGGTATCTGACTATCTCTCTTTTCTCTTCCTCTTCCTCTTTCTCTTCCTCTATTGCTCTCTCGCTCAGTACTGTACGTTTCAATTTTATTGGCTTTGTTGATACAAGTAGAGTTACTGACTTAAAGATTATAGTGCTGTACAACACTTTAAAGTTGTGGCTGAGCTTTTTCAGTCAGAAACAAACACGCACAGCCACAGGTTATCAAAAAGAGAAACAAAGAACACTCATGAGATTTGGAAGTTGTGGTAAATAGAATGATGTGAGAGTCGTCTTAATTTTTACATTTTATTTATTTAGTGAATAATATAACTATTTTTATTAAAATAAAAGAAAATTTTAATTAAAAAAAGTAATGAAAATTAGTCAAACCTACAATGGTAAGGTGGTCTAAGTTATTAACAGAGTAAAATGGTAATATTTAAATTTAATGGATTAAAATAACAACTCACCAAATTTATTGGGCGTAAATCACCAGCGACGGAACTAGTAAGGGGCTGAGGGGGCCTTCCCCCCCCCCTCCATTTTTTTATATTAAAAATAGTAATAGTAGACACATTTAATGAATAGTTTAACAATTGAGCCCAAAATAATTATTTTTGAGCCCCCTCCTCCCAATAAGTTACAAATTGGGCCATGAAAATGATAAAACCTAACTGACAAATAACTATACTACAACATCTATGTTACTGTGTTGGTTGTTTCTTACTCTTTCTTCTTAGATCTAAACTATTTTTTTATGAGTGTTAAGATTGACTATTTGAATTTTCGTGAAAAAGATATGACTATTTTTGCTGAAAAGAAAAAAAAAAAAGCGCAAAGAAAAAAAAGAAGAAGGATAGATGAATACAAATTACAAACCAAGTTAATGTACTTGTAGTGAGTGAGAGTGGGGTGCGTGGGTGGCCATTAATCAGTGTGTGGGGTGAGATGGTAGGTGTGTTTGGCTATTAATTTTTAACTTAAATTTTTTTTTTTTTTTTTTTTTTAACTTACTACTTACTAGTTGGTTGTTTATTAGTAAATTAGTTTAATTTTATGTGGGGTATTATATAATTGAATAGTTGCGTTAATAAATTGGTGCTAATGTGTAATGTACAGTCGTTAGTATTACAAATTTTATTATATAAATTTTATAAATTCATGTATCATTAATCAAAAGAAAATTAGGATTGAAAGGGAGATTGTTGCAAAGTTTAGTACAAAATCAACTATAGATGATTTTTGTTATTTAAAAGAATGTTGAATTCTATTTTTAAATTATTAATTTAAAATGTATTAATAAACGGTTATTTTGTTTCTCCTCTCTTTTGTTGATATTTTCTTAACATTAAATATATGCTAATTTGTATTTTAAATAATTTTTTTTTATTGAGGTTTTGGCCCCCCTTAAATTTTGATCCTAGTTCCGTCCCTTTATAAACCAGCTCCTAACGCAAAATAGTGTAATATGAATAAAATCGATAAACTAACTCCTTAAACAAAGTAGTATGATATGAATAATCTTTTCACAAATGTCAATATGCTTGAATTCGGCCCCAAAGTTGTATTATGTTAACTGATAGCAGATACTTAGCTGCTATGGCAGTAAGACAGATGCCAAATTTTGTCATGTAATCTTTTCAAACTCTTTGCCTGGTATTAAAAAAAATAAAAAAGACTAACAGATTTTGGACAACAATGGTGTTGTACTCTCCATGGATGGGCCACAAATTTTGTCCCCCCGGTCACTCCACGGACTTCCTTTGATATATATTGTGACTGTTTGGATACGGCTGAAAAAGCTAGTTTGCGACTGGCGTTTTCCTTTTTTTTTTTTCTTTTTTTTTTTATGCACGCGTTTCTGGGTAGGAGACAAAGTTACTGTTCACACACTATTCACGGGACCCACAACCACTTTATTTAAAAATATATATTAAAAATGAGTCCCACGATACTATTCACACATTTAAAAATTATTTTGTTACAGTGTTTTTAGTTTTTAACAAAATAAGCTGAATCCAAACGGACCCATAGTCTCCTTTTGTGTTGGCTTGTTCATAGGTTTTGATCCTGTAGAATCTAGCCCATTTTCTCATTAAGCGAAATGTATGAATGTCTTAATTTGGAAGGTCATTTCATCTTTTACTTGAGAACCATAAACCCTATAATTGCACCTTTTATCTTTACATCTCACAATCACCTTGTCTTCATTATTCTTCACAAAACGTAAATCTTTGCCTTTAATCAAGTTGGCCTCTTTGACAGCAGCTCTAAAAGTGGCAACGTCACCTAATTTCAAACCTTTCACAAATTCTAGACAGGCCATATCAATTTCATTAAACTCAAGATTTTTATCGGTGTTACAGTTATCCTCTTCAGATGTGGGCTTAGGAGAAGTCAACTCATCACTCTTGCCAATATTAGAACCACAATCCTTACCCATTTGTTCTCCATGTGTCAAATACAATTCCTTCTTGGGCTCATTTTCCTTCCCAATTGGCTCAAATATGTCTTCATCAGCGTTAATATATTGGTGGTGCCAAATTGTTATTTTCAACAACCAATATAACAAAAATGATGCTGCATTAGTGGAGCTATTGCTAAATTTTTACCACTTCCTCCAATTAAATAAGGTTTTTTTTTTTTTTCCTTCCTCTCTCGTGTTCATTCTCTTCACCCTCTCCCTTTTCTTTCCTTGTGTTCATTAGTTTCAAACTTGGTGTACCCAAAAGGAGTAAGCATGTGCGATGAACGAAGACAAGATCAACTAGAAAAATTGGATTTATGCATTCAAGATCTTGGAGGACAAAAATACCTGTTTACGGTAGTGAGTGGTGGCTGGTTGTGGTGTTTGCGGTAGTGGGTGGTGGGTTGCGGCAATTTTGTGGCTGTTTGTGGTGGAGCCAGGAAAAAATTTCAAAGGGGGCAAGCTAGGTTAGATAAAATTCTTTAAGTAGTCAAATTTCATGACTAATTAAAAAGATACTTTATTTCACAAATTAATTTCAACTTAGCAAAATTATGCCATCGTATTAAAACCATTTACAATTGATTATGAACTAAATTAAAAAAAAA
This sequence comes from Notholithocarpus densiflorus, assembly GCA_030021035.2. NCBI lineage: Eukaryota > Viridiplantae > Streptophyta > Magnoliopsida > Fagales > Fagaceae > Notholithocarpus > Notholithocarpus densiflorus. The sequence goes on along the minus strand of JARYZH020000138.1, from coordinate 780,458 downwards.
AAAATTATGACATCAAATGCTTAAATTCCCTAATTAAAAAAATAATAATAAACAACTTTAGAACAATGGCTTAAGTTGTAGTTCTAACATTTTCCCTTAAATCAAGTGGCTAAACACTATTATTAATTAAACAAACAATAATAAATATTATTATTATCAAATTTAAGCTAAAAAAATGAAATAATAAGTCTAAGTGCAAGTTGTAAACCAATCAAACAACTACAGTACTGCAACTTTAATAAAATAGTATAATTTAAGTGCAAGTCTAGTCTACTGATGGTTGGATACCACAAACAAACTCAATAAAATAATACAATTTAACAATTAGTTAATAAAATAAACATAAAAATGAACTACTTCACTCCATCAAAAATTCAACACGTGTAAGTGTCAAAATAAAATGGTACTTTAGGACCCGTTTGGTTGGAGATTTTTAATATCGTTATTTAAAATGATGTAAAAATTGTAGTTTAAAAAATATTGTGGAAACATGTGTTTATAGTATTCATAAAGCAAAAAATGTGTTTGGCACCATATTTCAAATAACATGTTTCAGGGCCAAAATTGGCAATTAACTCCAATTGCTAAACTATATAGTTAGTTGACAATGTTTCAAAACCATATTTTTAACTAGCATTTCAAGTTTAAAAGACTCGATTTAGGACATGTAAATCGAGCCTCAAAGACTCAGTTTCCATGTTCTGATCATGTTCTGATTTGGCGTTTTTCCACGTGGCATCCACCTGGAACTCAAGTATTAGAGGCTCGAGTTATATCTTGACCCTTTGACTGTCGATTTTTGTGTTCTGAGAATGACGTGGTTTATCCACGTGGAAGCCACCTGGAAACCGAGTCTCTAAGACTCGATTTCATAAAGGGGTTATTCAAAATTCAAAAGTCACAAACACCCTTTCCACTCTCACGCCTCCACTCTCACTGACCCTCTCCACTCTCACGCACCTCCACTCTTATTCTGTCAAATCCTCGTCCTCCACCAAAACCCGCACTCTTTCTATCAATTTAAACCCTACTTATATATACTCAGCCACTCTGCCCTTCAATATTCACAACCTTCTCCAGTTCTCTCAAGTCTGCTTTTCTTCTCCTAAACCCACTTTTGAAGTACATTTTCTTTGCACTAGCTTCGGTTGTTTTTCTTATTGTGTGATTTTTTCATGTGGGTTTGTCTGCGTTTATCTGCATCTAAAATGTTGTTTGTTTGTTTGTTTGTTTTTAGGTTGGGTTTTACAGAATCATTGCATTTGGGATTGTGTGTTTTGTTTTGTTTTACTTATATTTCTATTGTTGGTAAAGAATGTAGGAGAAAGTCTAATTATTGATTGATATTGCTATTGGGTCCCTCTCTTATACTCTCTCTTTCTTTCTTTTTTCCTTCTGTTTTTGTTCCTTATCATTTGGATTTCTCACATTCATGGTTTTGGCAGGAGTATCAATTTCATAATTTTAGTATTTTTTCTTTATTTCATAAATATTTAATTAATACTAATTGTTCACCATATATAGTGTCTGTTGTATCCTTCTTTGGTTTCAAATCATTTTACCTATTTTAATTTTTGGGTTTTCATTTTAGTGTGGTTAGAATTTGATAATGAGAGGATTTAAATGCTTCATTGAGTATAAGTTTGTCAAGACTTGTCGTGGCTCTATATTCTGATTTAATCAGCACCACTTATACTCCTCACTTGCACTCGACTCCCACACTTATTCTTCGAATTTGATGTAAAAAAGGGCAATGCCTGGAAACCTATAAATGATGCCATTTATAGTTTATAATTACAGTAGTGTACTATTGAGTTTCCAATCTAGCTTCACTATGAATCATGGATAGGGACAGAGATACCTTGAACACAATTTGTCGAGACCATAGACTACAAAACCTATACAACAAAAGAGTGCCTTGTATGAGCTAAAAGACTTCAACTTCAACAATACTAGAGTAAAACCAAGTTTTCTGCCTCTTCCCTCTAGTGGAAGGTTTTATAAGCTCAATTATATATGTAGACCAGAATAAAGGAGGTGATTAATCAAGACATATTTTGACTTGACTTTTTGTTTCAATCCACTGGGATTGAATGAATAAATTATAAAGGAATTTAGACAAATGTAATGAAATTATAAGTTATCTTGTTTGGACGTAGATTAGGCCTGCATTTGTTGTATATTGCGGGACTGCCACTTTGTTGAATTTTTTGTTTTTTGAGAATCTTTGTTAGATTGTTTTTATTTTCAATAATGTCTATTACATGCTACCTTATTACACACAAAGTATACACAATTCAGTTTTTGAATTGACATTGTATATTGAAGTAGTCATTTCCATTCAAAATGTCTTGTTTAGAAAATACTTTATGTGTACTTTGCGTGCAATAATGTGTGTACTGAATTCTCATTGTACAAACTGGCTTTTGTTGCTCTAACTCATACCTAGTTCCATAAGCATATTATGTGTTCATTTCTCAAACTAACTACTTATCATTTTTGTGCAGTATAACTGCTACAAATGCTGGACAGATTGAGGTTGCGCACCCTAGACCCATTGATGATTCGGTGTTGACTCTGCAAACCGAACATCAGTCAGAAGCTATTTGGATTAGGCAGGTAAAACACAACACTAAAACCATTTGATATGTTTTTAATTGTATCCTTCTTATGGCACCCCATTTAATTCATAGAATGTACACACACATTATGTCATATATTAATCCATGGTTTTGTTCTGTGCAGGATCCGGGGTCCCCTACCTGCTACAGCCGTAGTGAAGAGTTCACCAATCTAGAGCCAATGGTGGATGACCGAGTTGTTGACATAATTAAGGGACTTGGTTTGGAGGGACTCCTCAGGACCCCGGGTAGAGAGATTGACCATGGGCTGAAAACGACCTTAGTGGAGCAATGGTGGCCCGAGACTCACACCTTCCACATGCCACATGGTGAGGTCACCATCACATTGTAGGATGTGGTGGTTCTTCTCGAGCTTCCTGTTGATGGCGAGGCTATAACAGGGAGCACGCAGAAAGAATGGCTGCATGTGTGCCAGGACTTCCTTGGCTTTCAACCTATAAATGATAACACAAAGGTGCTTATTGGCCAGAGGATTGTCATCAAACGGCTTTTGGAGCAAGTTGCCTGTCCATTGCCGCCTAATGCTGAAGAGGATCAGCTGCATAAGTACGCATGATGCTACATCCTAGTGCTATTGGGGGGATACAATCTTCATGGACAAATCCAGCGATAGGATGCATCTAATGTGGGTGCAATAGTTGGAAGACCTTCGCAACCCATGAATGTACAGTTGGAGAAGTTCTTGCCTTGCATGGTTGTACAGAGAGTTATGCAGGGCAAGCGATAAGACAGCCAGTTAGATTAGTGGGTGCTTGTTGTTGGTCCAGTATTGGGCATGGGGCAGGTTCCCATTTTTGTTCCCGAAAGTTGAGCGTGGCTCGCCAATAGGTGCTTATGGTCCTCTAGTGCGTGGTCCACTGTCCCTGAAGTAAGTCTCTACCTCATACACGCCATATACATTATGTGATCATCACCTAACCATGTAACTTGATTACATTATAGTTTTAATCAAAAGATTATCTTTGTAGGAAAGTTGTAGATATTGATCCCTTGTTCTTGATTGTAGGTGGTTGTAGGTCCCAAACAAGAAAAATAGGCCCACCCACATCTTTAGGGACAGGTATCGCGAGCAAATAGCTTCAATGTTGCCGAGCTAGGTATGAAAATGCCTTGTTTTACATGTTTAGGAACAAGATATAGGTTTGGTGAACTTTGAAATATAAACATTGTTGCCTAATGTGTTGCCTACTTATTTTTTGGCTGTTGTAGGTGGTGTGGCAGCCGTATGAAGCTGAATTAGAGGACCTTCTGATGTGGTGCGTTACAGGGAGGGCAGTGTGGATGGCAACGGTGCCGCTTGTATGTTTCCACCTAGTAGAGAAACATACACTGAATTGTGTCGTTCGTCAATTTGGGATGATCCAAGAAATTCTCCAATATGTTGACACTGATACAGTGCTTCATGGGATTGATTTGAGGGGGAAGGTCGATGTTGATTGGACGCGGAGACATGCTGGGTATATCATCAAGTGGGGTAATCGCTTTGAACGGCGATGTGAAACAGTGCTTGGTGATATGCCTCCACACCATGCGTACTTTGACTGGTTCCATAGGGTAACTCGAAGGTTCATCGATCGCGGGGGCGCTAAATTGATTCTAATGGTAACTTCTCATTATAGCTAAAGTAAATATCTTTCATGTTGCTTTTATTTATTTATTTATTATTTGAATAATTTAATGGTTAATGAAACAACCTTAGTAAAATACACTCATAATCAATATTCAAGGAATGCTCAAATGCATCAATTGCAAAATATATATTTGTTTGACATTTTGATTTGTGGAGTTCAGCAAAAGATAAAACAAAGGGCATGATTTTGGTTTCTGAGCTGTGTTAGGTTCCAATTTCATTCTTGAATTATCAATTGTGGCAATTTAGTACCTAAAGTTATGAAAATGGTTTACTGATACCTTGCCCCCGCTTTCCTTTCAGAAATCAAATGATTTTTGTATATGATTTTGATAATTAATTTTGACAGTGAGGGTAAGAGTTACATTGAATTGTTTTCAGAATCTCAGGGACTAAATTGACATAATAAGTAGTTTTGGGATGAAATAAACTTTGATGCATAGTTACTTATCAAAGAAAAAAACTATGATGCTTAGTTCAAGGACCAAAATAATTGCTTGACCTAAATCAGACCTCACAGTAAATGTCTGGTAGCATATGATGTGCTCATAGAACATTGTTGGTTCAGTTTCTAAGAGTCTTCATTTGACATCTTTGGTTAAAATCTTACGAGTCCTGGTTTCATGAGTTATTCTGTTTTGCATATATAGTGCCTGCATTTGGTTGATAGCACCGGAGGGATAGTGCTAGTGCATGATGTGCAAATTATTGCGTTGCTCTAGTTTTATTAGTTTTTTGCTGGTTTCATCAGAATTTGTTGGTTACAGATTAGCATATGACTTATTCTGCCATTAGAGAGATCACTTCTTTGAATTTCAAAAGTGGATTTGCGCAATTGGTGGTTATCTAAATTTGTTCATATTAAGATCTAGTTGTTGTATCTGTAATTAGGCAATAGTCCATTAGGACGGTAAAAAGACCATTATCCAATTTTTGAACTTCTAAAACCAGGGGAAGGGTAAATCTAGGATTTTATTTTCATTTTTTCCTCTTGGAGTATGTTTTATTCAAACAAGTTCTTTTAAGGTTGTGTTTAGAATATTTTACACTATAGATAAAAATTTAGTAACATCCTTGATAAATTGCTTGTGTAGAAAAATGAAATAAAGAAATGATTTTTCTAAATTTTGATTAGGTTTTTCTTCCCTAAATGAAAAGAAAAATGAAATAAAGAAAGGCTTTTCCTAACATTTGATTAGGTTTGTGATGAGGTATATATCCATCTGAGCCTGAGAATAGTAATGACTCAAAAAGGAGAAAAAATATACCAGCTTCTATCTACTTAATTATGACTCGTGCAACACTTTTTTTTTTATGACTTCGGCACAACTTTGGTTGTGATTCTTATGAACTACTATTAAGGTAGTGGATAGATAGATATGATTTTAACAAATAGTGATAAACGAGTTTTAAAAAGCCTTGCCAATGTGAAATAAGCAAAGCATGAAACATGAAAAAGTGCTTCTCCAACATCTGATTAGCTTAGCCATATTTGAAAGAAATATAGAGCAGTTGCCTCTCCTATAGAACTATAGTCTCACACCAGTTGCTGATTTCACCAACAAAAGTAGCAGAGCCCATGTTCTATAAAATTTGTCTTTCTAAAAACCCTTTTTAGCTAGTTGGTCCACTATAAGACAAATTTAGATTCGGCATGCTTGAGTCTGATCAATAAAATTACACAGTTAAACTAGTCATGCATGATTTGGTAGAAATTATAGATTCTGATTTTGTTTTGACAAATTGGGTTAATGACACAAAGTACACCCACGTGAATATTTTGAAACATACCATATAAAAGATGGCAAAAGTGGTAGCTAGCTAGGCATTCATATTGTTCTAAGGTGTGTGACCTTTTTCTCTATCTCCAGCCAATTGTCATAAAGGACTTAAATGGTGTTATAAAAATGCAAAAAGTATAGTTATTATAATTGCTGGTATGACCCATTATGATTAGTGTATAAAAATGTGGTGTTACTTTAAATATCCAACCACAACAGGCCATGTTAACAATTGTGAAGAAAAAAAACTGCGAAAAAAAATTGTACACTAATAGTTAATGGGTGCACAAAGGCACAAAATAGTTAATGGTTGAAGAGGGTAAAAATCTAGGTTGACGGATTTTCATGAAATGGGCCTGACGGTTCCATATCCGTGGGCCGATAGAGGACGGGCCCAACGCGTGCAAGTTCTGTTATAGACAGATCCTGTATAAACGGATGCAACAGGGACGAATCGAGCACCCACGTGGCAGCCAGAAACCCAAGATGGGAAATACTTGTGACACACACTTGGCCACCATAGAATCCCAAGATAAATGGAATCCTAGCACAAAAAGGATTCCAGAAGATACGCCATTAATGAAGATCTTCAAGGAAATGTCTTGTCCATCACGTTTAGGACTATTCAAGAGGATTCCTATAAGGAAAAGACTTCTACACCAAGGATGAGAGGTCAACCTTCTACTACTATAAAAGCCCCAATACCTTCATAAATCAAGGTACGCATAATTTACCCCTCTCTGGCACTCTAGAGTTGTAAGAATAGTTCTAACTTGACCTTCGGAGGGTATTTGGCCGGCACCACACCGGTGCTCTCTATTAGATCATCTTTCTTATTGCAGGTGATTGTTTCGAGCGTTCGAAGATCGTGTGGCTCACTGGTGATTTTTACGACATCATCAGTTGGCGCCATCTGTGGGAAACTGCAACTTGAAAGCCATAGAAACGCTTCCTGGACAAAGAGTTGCATGGTACTTACTCACTCGATGGCAACGGCCAACAACATTTAAAGAGACGAGCTGCGACCCACTACCCTGGAAAGGCAGGTCCAAACCCTCATGACAGCAGTGGAACGTCTCATCAAAGAAAACCATGACCTAGAAGAACAGTTACGGCAGAAGAACGCAGCGATGGGAACCCAAGAGGAAGATCAAGAAGGGACCAGTGCTGAGCGCAGGAACCGAGAGGGGCCGGAGGGTAGCAACGCCCGGAGCAGGCCAGAAAGACAAGATGTGAGCCGTTCGTCCATCGCTGATACAGATCCACCCCACATTGTTGCAAAGATGCAGATGATGAAAGAATGGATGGACTTTATGATGAACGCACTCAGGGGAAAAGTATCCAGTGACCTGGACGATCTGGTCCACCGAACTAATTCGCCATTTACCATGTCCGTCAACTCCTTCCCCCTACCACAGAAGTTCCGTATGCCGCAGATTGAAAGCTACGACGGAAACAAAGACCCTTTAGATCATCTGGAGACTTTCAAGACCTTGATGCACCTTCAAGGAGTAGCGAACGAGATCATGTGTAGGGCTTTCCCTACAACGCTGAAGGGTGCTGCGAGAATCTGGTTCAGCCGGTTGACGCCTAACTCCATCAATACTTTCAAGGAGCTAAGTGCCCAGTTCACTTCGCACTTCATTGGAGGGCACATGTACAAGAAGTATATTGCATGCCTGATGAACATTAAGCAGCGAAAGGACGAGACATTGAGGTCCTATATAACCCGTTTCAACAAGGAGGCCCTCTCGATTGATGAAGCAGATGACAAGATACTCGTAGCAGCATTCACTAATGGGTTACGGAAGGGTAAGTTCCTATTTTAACTATATAAGAACGACCTAAAGACCATGTTGGATGTGCTTTACAGGGCCACCAAATACATGAACGCGGAGGATGCGTTGCTGGCCCGCGAGGAGAAGCCCAGAAAGAGGGAAAGACAGGAGGACACACAGCAGGATAGGGGCGAAAGATGCCGAGAACCGGGGAACGACGGGATGACAGACACTCCAAACCCCCCATTGGGAAGTTCACAAGCTTCATCCCATTAACTGCTCCGATAAACTAGGTCTTGATACAGATCAAAGACGAAGGAGCCCTGACATTCCCTGACAAGCTGAAAGGAGATCCCAGTAAGAGGTCAAGGAACAAGTACTATCGCTTCCACCGTGACCACGGACACGACACAACCGACTGCTACGATCTGAAATAGCAGATAGAGGCTCACATAAGACAGGGGAAGCTATAAAGGTTCGTTAGCAAGGAAAGAACTAATCCACCCCAAGAGCAGGCCCCGCGACGGGAGAACAAGCGCCCTAGACCACCCATAGGGGATATAAAAATGATCGTAGGGGGCATAACCGCTATAGGATCTTCCAAAAAAGCCCGTAAAACCTACCTCAGAATGGTCTATAACGTCTAACTTACAGGTTCCGTACCTAAGATAGCGTGGATCGATAACCCCGTCGTCGAATTCTCGGAAGAAGATGCTCGGAGACTTCACCACCCGCATGACGACGCACTTGTAGTCAGCCTACAGGTAGGAGACTACAACATGCACCGGGTCCTGGTCAACAACAAGAGCTCGGCAGACATTTTGTATTACTCGACATTCCAGCAGATGAGGATTGACAGAGAACAACTGGTCCTAACGAATACGCCCCCAGTTGGTTTCAGAGGAACAAGGCTATTCCCCCTCGGCACAGTCACATTACTGGTAATGGTGGGTGACTATCCCCAACAAATCACTAAGGAGGTAACATTCCTCGTAGTCGACTGCTCGTTCGCTTACAATGCCATTCTCGGACGACCCACCCTCAATACCTGGAAGGCGGTAACTTTAACCTACCACTTAATGATCAAATTCCCTACAGATTATGGAGTAGGAGAGCTGCGCGGAAATCAGGTGGCAGCGCGAGAATGCTATATTGCCATGTTAGAGATGGACGATCACCAACAAACAATGTGCATAGAAGAACAACGGGCAGTAGCGGAGCCGGTTGAGGAACTAGAAGAAGTGACCCTTGATGACTCAAGGCCAGAACGGATGACTGGAATGGGCACACTGGCTAGTTGGCTAGTGCGCCAAGCGCTCATGGCATTCCTAAGAGACAATCAAGACGTGTTCGCCTAGGGTCATGAAGACATGCCGGGGATTGACCCCTCAATCATAGTTCACAAGTTAAATGTGTCACCTTTATTCTCTTCAATTCGACAGAAGAAACGAGTATTCGCTCAGGAGCGAGACAAAGCCATAGCCGAGGAAGTTCAAAAGTTGCTTGAGGCAGATTTCATCCGAGAAGTGTACTACCCCGATTGGTTGGCAAACGTGGTCATGGTTAAAAAGGTCAATGAAAAATGGAGGATGTGCGTCGATTTCACAAACCTCAATAAGGCTTGCTCTAAGGATAGCTATCCACTCCTACAGATAGATACTTTGGTAGACTCAACTGCAAGACACCAACTTTTGAGCTTCATAGACGCTTTCTCGGGCTATAACCAGATCAAAATGGAAGAAGCCGATCAAGAGAAGACCTCTTTTGTTACCAGCCAGGGACTTTTCTGCTACAAGGTGATGCCATTCGGACTCAAGAACGTTGGGGTGACATACCAGAGATTAATGAACAAAATGTTCGCGCACCAGATTGGGAGGAACGTACAAGTTTATGTCGATGACATATTAGTGAAGAGCCTGCACGAAGATGATCACCTAGACGACCTCCGGGAGACCTTTGACACCCTCCGGTCATATAACATGAAGCTGAATCCAAACAAGTGCGCATTCGGAGTGACGGCGGGGAAATTCTTGGGCTTCATGGTATCCCAAAGAGGTATAGAGGTTAACTCGGAGAAGATACGGGCCATAATGGAGTTAGAACCACCGAGGACGGTCAAGGAGGTGCAAAGCTTGAATGGCAAAATTGCAGCCCTGAACAAGTTCGTCTCGAAAGCGACGGACAAATGTCTACCATTCTTCTGCACTCTGAGAAAATCATTCTAGTGGACGGATGAGTGCCAAAAGGCCTTTGAAGATTTGAAGAAATACCTTTCATCCCCGCCATTGCTCAGCCCGTCCAAAATAGGGGAAGAACTCTACCTCTACTTAGCAATTTCGCAAGCAGCGGTCAGCGCGGCCTTAGTAAGAGAGGAAGATGGATCTCAAAGACCCGTCTACTTTATAAGCTGGGCGTTCCGAGGAGCAGAAGAGAGGTACCCCTAAATGGAGAAATTGGCCTTCACGCTAGTAACTGCAGCACGAAAGCTCAAGTCGTACTTCCAGGCACATACCATCGTAGTCTTGACGGATCGGCCCTTGAGAAGAGCCATGAGTAGCCTTGAGGCTACTGGACGGATGGCTTTATGGCCAGTAGAGCTGAGTGAATTTGACATATAGTACCGCCCACGAACTGCAATAAAAGGGCAAGTTGTGGCTGACTTCATCGCCGAATTTGCTCAATCGGAAGGCAAGGGGGTAGAAACCACCGCACAGTGGAGCATCCACACGAACGGATCTTCCAATAAACGAGCAGGAGAGGCCGGTGTGGTAATCCAAACCCCGGAGGGGGATAAGATCGAGTGCATGATCTGACTAGACTTCTTCACGACCAACAACGAGGCCGAGTATGAAGCATTGGTGGCGGGGCTAGACCTCGCAAAGGCAGCAGGTGTTGAAAACGTGGTTGTACATTGTGACTCCCACGTGGTAACAAGTTAGATTAATGGTGGCTACAAATGCAAGAATGAAAGGATGAAGAGGTATCTAGAAGAGGTGAAGAATCGAATCAGCAGCCTCGAAGTCAGAATCGTTCAAATCCTAAGGGAGGAAAACGAATGTGCCGACTGTCTAGCAAAAGCTACCTCAGCAGAATTTATGCTTGTCCCCGAACAGGTATTGTCATTTGTTTAAGTCTCCTCACTTATTGATGATGGAACAAATGTGCAGGAAGTAGATTGTGAAAGCAATTGGACTACGCCATTGATATCCTACCTAAGAACTGGCATGTTACTAGACGGGAAAGATGCCGTTAGGAAGATGAAGGTCCAAGCATCACGAAATGGGCCTGACGATTCCATATCCGTGGGCCGATAGAGGACGGGCCCAACGCGTGCAAGTTCTGTTATGGACAGATCCTGCATAAACGGATGCAACATGGACGGATCGACCACCCACGTGGCAGCCAGAAACCCTAGATGGGAAATACTTGCGACACACACTTGGCCACCATAGAATCCCAAGATAAATGGAATCCTAGCACAAAGAGGATTCCGGAAGATACGCCATTAATGAAGATCTTCTCTATAAGGAAATGTCTTGTCCATCACGTTTGGGACTATTCAAGAGGATTCTTATAAGGAAAAGACTTCTACACCAAGGATGAGAGGTCAACCTTCTACTACTATAAAAGCCTCAATACCCTCACAAATCAAGGTACGCATAATTTACCCCTCTCTAGCACTCTAGAGTTGTGAAAATAGTTCTCACTTGACCTTCGGAGGGTATTTGGCCGGCACCACACCGATACTCTCTGTTAGATCATCTTTCTTCTTATAGGTGATTGTTTCGAGCATGCGAAGATCGTGTGGCTCACTGGTGATTTTTACGGCATCATCAATGGTAAACATAAAAGTGTGATATATGGTAAGTTTTAAGGACCCACCAGTTGGGAAACTCTCTATCACACACACAATGATATAGCTTTGAGTTATCAATTCCTTCTGTAGGTTTTTAACAGTATGTATCATGGTCCCCTACTAAACTCATTTCTTTCATTTAATGGCCCCCTTGTGGTCCTAATTATGAAACCCCTCCCCTGATGGATTCAAGGGCTATAATTCATTGATTAAGTTACTTTTGGCCACTTATGGTCCCCCTAATATATGTGGACCACTGTAGGCACACCGTTTTACAACTTGCATTTAACCAACCGGTAGATCTTCAGATTTGTGATACAAAACAAATCTTGATAATCTAGCGATCATAATGGTATGTCATTGGTTTTGATTGGATCACCTGATCAAAAGTTATCATACAAACAATTTTCAATGATCATGTCTCACCTACATGATGGGCCCGATCACGTCCTATTTTAAACACTTAATTTTGATTGGTTCTCATAAGAATTAATTTAAAATTAAGGGTAAACTACGTATTTGGTCCCTATCTTATACACTATATATCAATCTGATCCATAACCTTTCAATTGCGTCAATTTGGTCCCTAATCTTTCAGTACTGTGTCAATTTAGTCCCCGGCGTTATCTTTTGGATGAAAATTGATGATGTGTCTAATGGACAAAACAAAAAATTAGCTTCCGTTGATGTGACAATAAACTTAAATTTTATTTTGGTCATTTGCCATGTCATCAATTTTTATTTAAGATATAACGGTAATGACTAAATTGACATGACATTGAAAGGTTAGGGACCAAATTGACACAATTGAAATGTTAGGGACAAAATTAAAATACGGTGTAAAGGTTAGGAACCAAATATGTAGTTTACCCTAAAATTAATTAAGTGTAATTTTTGATTGGGTTTCATTTTATTTCATTTTTTTAAGAAATAATAAAAAATGTTTTCCTTTATGGCATCTTATCTACTCAAAAAACGTCATTATCTTCAGCAGCAACTTGAATCGCATTTTTGGCATGGAAAACGTTGAAATTTGGTTTTCTCTATTTCTATAAACGTTGTAGATAATTGAATTTCCTTATAGAAAACATCAATCCCGAATCAATTGGAATTTTGAGCAGAAAGTCATGGCCAAAATACGAAATAGGTGCAGAAGATAACACAAATTCAGCATCATCTTCAATTTTCTTTCAAAATTTCAAATGGGGATCAACATTAAATCTGTTCAAGCTTATCTAATAGGCTTATCCCTTCCCTTAGTTTCAGAAGAAATTTTTTTGAAAAATAAATTGGATAGAGAAACAGATACATCCTGTGAAAATTTTCAAAAATGCTAAAAAAACATTACTATTTTCAGTAGCAATTTGAAACGCATTTTTGGCCTGGAAAACGTTGAAATTTGGTTTTCTCTATTTCTGAAAAAGTTGTAGATAATTGAATTTCCTTTCAAAAAGCATCAATCTTGAATCAATTGGAATTTTGAGCAGAAAGTTAGAGCCAAAATACGAAGCAGGTGCAGCATCATCTTCAACTTCCTTTCAAAATTCAAATGGGGATCAACACCAAATCCGTTCCAGCTCATTTAAACAGGATATCTCCTCCCTTAGCTTCAGAAGAAAGCTAATAACTTAGCTTTAAAGCTAAGTCATCCCTTCTCCTATAAATAGAGAAGACTTCTTCCTTTTTCTGGACCCCCAATTCCCTCTAGAGAACTAGTGAGAAAGCAAAAAAGAAAAGCTGTTGTGCAACTATTGTTCTTACTTTGGTTGTAGTTTAGTACTTCCTTGCTTTCTCCCTAGCCCTTTAAGTGATCATTTCCCCTTTTTAATTTATGCTCTATGCTGGTAAGTAGTTAATTATGTTCTTAACTTTCTACACATGCTTGAATAAATGCTTAACAAGCCATTATTTGTTTCTTTCATGATATGCTTGAATGAACATGCCTATATGTGTCATTGATATTCCTTTTACATGCTTAGATGAGCACTTCTAGGCTAAAGCACAACTTTCTCTTGAATGCTTAGATGAACATGTCTAGGTAGTTATTCTACTTTTTTTAAAATGCTTGAACGAACATCTCTAAGTATTTTGATTTTCTCTAGATAAACATGTCTAGGGATTTTCCTTTACTTCTTTTCATAATTGCTTGGATGATCAAATATGCTCAAATGTTTTATTTTTATTTGTTTTTCTTTGCAATTATGTTGATGACAAATAACATGACAACTTTTTTGTTTTTTCTTCACATGCTTAGATGAACATGTCTAGGCTAGGAATTCTTTGTTTACATTGATTTCTTGGATGAACATGCCATTACCTTCATGATTTCTTTACAATTGTAATCTAACAAATTTCACTTTTTGTTTCTCTTTATGTCAAATTCCCCTAACACATATTTGTTTACAATTCCTGCAAATTAACATGTTTATTTGACATATTGTTTGCATTTGTTTGACATGACATGATATTGACCACCTTAACCTAGGAGACCGGTTTTTCCAGGCGAGATGGGTGCTTAATCCCTTCCCATCTCGTAAATTAGCCTCTGAACCAAGATCAAGGGTTCTAGACTATGCTCTTGTATATGTAATTTTACATTTTTTAGAATGTAACTAGGAAATAAAGTAATGTAATTTACTTTTCTTAGATTGTATCTAGGACAAAAAAGCATTGTAAATTTTTGTTACAAAATTGATGTAAATTGTCATATACATTAATACAACAGAAGTATTTTTCATTGAAGGTTTTCTTATTTTTCCTTTTAAATTAAATAAGTGGCGACTCCATGTAAAACCCTCAATCTAGGGAGGAGTACATTTTACAACCACTCATCCAATGGTCAATCTGTCCAAAAGCCTTTGCTGCACAACTTGAATGCTTGTATGCTTGTATTTATAGGCATATGATACCCAGATTTTTAAAAGTGTCCCTTTGGGTTAGCTATTTTTTAAAGTGATTTGATTTGCTAAAATTATTATTAGCAGATCTGATCCTAAATGTGAGGTGATGCTTTGTTGTTGTTGTTGTTTTTTTTTTTTTTTTTTTTTGCTTCTCTTTTTGACCTTGTTCTTATTGACTTTCAACCGTTTGGTGGATGTGTCAAAAATTTCATGCTTCTACAATTTTATATTATTTGATGAATCGATCAACTAGCCAACGTTTATTTTATTGTTCATTGGCATTGTTGATTTGGCATTGCATTACTAATAGTCGTTTTTCCATATGCAAATTGAAGGATACCTCTGTTTCTTGAGGTGTCACCCAGTGGGCACAGAGGACTACAAGGACATTACTGATGTGCTGAAGGCTGAGATTGACCGTGTACAACCTCATATCCCTAAGGCCCCGAATGAGGAGGCAGCTACTCCTGAGGCAGCGGCTACTCAGAGGCCAAGCACTACTGAGAGGCCAAGCACAAGCACAGCTCCTGCCGGACGTATCTCTCGTCCGCCTATTGCTACCCCTCGGGTTGTCCCTACCTCTGATCCCTCTCCATCCACCCTACATCCATCTCTTAGCCTCAACATCCCTTCACCCACCCCACATCCATCTCCTAGCCCCAACATCCCATCATCCACCCCACTTCCATCTCCTACCCCCAACATCCCTCCACCCACCCCACATTCATGTCTCGGGTCTGACATCCCTCCACCCACCCCACGGTCATTTCCTGAGCTTTCACCCATTCCATCGTTTGACCTAGGTATTGATCCGACCCCTCCTGACATGCACACGGAGCCACCCTACCATAGTACGTCTACTGGCCCTTCTTCGGGCATCGACTTACCCCATGTTCAGGCTGAGCAGGCTGTTAGGTTACCTGTAGAGCCAGAAGGTCAGCCGAAATGCATATCAAAGGCACCTCTTTGTGGGACAGGGGGTCACAAACATGGACACAAAACTGGGCACGAGGCATCTAACGAAGGACATGCAAGACCTCCTCCTCCGCATGGTAAACATTATACGAGACAGCATAAGGTTCAAAAAAGGTAGCTGACAAAGAATTTGTGAACAAGCATTTTGATGTGAAGAAAGGATAGGCTAGTCTAGTATTTTGTTGTGAACAAGTGTACAAAGTTAGGCATGTATATTTTGTGATGTATTCTCCATTATGTGAACAAGCTGAAATGATATATAGAAAATGCCTTTTTGGAAATGAATAGGTACAGCTTGATTATAAAACTTTCATATAAAGGGAATGCCTTATAATCTATTTGATTGTGAATGGAAATGCCTTTTTGGAAAGTTGATAATGTTTGATTGTGGATATTAGGGGGCTATGCTCTTGATATTAGTCCTTTTTGGTGTTGCAGTCTGTACTATTACAGATGTGAGTGTCAATACAAAGGGTTTTATAGTGGCAGTTTGGAGCACGGCGCCGTAGCAGTATGTAAGTAATTCATTGTTGAACCCTTGATCTCATATAGATGTATCATCAACTTTGAATGGATTAGGG
Source organism: Notholithocarpus densiflorus (assembly GCA_030021035.2). Taxonomy (NCBI): domain Eukaryota; kingdom Viridiplantae; phylum Streptophyta; class Magnoliopsida; order Fagales; family Fagaceae; genus Notholithocarpus; species Notholithocarpus densiflorus. The sequence continues at coordinate 764,315 of JARYZH020000138.1, read as the reverse complement.
GGTAAAAGTCAGTTTTGGGACTAGGCTGGTGGAGTTTTAGGTTCATTGTGTTCTTACTCTTTTTTAAATCCTTCATATTTATGCATAGGCAGACAACCTAGAGTAGCTAGGTGGGTAAATAAAATTCTTGGACAAAAGAAAAGGTCGATGGTTTTTCTTTTTGGCTGCCCATTTCTTGTGATATATAAAATTTTGTTTTATTGTTTGTTCTGACATCTCAGGTTCTCTTATAACATTTTATGCCATTTCTTGTTACAGGAGTGATAGTGCTCTTAAGTTTGGGTTGTTTTTCTTGGTTTACCTGGTAAGTTCATTTATGTTTTGACTTTAATGTTCTTTCTGCATAGAAGTATTGGGATTACCTCTATTCTGATTTTTTCAATGCAGGTACACATTGGCTTTTGCATTTTAGCTGCAGTTGCTCCTCCCATTATTTTCAAGGAGAAATCTCTAGCGTAAGATTTCTTTTACACCCAAATGTGAATAACAAAAAGCAAATGAAATTCTATGCATATTATATCTCAGTTACTCTGTACAATCTGAGCATATTATATAAAAATAGCACTTGCCTAGTTTGTAACACTACCACTTGTCGAAGCCCCACGGGAATTGGGACATCTTCTACGGTTATGCCCCTCTTCATGACACACTCTGCATCGCTGCCTCGATTGAATCTCCCTCAAGTCTAAATCTTCCCTCTGGCTTCCCCGTTCTCATCGTACCCCATCCATTTCATTCCTTATTCTTAACTTCACAGGACAACCTTTGGCCCGCAACAAATTTGGGTCAGGCACCCACCATGGCCCACTAACGTCCCTCCATAATGACTCTGACTTTGGCACCACAAATTTATGTGAATATGTGTGAATGGTGTTGTCCAAACTGTAACATGGGTCAATATAGCTAGTCGCAAGCTCTGAGAAAATTTAATTGCATATGAACAAGAGATCTTAATGTTTTGCCACTTTCCATAACCACATGTTCTAGCCAATATGTTTATTTCATGATTGTGGTTTCCCCCTCCACCGCTATAGTCGTTGTACGGGGTAAGTACTTGATATATACTAGCTTCATGATTAAATGCGCACATAGTGTGTCCTGAAGCTTTGTACACATTTTTGGCATAGATCCCCATGGCATAATCACTCCACACCTTACCTTGAAAGAGATCAGAAGTAATTTCTTTATGTCGATCATGGAAATATGCAACAAGTTTGCACCAAGTGAACTCAACTATTGCAGTAATGGGCAAACCGCAGGCACCTTTAAGTACCCCATTAAAGCACTCAGAGATATTGGTTGTCATTGCCCTGTAACGTCTTCCACCATCATGTGACTGGGTCCATTTGTCTAGATTCTCACTCATTAGATATGTGTATGCCATATAGCGTTCAAGTTTGTCATTATTTAGGTCTATCCTCCTAAGTGCATTAATCTCAACATCCTTAATGGTTTGCATTATGGACTCAAATTTAGCTTCCTAAGTCACATGTTCATCATTTTACCGTCTCTTTGCAAGCCAAAGGGTATACAACTGTGTGGACCCACATAAGACATGACCACCAATAGACCATTAAGTTTAGCCTTCATGAATGCCCCAACGTACCACTTGCAATTGGTTTCAATGCATGCCGTGCATAATTTAGTTTTGGCCGACTTCCGGATTGTAAAATTTCTATTATCCTTTGCTGCGTATATTATCAATGCACACTTCACCGCCTCTTTATTTACAAAAGTCAACCCTTTACTAAAATGCATCCCATCTTCCCATATAGAAACAAATGGTATCTGAAGACATGAAGGATCAATTATATTTTTCCAAGTATTTGCATAGAATGACTCGACAGGAGGTGTGTAGGCAGTGGTCGTATTTGTAACATGCTGGACGCCAATATCATCGTCCGCATCACCTTCATCATGGTACTCCATATTTTCCTCTTCAAAATTAGGAGCAAGTTCATGGTCATCCACATCCCCATCAAAGTCTCCTCGCTCAATCTTCTCTTCGTACTCATCCATATCATTAAGATTTTCACCATTATTCGCAATATGATCTTTGTCTTCATCTTCCTCCCCTAAATGTGTCTCTTGAGGTTGGAGTGTTTCACCAGTATTGGCAGCATGATCTTAAGATGGGAGTGTATAACCTCCCATTGTATAGCCTCCCATTGTAGTGCATCAATCATCTAAGGCTATAAATTGTAAAGATGTAGTTGTTTGTTGCACCTCCTTGGCATCAACTTCTGCAAGCGGCTCCGAACTTGTGTACAACTCAGCAGCATTTACTTGGGGCATTTTATGGATCCTATTAAACATGATTTTTACATGTTTGTCTTCTTTGATCACCATATACCTATAATTTATCCATTCATGAAGGACTTCTTATGGGTAATGGTAAATAATCTTTATGTCATAACAAGCAGGGTTCAAATTCAATTCTTCCATTATTTTCATCTTCAAATCATTCAACGTTTTCAACTTACGACGTATCATGATATAATTGCACTAGATACCCAGCCCTTTAAATGGGAATCCGTCAATCTCTTCAGGATTGACAAGGGGTCCACTATAGTATATATTTATATCAATATTTTTCAGAGATTGTGAACCTATTAGAGTCAAGTGTAATATGTTAATGACATTCTATCTCTTTCATTTAACATCAATTACAAAACCTTTTTATCTACTCAAAGTACAAAAACTACAACTTGTTACATCATATGCATATACAAACACACCCCACATTTGCATATACTCACCCCACATCACATACAAACACACTCAATCATTATCATTTCATACTAAAAAAAAAAAAAAAAAAACTCACCCCCATTACAAAATTTCAAATCATTCTAACAAAAAATAAAGAAAAATATTAAACCAAACAAAAAAAATATTCATGATAATAAAAAACTAACAATACAAATATATCTTAAATATTTTTTACTTTTTATAAAAGCCTAGCAAATATATACACTAACTTGTTACATCATATGCATATACAAACCCCACATTTGCATATACTCACCCTATCACATACAAACACACTCAATCATTATCATTTCATACTCAAACCAAAAAAAAACTAAACACACAACTCACCCCATTACAAACCTTCAAATCATTCTAATAAAAATATAAAGAAAAATATCAAACCAAACAAAAAAAAATAGTCATGATACATACCCATAAAAAAACCTAACAATTCATATCTATACACTAACAACTAGAGAGAGTGAGTGTTATAAAAACCTTACCTAACATGAGGATGTGTAAATGGGGGTGAGTTTTGTGTTAGAATGATTTGAAGTTTTGTAAAAGGGTTGTGTTTTGTATGAGAGTGAGAGAGAGAGAGTGAGAGAGGAAGAGAGTACAAGAGTGCTGCTAGGTTTTCCTACTTGTGCCCGAGAGACCCACAATTATAAGGACTAAGGACAAGAGTGAAGCTGCCCTAACCACGTGGATTAATATCCACCACAGCTTACAAATCGAGTCTCTCGATTTCCCTTTTAGAAAACCAAGTCTCTAAGGCTCGATATCCAGGTGGATTCCACATGGATAAACCACGTAATTCTCATAACACAAAAATCGAGGCTCTAAGTGTCAAGATATAACTCGAGTTTTAGAGGCTTGATTTCCAGGTGGATGCCACGTGGAGAAAAGCCAAATCAGACCACGTAAATCGAGCCTTAGAGTCTCGAGTTTGGAGGAGGAAATCGAGTTTCTAAAACTCGAGATGTTAGTCTGATATATACTTTCAAAACGTTGCCAACTAATTTTATAGTTTGGCAATTGGAGTTAATTGCCAATTTTGGCCCATGTTTCAGTATATGAAAAAACATAATTGTATGTTTGGTACGTGTGTGTTTTATTTTTAAAAAGTTGACAAGTATAGTACCATTTAATTTTTTTTTATTTGATGAGAGAGAAACTTGTGTATATTACTGTTGCACACCGTTACTTCTCTCTTTTCTTTTCTCCCCTGATCCCTCTCTCTTTGCTTTGTCTTCGTGTAAAACAAAATCCATGGCTGGGAGAGAAAGGAGCAAAACTTTTCAACCACTTATGTCATGTATCCAATTCAAAAAACATCCATCAATAAACTTAATCTGTTTTAAATTAATAAACCTACCTTACATCCCCAACTTCTCAAAGAATACAATCCTTAAACATTCAACCTAAAATTAAGCCCCATATAAAAAAATATCAAAGAAGTTCAAATTATGAATGGAAAATCCCAATGAAAACCACAATCATTTCATACCCACAAATACATACAATCTTCAATACTTTTTTATTCTTTACTTTTTTTGTGAAAAGCCCATTAATCTCTTCAACCTAGGAAATAACACTGAAGGAAAAGATTTTGCAAATGGGTTATCTTCCAACAAGTATTCCTCAACCATCTCTTTCACAGACCTAGCAGACAATGGATGAAAATCCATACTCCAATCTGAAACAAACCCTTTAACCAAAACCCATTTTTCCTCTTCATCCATTTTCCTCCACTTCATCTTCACATCCTCTCCTTTCAAAGCAAGATACTAACATAGCTCTGTGAACAGGAGCTCTTTGCTCTTCTTCATGAACTCCTCTCTTTGCACAAAATGGGTGTTTATCTTTGCCACCTCCAAAGCCAAATCCGATGCAAGCTCTGCATCACTGATTTTTTTGCTGGCGCACGATATTTGGGTTCTGGGTTTGTTGCTCAAAAGGGTTGGGGACGGAAAAGGATTGGGATGTAATTTTTGAGGTAGTAGGGTGATTGTTGAAGTGAAGAATTTATGATGGAGTACATCTGTTGTGAAAGAGGGAGAGAGATGAGTTTGAGGCGTTGAGGGTTTGCAAAGGGAAGCTTCAGCGTGAATTGAAGAAGGTAGAGAGAGAAATCATAGCTGGAGGCATGAGAGAGAAGTCCGTTTCTGTTTTGTCTAATCAAGTGGGCCCACATGGTTTTCAACATATTTACATAAGTGACATTGAGCAACGTTGTTTGAAAACTAAAAACTGGTAAGAGGAGTTTTTTAGACTCAGTGTTTAAACACCTTAAAATGAGCAACGTAACTCAAACACTCCAGTAAAAAACACCATTACCAAATGCGTTTTTTTTTTTTTTTTTTGGCCCATAGTTTTCAGTATTTAAACACTGAAAACTGTTGTTCAAACACCCTAACCAAACAAGCCCTTACTCTTTCCTAAAAACAATAGGCAGAACTCTACGAACTGAACATAGAGAGAGATTAAGAGATACCACCATGAAGATAGATCGGTTGGTCAGTTATTTAGCGGTGTGGATGGGATCACCTATTAGAGTTGAGCTTGCAAGTATGGCAGCCAAATTCTATTCTTGTTTTGTTTTTTTTTTTTTGTGGACAAAATTAAGATTTGAGGACTGAAACATGTCTATATTTTTTGCCAAGATTCTTGGGGGGGCCAGTATGTAAGTTGTTCCTGACTTTTATGGTTTTTTTTTGTTAATTACTATTGCTTTAAGTGGAGATTTTGAAAAGCTAGGGGGGCCATGGCTCCACCAGCCCCTTTAGCTTCGCCTCTGGGTGGTTGTTGAGGTGGATTTGTGGTGGTGAGTGTGGTGGATCTCAGTGGGTCGATCTTGCAGTGATGGGTTCTGATCATGGTGGCTAGGCAATGGGTATTTGAAAGTGATCATGGTGGTTGGGCAGTGGTTATTTGGCGATGGTTATGGCTGGGTTGTGATGTGGGGGTTGTGGGTGGCAGTGGGTTTGCCGGGTTGAGAAGAAAGAGTGAGAGCTTGGTTGGTCTTGGTTTAGAGAAGAGAAAGAGCCGGAGAGGAATAGAGAGAAAGAGAGAATCAAAAATAATAATAAAGAAATAATAAAGAAGGAATATTTAAATGAAGTGGTAAAAAAAAAAACCATTTATGTTGGTTGTATTGTAAAGTGAGGTGTTAAAATAGATAAAGTAGCTTTTTGAGTTGCTAAATGCTAAATTTTTTGTCACCAGAGTCACCACCAATGCTGATGCTCTTAATGTCCGCTTGGAAACAGTTTATTTATTTTTTTCTGAAAACTTTTTGCTAAAAGTGTGTTAAAATATACTTGTACCTTAAAAAAATTTGAAAAAGTGAGAAGAGGCAAGAAAATGTGAGATTTTAAAAAGCTATAAACTAAAAGCTAAGCTTATAAGAGCATTAGTATTTATAGTGCTAAAAAGCTAAATTGCTATTTTTAACAATTTAACAATTTAGTGTTTTAGCACCACAAACTACAAAATTGGGGCAGCATTGGTGAATCTAAAGCAATAATTTTTTGCTTCTCAGCTACATCGCACAGCTATCTTTAACTGTGCACTATAGCTCAAAGCTATAACCAAATACTAATTTTTTATTTATTTCTTAGTACTAGTCTCTTTTCTCTCTGCGATATCTCTCCATCTTTCTCCGCCTCAATCTCTGCTCTATCTCTCCATCTCTTTCCACCTCAAGCATCTCTCTTCACCGCCAAGGCTTCTCTCTCTCGTCATTCTCTTCCACTCACCTCCACACTGCCGCTGCTGACCGGGATTGAGATTGAGATTGATTTTGGCGCTCCTCTTCCCTCACCTCCACTCCGCAGCTGGGTTCATGGGTGGGTCTAAGTGCAATTAATCTTAGTAGTAGCACCTAACATGTATTAGAGAATCAATGTTTACAAAGTCATCTAAGCAGACACTTATAATATCGTCTACACTTTCTCGAAAAAATAATAATAATATCGTCTACAAGAATGTCTTCATGTCACTTTTCATGAATGCAGCAGGAGGCAGGAGCCAAGTCTATCAATACAAACACTACACATTCGTACTACCACAACAACCCAACTTGGTCATCTCCGACTCCAAGAAACTTCAAAGTTTAAGCATTTCAGTTATCCTGTTTAACACTCCCATACAGAGTAAATTATTGGAGACGCAATATTCATAATTCTTAGATCCTCATCAGATGATTATCTTTTCTATATAATTACTATTGTTGTGGCCAAATCCCACTTTTAATCTTGAAAAGTTCCTCTCCCTCTCTTTCTCAGTCCAGCTCAACTTATTCGGCTAAAATGGCCAAATACCACGGCCAAAATTATTAGTATTTTATCACTGTTTGAGAAATATTTAGTAATTAACCACTTTTTTTAAACTCGAGTTTGAGAAAGTTGAGTTTGACATAGAACTGGAGTTTCAAAAACTCGAGTTCTATAAAAAAAATGCTGTTGACATGGATTATTTTAATTAAAAATGTCACACGGAACTCGAGTTTAAAAAACTCGAGTTCTTTGTTGTATTCGAGTTTTGTAAACTCAAGTACCATATAAGAACTGCTTCCATATATTGATACGTTACTTCTTGCACCTTCATGTACCTTCGTGTAATGGAAAATTATGCAATGATCATTTACTGTATTTAAGTAAAAGCATGCAACTATTGTTATTTTCTATGCCCCTGGCACACATCATTAAGGTGGTGTTGTTTTTCTTGATTTCCCAATAAAGTAGTGCTAATTTTGGTAAAATCATGCCGACTTAAACAGTGCCTATGCAGACTTAACGGGTGCTGTCCAGCACCATTTTTTCACTCTTTTGGATTATTGGTCGACTTGGCATAGTGTAGACGGTATGATTTGTGCCTGCTCTGTTTCTAGCCTTTCATGTGAATCTGCATCTCTTTTTTTGTGTTGACTGGCTTGAGCAAGTGTAGTTGGATTTCCAATGCCAAACAGTTAAAATATTCTTTACAAAACTTGAAGTACGTATACAGAATACAGAATACATGGCATTTTTTATTTCAAATAATCCATGTCAGCGGCAATTTTTTATGGAACTTGAGTTTTTGAAACTTGAGTTCCATGTCAAACTCGAGTTTCTTAAACTCGTGTTATAAAAAAGTGGTACATTGCTAAATATTTCTCATACAGTGATAAAACACTAATAATTTTGGCCAACAATCGTATTTGGCCATTTTCACCCAACTTATTCAGTGTAGTCTTACTATACCTACTTTTTTTTTTTCCGTAAGTCTAGGGGAGTCGAGCTCCTTTGGGCTCCCTCTTAGTTCTGTCCCTAATTTGTATTGTGTTGGGGAAACTTAAAGTATTGAAACTTAATGTATTGTACCTAAGAAACTATATCCAAATTATACAAATGTACAAATATGTTCTTTTTTTATTCTCAAAAATAAAATTGTTCTTTTTTTTTTCTTTGGCTTAGATGCTTCTTTTGCTGACTATACCGTTGACTATATTTTAGAGCATTTGCATCAAACAATCCAAATATTTTAGAGCATTTGCATCAGACAATCCAAAATAGAAAAAAATGGCTCAATTGTATACATCAATTATTACATTTCACTTCAACTTAAGAAACAGAAATGTGTCTGGCCAAGATACTAGGTCGTAAGACTCGTGCCTAGAACAGCTGGTCATGCATAATCCCCTGCATGTACTTCTACATGTGCATTGACCTTGTCATAAAACAAGTTTCAGCACAGATTATTAAGAACTGACTTAATTAGTAACTTCATCATTAAATAAGAAAACTTTCTGCAATACCAACTATAGTATGATAGTTGGCTCATAGCTCAGAGCTTCTTAATAAGAATATTGACACCATGTTCAGGCTCTAAAAGCAACTTCATTGCCGGGGAGTGCCTGTATTTGGGTGACAAGGACAAGGAGAATTTGGACAGAATCAAAGACAGAAGAATTTTGAGCTCTGCCAAGGCAAAGTGTTGCCCCGCACAGATGCGAGGTCCAACTCCAAATGGCATGTACACGTAAGGAAGCTTGCATGCACCACTGACACCATTGGCAAACCTTTCGGGGTTGAAGATGTTGGCATCGGGTCCCCAAAGATCAGGGTCTTGTTGTAAGGCTACTATCATGGTCCACACAATTACACCTTTAGGTACGTTTATGTCTCCAAATTTCATGTCTTGAAATGCCTCCCTTGTCACCACTGGCACTGGAGGGTAAAGTCGCAATGATTCGGAAATTACCATAGTCAACTGTCAAATTCATTAAACCAAGCAAAGATTGGTGAGTAGTTGACAAAATGTTGGGTGGATCTTAACATCTCCTAGTATTTCCTAACGGCGACATCTAAAGTTCATCCTACGACTCTATGTGTAAATATGTATACTTACCGTCTTGTAGTGTTCAACTAACGATGTGCAAAAAAAAAAGTATGAAAATTGTGTCTTTTACATTACTCACAGAAATCAATATATATACTTACTGTCTTCATCTTGCGAACCATGTCAGCGTCAGGCATCTGGTCAGCACAAATTTCAAGGACTTCAGTACGAACTCGTTGTTGCCACTCTGGATTTGAGGCCAACAGCATCAAGGTCCATGTTGCACACACTGCAGTTGTCTCATACGCAGCTTGGTATATGTTCTTGCAATTGTCAACAATGAATTGACCAGTCTTACCTCGACCAACATCAGTACTGTTTGCACCTTCAATTACCACTTGCAGCAAATCATTCTGTGATGCTCCCTCCTTTCTTTCCTTCACTAACTTCATAATCAAAGAGTAGACCTCTTTTTCTAGCCTCCGTGTTTCTCTTGTGCTCTTTGTTGGAAGATGTCTGAAAATTGTGACACCCACAAACGAAGGTAATTATAATGATATAAAAAATGCTTTATGTAGGGACAAAAAAATAAATAAATAAATAAATAAAAATCAAACCTTAGTACAGGAATGCCACTGGAAAAAACCTTTTTAGACAGGTGCTCTTGAAGTTCATCAAGCTTTGAAAACATCTCTTCCCCTTTAGAGTAATCGCTGCCAAAACAAGCTCTTGAGATCACATCTCCAGATAAGCCTCTCATATATTTATCAACGTGAACTTCTGCAACTCCACCCCCACTCTCAATCAGATTAGTCCATGAGTTCACTAGTGTAATTGAGGACTCCACCATTAAGCTCATCATACCCTACAAATTGCACCAGTATCCAATCACTATATGCATTTTTACTAATCAGAAGCTGGGAATAGAAGGACTATTATTAAGAAAATAGGTATGATCAAAACTTATATCTTGATTGAACATATGTCGTTAAAAGTTTGTGGGGGCTTTGTTTAGAGAGATAATTGATAGCAAATCTTATCTTTTTTATTTTTTTATTATTTTTGTGTTTGGAAAGGTTGATTCTCGTACTAAAAAGATATATATTTGATTTGAAGCATACCTTGACCTTTTCCATGTATAGTTCTGGAGCAAGGATTTTCCTTTGGTGAGACCATGTTGGTCCATTTGAAGTCAGAATCCCTTGGCCAAATAGAGGACCTCGCTCTTTGTGTTGATAGGAAGGCTTTCCGAATTCTAAGGAAGTGCATATGCTTATTGCCTTTACCACATCAAGATGGTTCGTGTGCAATATTTGCATGTTGCCAAGTGAGAACATGAACGTAGAACCTGTCAGAATTAGAATAACAAAAGCAGTTAAAAAATAAATAAATGAAAAACCTTTCTGATACTTCAACTATATGAGAATTAAAACTTAAAAAATCATGCACTAAGATTGATGTTCTTAATTACCATATTGTTTTCTCCATAGTTGTAAGAAAGGAAAAATTGCAGAAGTGCAATTGTGGGTTATTGCTTGCTCTCCTGGTTGAGTCTTTGAGGCCGTGGATTTCAACTTCTTCATGTCATTAATGTTTCCGAGCAAAAACGAGGGTGGAGGGCCTCTGATCCCTTGCTTTCGCAGTTTTGATCTAAGCCTTTCTGGCTTCAATATTAGAGCATCACAAATCTGTATTAACTTGCTAAAAAAGCCAAGCAGCGCAATTGTGACCATGACCTTGAGAAGAAGCAATGACAAGTCCATGGCTTTTACTCTCTCTGTCTATGTTTGTGTTGATAATGGCTTGCCTTGCTCTTATTTATATAGAGAAATACATAAGACAGGATCATATACAATCATATACATAAGACAGGATCATATACAATCATACATAATGGCTTGCCAATTATGATTTTTTAAATAATGTACCTTATGTTTCCTAGACTCTTGCATAGTTGGATTTAATTATTCTTAGAAAAAGATAACACCTTTTATGTAGCATTGATCAATACAATCAAATTAGTAAATTTAATTAGAGTTATTTTTATTTTTTTTGATACATCGATTTTTGGGGTAAGGAAATTTGAACCTTAAATACCTCCATAGGAAATACTAGAAGGTGCTAATAAGTTGAGCTACAAGGCTCTTGATATTTAATTAGGAACACAATTCCTAAAGAACTATATTATAAGTGCTCTATTAATAAAACCTTTTTTAAAGAAGAAAATACAATACAATTCCTAAGAACTGTATCTTGAACACAATTTTGTTAACAAGTGACCTAAAAGCACAAGTTAAAGATTAATAAATGCTCAATTATGAGTTGTAATGCATATTTTTTTTAAAAGAAATTACTCTTGTTAATGATTCATTGACTTGCATGCAAAAATTCATTATGGTTATGTGTGCTTTTTTGAGTATTTGTGTACAAATTAATTTTAGTTTTTAAAAAATATATTAAAAAATGAATTTAATGCACCTTAACCCCTACACTTAGTACATTAGATAACAAAAGTGGATCACAATATATAACACCTACAAGCTACAATAATATACCTACTTTTTAACAGTGTATATTACATGATTATTGTAACAATCATATATTTTTACATAACTTTTCATGGTTTGATTTGGGTGAATTTTGGGTTTAGTTGACAAAAATGTGGTATTTATTCTATTATACAAGCACTTATGTTAATGCTCTTACTGTTACTTTGTAATGAAGTCATATAGTTTAGGTGAAGGAAAGGAAGAGTCATACAAAAATTAGTTGTCAAGTGCCTAGCGACTCACTAATGGGCTGGCCTACTTGAAAGCCACTTGCAACCTACTGCCATAACTAAAATTCAAATCTCCCATATGTTGCTCACGTGTCATCTGGCAGCTTGGTATAGTCACCAACCAGTTACCAGAGCTGCTGTCTTGAGCAAAACTGATATATACTTGAAAGAATAAATACAAAATTGACAAGGACTAAAGCCAAACGTGAAAAATAACAACTTAACATGCTCTTACTATTGAAATGGCATCAGCTCTTGCAATTGAAATATATTCATTGAAAATTGTAAGCCAAAAGATCATGAAAGATGCCATTCTTTCAAAAAATATTATCATTAGCCGTGCAAATAAATCTTTATTGAGCCTGCTTCTTTAGCTCATGATGTAATCTCAGACTTCAACATCAAAAGTCTGTAATGATCTTAGTATTTCACATGGATTAAGTGTAAATTTAATCATGTGTTTATAAACTCTTGGACACCCTCCCCTTGCAAGCCGGTTTTCGAATGTGAGTCCTACCCATGGATTCCTAACAAAGTCTTCAAAATTTTCAACCAAATAAAAACACACTTTATATATCTTTTGCTATTTTTGTCTACTAAATTTGAATCACATCATTTCAGCTTTGTCACTTTCAGTCATTATGTCCGTTGCTATTTGAAATATAGCTTTAAACCTCCTTAGACACTGTCATTTCACATTTGTAACATTAAAAAATATACACAACTCAAAATGGAATCGTTTTAAGAAAATTAATGGATTAAAATAGCAATACACGGGAAGACTTCTTTTCAAACAGCTTAATGCTATTTTTCAGCCAAACAACATTAAACAAAAAGACTAAAATTAAATAATAAGATTTGATTTATCTCCAGTACTTTTTTAAATGGCCATCTAGTTAGTTTTTCCTGCATATTTTGGTGCTACGTACCCTGATGATTTATGTTTTGTTCTTCTGTGGGACACTATGGGTTGATACATGCTGAAAATCAATATAACCTCCACTATGTATCTTGTACTGTTTTTTTTTTTTTTTTTTTGAGAAAGAGTTGATTATATTGGAGGTATTTGAAATAATAAAACGTGATTGAAAGCTGATTTTTATAAAACTATTTACATGTCCTAACAAGTAATAAGAACAAGATACATAGTGGAGGTTATATTGATTTTCAGCATGTATCAACCCATATTCTCCCAAATTGGGAGGAAAATGAGGAGGAAAAAGTGCTTAGAAATTCATTTTACACAAATACCCTCTCACCTACCCCTCATTTTATTCATGACCTGACTTTTGCCTCTTCTCATCCTTATCACTTTCTTCTCACAGCACAGCAGCAACGTTCCAGGTTTTTTTTTTTTTTTTTTGCCTTGTTTAATCAGCACAGCAACGTTTGATTATTTGCCCAGGTGAAGAAACTGTTGCCCTCAAAAGTTTGCTGACCACGTTTGATTGCCCACAAAAGTTTGCTGACCACGTTTGAACAAGTGGAAGTCCCTTTAACATTTGACTCTATTATTTGCTAACCACGTTTTTTTTTGGGCTGAATGTAGTGTAAATTTGCTGAACACGTTTTTGTTGGTTACAAAATCTTTTGCCCAATTAAATTTATGTGTACACTATTGTAATTTTTACATTATAATAATAAAAATAATAATAATAATTTATATGTATAATGTGATAAATTACTAAGATTACTTTTTTGCCCCAACAATAACAATCAGTAACAACCTGCTACTTAGGATTTATTGTAAAAATATTGTAGACATATCATTTCTCATTATTTAATGAGTACAAATAAATATATTTCTTACATATTATGCAATAAGGATATAATAGTCAATTTATATAAATTACATTTTCCATCCTTCCCTTTTTCTCTCCAACCAAACAAAAAAGTTTTTCACTCTCCTACTTTTCCACCCCTCCAACCAAACACACAAGAGAGAAAACCAAATATTTTCTATCCTCCCACTTTTTCATCCTCCCATAATTTTCTATCCTCTCACTTTTCCACTCCTCCAACCAAACGGACCTTAGGATGTGTTTGGTTGGAGTGAAAACAGAAAGGTTGGAAAATAGGGAGAAAAAAATAGGATAGAAAATGTTGTTTTCCACTGTTTGGTTGAGGAAGGAAAATAAGAGAGACAAAAAACAGGGAAGAAAGTTTTCTCTCCTGGACCCACTTTTTTTATCCTCTCAAGTTGGAAGAAAAATGAGGAGGGAAAAGTGCTTAGAAATCCATTTTACACAAATACCCTCTCACATACCCTTTACTTTATTCATAATCTGTATTTTGCCTCTTCTAATCCTTATCACTTTCTTCTCACAGCACAGCAGCAACGTCCCAGGTTCTCTTCTCTCTCTTTTTTTTCTTTTTTTCTTTTTTTGCTTTGTTTAATCAGCACAGCAACGTTTGATTATTTGCCCAGGTGAAGAATGTTGCCCAAGTGAAAAAACTGTTGCCCACAAAAGTTTGCTGACCACGTTTGAACAAGTAGAAGTCCTTTGAACATTTGTCTCTATTATTTGCTAATCACCTTTTTTTTGGGGCTGAATGTAGTGTGAATGTAGTGTAAATTTGCTGATCACGATTTTGCTGGTTACAAAATCTTTTATCCAATTAAATTTATGTGTACACTATTGTAATTTTTACATTATAATAATATAAATAATAATATAAATTTATATGTATAATATGATAAATTTTATATTATTTAACGAGTACAAATAAATCTATTTCTTACCTATTAACAAGAGTATAATAATCAATTTATATAAATTACATTTTTCATCTTTCCCTTTTTCTCTCCAACCAAAAAATAAATTTTTCACCCTCTCACTTTTCCACCCTTCCAACCAAACACAATAGGAAAAACCAAATACTTTCTATCCTCCCACCTTTCCATTCTCCCATAATTTTTCATCCTCTCACTTTTCCACTCCTCCAATCAAACGGATCCTAAAAAAAGTGAGCCCGGAGAGAAAACTTTCTCCCTTTTTTTGTCTCTCCTATTTTCCTTCCTCAACCAAACAATGAAAAACAGCATTTTTCACCCTATTTTTCACTCCCTATTTTCCATCTTCCTGTTTTCACCCCAACCAATTACACCCATAGTGTCCCACAGAAGAACAAAACATAAATCATCCGGGTACGTAGCACCAAAATGTATCTTGTAAACTAAATAGGGTTGGAGCGGGCAAAAGGCCCTCCTGACTTTTTGAATTTTCCATTAGAACTTAGAAGTACTTAGAATTGGCCCAAAAAATAAAATAAAAAATAACTAAATTTTTTTTCAATGGCCCCCCTCAACTTTCAGAAATTTTCCCTCTTAAAATTATAAATCCCTCAAATTTTGTAATTAATCCAATAAAAATAAACCAATTAAAAAAAATTAAATTTGTTATAAAAAAAATTTAAAAAAAACCCCCCAAAAAAAAAACCAAAATCTGGCCCATTATTGAGGCCGTTTGGAGAGAAGAAATAACAAATCCCATTTCTCCTTTAAAATATTTTTCCAAATTACAAAAAATAAATAAATAAACAAAACAAATCTGTCTACTATCTTACAATTACTGTGCGTGTGCCCCCGATCGCAGTGCCAGTCGACAACCTCCGGTATCAGACCATCTCTCTTTTCTCTTCCTCCATTGCTCTCAGTACTGTAACTTTCTATTTTACTGCCTTTGTTGATACAAAAAGTAGAGTTACTGACTTAAAGGCTAGAGTGCTGTACAACACTTTAAAGTTGTGGCTGAGCTTTTTCTTTTGAGAAAAAAACACACCGTCCCAGACTCCATTAAAAATTAGACAAACCCAAAATGGTAAGATTGTTTAAGTTATTAACAGACTAAAATGGTAATATTTAAATTTAATGGACTAAAATAACAATTCACCAAATTTATTGGGTGTAAATCAAATAATTCCTTAAGAAAAATAGTGTGATATGAATTAAATCGGTAAACTAACTCCTTAAACAAAGTAGTATGATATGGTCTGCTTAAATCAGGTCGTACCCATTTGGAGCCGAATTCAAGCATTTGTGAAAAAATTATTCATATCACATGAGAGAGGTCCATCAAGACACGGCTTTTGAGGATTGCAAGTGTTTAACCTCGGTTTTCTAGCAAAACAAAGATCGAGAATAATGCACAACCATCCTTTACTATTCCTAGTACCAAAGGTGAAAAATATTTTTCCCTATAAAGGCTAAGCTGAGTGTAATAAGGCGCTGTATGCAAGAAGAAACATCTTAGATGCCAGGCACAATATATGAAGCATTCATATTTTAAAAACATGATAAATTGTTTGAATCATTTTATTTGGACACATTTGCCAAGCTCTATAAACAAGAGGATACTATTATAACGTTTCTCACATCCATAAGTCCGTGAGGAGCATGGCTTTGAATCACTTCGGCCGGGAAGCCCTTGAGGAAAAGTTGCTCTCAGAAGCTGCAAACTCCACAAGGATACGAGCCAATTCATATCAGCACCAACCTGAAAGAGTTCAGGGAATAAAGACTTAAATCGTCTCATTTGTACGCTACAGGTCATGCCAAAAATGGTCTCGCTTTGCTTGCCATCAGCAACCAATGGTTAGATTGTTCTGGAAAACCACCAAGAGTCTTGTAGCTTAATAGCATAACATTCTCTCTTTTAGTAGGAGAGAATTAGGGTTCAAATCCCCCACACCCAATGTTGTAACTATAGTACAGGAGTGTCACCAAAGAGCACACAGAATGACAAGATATGGATTCATGAAAGGGAAATTCTTCCACTAGTAACAAAATTTATTAGATTACACTTCTGGCATATAAATTACCCATAAAATAAAAAATGTTACAATAAATAACTAGAAAACTGTACAACAACTAATCTTATTCAAGAAATGAATGACACTAAAACTAAACTAACCAGACAACACCTTGACAAAACCTACAAAGATTTGGACCACTCTAATATACATTAGCTCTAGCATGTATAATTTCAAGCTTGCCTTTTGGGTTTCTACATTGTCTATATGAAGCCGGTCCTCAGCTAAACTCTATAGTCTGTACAAACGGTCCTGGGACCCATCCAAAATGTGAGGGTCCATTTTAGTACATCCATTGCCTTTGATGGTGAGCTTAGAAAGAATCTTGTATCTGTTCTGATAAAGCTTTAAATATAAATCTACTCGAATCCTTCCCCAAAGGAGAAGCTACTGCAACAAAATTTTGGTGCTGGCTGGATTGCATGCTTGGCTCCAAATCCATAATTATTTTTCTGGTTGAAAATAACTATCGTAAATAGAAAGCTGGTCAAATGCATCAAAATTTGCCTTTAGTCCAACAAATTGGCTACTGAGCTGCGCACAACCAGCATCTGGCCACCTGCAGACTCCATCTCGAGTGCGTAATGGACATAAAGTTTCACAAACTCGATCAATTGGATTGTGGGGAATAACATTGTCAGCCATTACCGTAATAGAAACAGAGAGATCTGATTTCTCATCATTCTGCAAAGTACCGTCTCTTTTTGAAGAAGAATTAATGAATTTCTGTGGAATTTCTGTTGGGTTGCTTTCAATGCCAACAGTACAATCACCAGTGGTTGAGAAGTGAATATTGCACCCCAGAGACTGTACTGCTCTCTTTATGGCCTCATTTTCCTTGCTGGCTCTCTTCGCCTGGTTCATAGCCAAGCTGCTGAGCTGCTTCTCATTTCGTAACTCTGCACTTAAGGATTCCATAGCAGTTGTAATCTCTTTAGCTTTCCTTTCTGCCACCTCTTTCGCCTGTTAACACATCAATTACAGTTCAATATCAACATGAAAAAAAGTAGTAAAACCACATCCTTTTTTTTTTTCTTTTTTTCTTTTTTCGTGGGGGGTGGGGGTGGGGGAGGGGGTGGGGTTGAGGTAGGGAACATTTGAAAGCAGAAAAGAAAAACATGCCAATTATACATGATTGGCTTCTGCAAACATGATAGGTGAACAAGAATATTATCAGACAACTCCAATTCATCTATAGCCCCATCTTAGAGTAAAACATACTTTGTCCTGACCTGAAACACCCACACCTAACCTGACTACTACTGTTGCTATCTTTAACAAAGACTCTTGAAGGTAAAGCTGATGCTCAAAATTGCTCATGATCAGTAGGGGAAAGCCACCAATACAAAAAGGAGGGGGGAAGGGGGGGAAGGAATAGTTCATTGGGGAAATTTTTAGCAGCCAGAGACAGAAGTACTAGTTACCTTCTGCAGTTCAGAGAATTTTACAGCCATTTTCCTAAATTGAGCTTCAAGCTCCCCAGCTTGAGCTTCTGAAGGACAAGCCCAACGGAGATGAAATTGGGGCCAGAGAGTTGGGGCTAAGGCAGCTGCTGGTGGTAATAGTGCATCAGCATGTTTTACCGGATCATAAAAGAAGTTGTAATGCACATGAGAGCTTCCCTCTGAAGCACGCAAATCAGCCAAATATGCCCATAAACATCCACAAGCCTCAGAGACGCCACATTCCTGCCTCTCCTTTTCACTGAAAATATAAAGTACGCAATGAGAAGAAAAGAAGGTACTTTTACTATTATAAAAAATAAATAAAATTGAATTTCTTTGTTGTATCACTGTATGTTTTCTTACTGCTTAATAGAACCTTATCTAATTGGATGAACGACCAATGATTACAACGACTTAGTATCGCAGAACTTTTGCCTAGGCAAAAAAATAATAATAAAATAATAATAAATTAAAAATAAATAACTCAGGTATCTTAAGAACAATTTAGAAGACAATTAGAGCAAGTAGAATGAGCGATCAATGCGCAAGCAAATACCAGCAGACACCAACAACTAAGTGTATGTTTGGCATGATTAATTTTGCCAGCTTATTTTACCATTCAGCTTATTTTTACTATTATTCATGAGCCCCACTGCACTTTTTGATACTATTCATGAGTCCCACTGTACTATTTCAGCTAATTTTTACCTTTATCTACAGTACTTTCAGCAAAAAGTTTTCAGTTTCAGCAAAATAAGTGGATCCCAAACAGACCCTAATATTCCATAAAAATAAACAATTGCGATGGGAAGAAACTAGAAAGGAGGAAGAGATGTATCACTTAAGGTCGAAATAAATTTTAAATGGATGAACCACCAGATTTTAGTGCCTAAACACCAAGATTGTGAAATGAATGAAAAATGTCAACCTCATTGATGAACTTAAAAAATAAAATGAGTTTATTGACCTAAGAGAAATATTTCCATTCAACCACTTAATATGCTTGCTGACCAACTTCTCAGCTTTCTATTTAGCATATTTACATCTATCACAAATTTCATTCCATTTCAAGCTTATGATCAAATTTTGATGCATTTCAAATATGTTCTTTTCCATTTTCAGTACCATGCTATATATACGCTCACTATAAGGAACAATTGTTGAAGAATTATTATGTACAGCCTTCATGTTTTCAGCTCTATGCATCAAGTCAGGCCATTAACCTCAAGATAGACACAAGAATAAGTTTCTTTCAAATAATTAACTAGTTATTAGTTGAGATATCTCATCCAGCAATCCAATAATGGTTTCCCTTATACAATTTTTTTTTTTTTTTTAAATTTAAGAAAAAGGAAGAAGAAGAAGAAGAAGAAGATATCTAATCCTACATTCTGATCCAAATAGTAAGGGCACAAGAACATTGGCTAAATGCTTAAATTCACAATTTCCTAATAGTTTACACTTTTAGGCAATTGGTAATTTATCATGGTCTTAGGAAAGTGATCTTGAATTCAAACCCTGTCACCACTTTACCTCCCACATAAAAAAAAGTTAAAAATTCCACATGTTGGGCCCAACAAATAATGGGGAATCTGGGCCCACACGTGAGAGGAAGTGTAAGAGTATTGGTTAGATGATTTATTCACCATATCCTAACAGCTTAAACTTTTTGGACAGGTGATGATTCATCACACTGTATCAAGGCCAACAGTGACAAAAGCAAATTACCTATTACAGAAGAAATTTCCAAAACGACAGGAGAGCACACAGTCCAAGAAATCCACCAGGAAAACCTGAATCGTCAAATAGTATACATGTCAGCAAGCAATTATTTCCTGACCAAAGAGGCAAAATGAAAAGGGATGAACACATTCAAATCGTAATGAAAACAATGAAACTTATTATTTCATATTGAAGAAGGATGCATACCATAGAGAACTCAAAAGCAGAAGGATACATCCGCAACAATTGTGAAACACAATCAATCCACTACAAAATAGATATAAAAACAAGATCATTAACTAATAATACCAAATTATCAAGCAAAAAGATAAAAGAAAGGACATGCAAGAAATTCTCATTTTAACCTCAACTCATGAAATGCTTGACATCAACTCTTAACATGACCTCAACTGGACAAATGATAGACACTCAAATGGGGAGAGTTTTGACAATGGACTGTAGGGGTTAGGACATACACAAAAATGATAGTAATAGTTTAGTACTACTAGATATTGAAAAACATTAGTTCCATAAGCTTTAAGTTGTCAAGTGCCACAATACATGCCATGCACACACTAACAAAACCACTGCCACATTCTTGTCATTTTATCAATTAACCACCCTTCCTGGCTAGGGTTTCTAAATTTGAAACAGTAACCCTGAAAACCTCAAGTTTCAAATCCCAAACTCCACCACATAAGCATCTGCAGACATGTCTCCCAAACTGTCCTAACTCCTATTTCAACCTGTCCCTTTTAGAGTGCATGAATATATTAAATTTTTAAAACCCCTTATTCAAAGGGAACTTCTCAATAATTGCAACATCCTTCTATATGTTCGAAGTGTCATCCATAAGTCCTCCCCCACATCGGTTACGTAACTTATGGGAGAGAATTAATAAACTTTCCCTTTGCTTTTATTTTATTTTATTTTATTTTTCTTTTTTGGGGAGAGTTAAAGGCTTGCCACTCCCGGCATTGCTAGCTCATTTGGGGTCCATCTGAACTTTTTAGTCTCAGTTCAGGGCTTACTGGGGTCTTTCCAGGTCCTAGGCAACCCCTTTTAAGCATTATTAACTATTTTGGGAATTGGCAGGGTTTATTGAGGCCTGAATAAGGCCCCTACTTCTCCGCCAATAAAAATATACAATGCATTAACAACAATAGAATGGTAAACATTGAGGCTTGCAGCCCCCTTTCAATCTTGCCTAGACCATTTAGTCACAACCAGGGCTGGTTAGGGTTCAGCAGCCATTTCTGCACCTAGCCCTAGTTTTTGGGCTTAATGCAGGGCCTGTAAAAAGCACTAATCAATATTTTTTGATGCCAACACCAATGACATGAGAAGCAGCAGGAACATAATTGCTAGTGACTCAGCCTTGTGAAAGGATGTGAGTATGTTTTCCCTAAATAAATGATCAAGGTACATACCTGCATAAATATGGGGGAATAGTTGTTTGAAGTCTGTGCATGAGTTGAACTTGGACCCTGAGATGTAAATGATCCTGATGGCTGGCGCATAGGTGATGTTGAAAAGCTCCCTGTAGAAGTCTGCCTAGTTAACTCATAAGGAACATTACCACTACCAGATACTGTTGGCATGCCTATTCTATCTGAAAATGGATGACCAAATCCCAGCCAATCTTTCTCCACAAGTGCCTGGATAAAGATAAAAAGAAACAAAATTTATAAGTCACACCTGTTACTTCAGTCTTAGGTTCAAAGAAGAACTTGGGTAAGAGAAACTTGGTTCCAGTTGGGGAGAAAGATGTGGTTGGATTGGCAGAGGTAAGTTTGTGGAAGCACATTAGAACATTTAATGTTAGGGATGGAAATTGCATCTGATTTTAACAAGATTTATGGTGTAGAGAGGTGCCCTTGAAACTCCTTTTCCCTAAATTGTTTAACATTGCAGCGGATAAGGATGTACTATACGTAGTATATACATAGAGTTAACGGGCACTGTAGGTTTGGAGCTTGAATACGTTGATAATTTTTATGGCATTATGCGGCCTGAAATTAAGGAATGAGGGATGGGTAGGGTAGGTAGGGCTGGAAATTGTTTTAAAAAGCAGAACTTCGGTTTCTGTTGGTTTTGACCTAAAATGTTTTCCTACAGAACATATCTTCAGAAGAGGAAAATGACTTTTATTGTTTGGTTATAACCTGGAAAATAATTTTTTAGCATTTGATTGCACTGAAAATTTTTGCCGGCGGTGGCGGTTGGAAAGAAAGTGCAATAATAGCAGGTAACAATGACAGTGGCGACAACAGGCGGGGGGTGGTCAATGGAGATGGTAAAGGCCAGCAATCAGTGGTGACCTGAAGTTGGTGATTTGGGGGGGGGGGGGTGGCAGTGGCCAGGCAGCAGCAGACGAGTGTTAGGCAATGGCTCAGCATTGGTGGCGGCGACAGCTAGCAATTGGTTGTCAACAGAGGTAGGCAAGTGGAAGCTGGTGGCAATGGGCAGCAGGGACTGTCCTAGCAACGATGGGCAAGTGGGTAACAATGGCTATCAGTGATGGAGGAGAGGAGTGGTTGTAGCAGCATAGAGGAATTGCAAGGGGTAAGGAGGGTGGAGATAAAATCAAGGCTTTTCCCAGAAATCATTTTGGTGTAATTTTCCATTGGCCAAGGAAACATTTTCTGTAGACTAACATTTTCAGTTGAACTATTTATCAAAAAAAAAACATTTTCAGTTGAACCAAACATCTTTAAGCATAGAAAAAATTTTACACTGAAACAAAAGTGGCCTTACTGTGAGATTATTTAGGTCTTTGCAAGGAGATTAGATGGCTGATTTCCCATGAAACGCTGTTTATAAGGCAAAGATTCCAACAAAAATAGCTTTTTAAACTTGGACGGTGGCCCAAGGTAAAAATCTTAACAATGGCTAACCTATGCGTAAGAGAATCTTTGTCGATTGGTGCCATATGTGAAAAGTAAGCGGAGAGAGAATTAATCACATTCTTCTTCAGTATATTGTTGCTAGGAAGTTCAGTTGTTAGTTTTCTCCTTATCAGAATCTCTTGGCTATGCCTAATTCAGTGAGAGTTTTTAGCATGTTCAAAAGGCAGCTTTAATAGGCATCAAAGTAGCGATGTATGAATTGTTGTGCCCTTGTGCTTGATGTGGAAGAGGAAGAGAATTTTTAAAGACTTTTGATAGAGCTGAAGTATCATTATTTAAATTTAAATCATTTTGATTGGGTCGGAGTGATTTGAGGGATTTGCTGTTTCACCTTGGCATTGTTTAGATATTTGTAATTTTTTTTTTTTTTTTTTGGTATGGCTTTTTTCTTTATTTCTATCTCTTGTGAAATTGCTTATTTTCGATAGCTTATTAGCATACTGTGAGACTCCAATTGGTTTTTTAGAGTAGGCGGAGAATGAATCCCAGATCTCCTATTCGAGGACAAGAGACTTTACCAGTTGAACTAGTTGAAACCCACATGTGAGACAAAAAGCTAGCTTATTTTTAAAAAGCTGAAACTTATATTACTTCAAATAAAGCTAAGACAAAAGTAATGTGGAACCTGCAAATACTGGATAATTTAAGCAAAAAAGCTAACTTATAATCGGTTGTCAAACACACACGAATGTGTCCTAAGGTTAATCCCTTCTGTTTTTTTAGTAGAATCCTATTACTCTAAAAAAATAAAGGACATAGTCCAGTAATATTCAGCTAATACCTGAAACCCTGTGAATGTCCGATAGTATGGATCAAGCAGCAGACTAGCAAGTGAAACCAACTGAGTTGTTCTATCCCATCCATCACTACACAAAACAATAGAAAATATAGATTCTAAACCAGCAAAAAAAGAGAAGGCTAGAAAGTAGAAGATTACAGAAAGTTGACTGCAAACTTCATATGCAGTCAACATTTTTTTTATTAGTAAGTTACACACACCTAACCGATCTTGAATCTGTAACCTCACCCACCACGGCGCAACCCGAGGTGTCATTTGAGCTACAGCTCATTGGCCTCATGTAATCAACAAATTGAATGATCTTTGTTTAATTGTCACAATGATTAACTAAAAGAGTTATAACCTGCAATGCACAAGCACCGATGCCGATTCCAAAGCAACACGTGCAGCAATCCAAGCCGAACCAGCCAAGACATTCTGAACATGTATTAACCAACCACTGTCACCAAGGGTTGATACTGAAGCAGACATACTGCTCAGGTTGCCTCCACCCCAAGTCCATCCACCATGTCTCTGTCAATAGTATTAGTATCAGAGGCTCTCACCCATTACAAACAAGACATTTTAGAAGTTGATTAAAAATGCACAAAATAACATCCATAAAAAGCTCAACAAAAATGAATTCTGAGATTATCCCCACTTTGCAGGCCTTGAGAACTTTTTTTTTTTTTAAATAATAATTTGATAGGTAAAAGCAATATAAGGTGCCTTGAGAACATTTTAGGACTTTTAGACTTCAGAAACACTTTCAAAATTGGCTCACACGCATGAAATTATAAGTAAGCTAGGCTTAATGGACACTATGCATTGACTTAAAAGGAACCCCAAAAGTTTAATCTGAGCCAGTGTTATCACTACTTGTTAAAGAAATATAAAGTTTTAGTCAACCTTACATGAAAGGGAAATAATAGTGGATCATAAAAACACAGCATTATGAAAGTAATTATCTACCATATATTATTGTAAGGAAAAGTTTCACAGCTGTGTTAGTTTTTATGACTTTGAAGATGTAAAGAACCACACCTTCTAAGCTGCAATGCAAATTCCAAGGTCAACTTTCAAATTTTGACCATATTGTCTTGCTTCAATATTGACATTCACAAAACTAAAGAGAATAGAAATCATATAATACTTGCAGTAACATCATTTCATATCTCAGGAAATGTACTTCAGTTCCCAACAAACTAATTAATTAATATAGTGTATCACTGATAAGCAGCCAGATCTATATAAGACTCTGAACTAACCAAGAATGATGACATTCCATCTGAAGAAGTAGCGCCATAAGTGTCTAAGTAGTCCCTAAGTCGAGCAAGACTATCCCTCATTGCATGTATGTTGTCTATCCCAAAGAAAACTATCTGATAAAAAAAAAAAAAAAAAACACAAGGAAAATGAGACAGTCAAATAATAAGACATCAAGTTTATGGCCAAGATATTAATAAATGACAGTTTAAACCACAAACAGACCTCAGATTGAAAATAATTTGACGATGACTCTGAGCCACCTCCCATGGCCCCATTTGCTAAAGCATTTTTCCTTGGTCTTGCATCAGCAATATATAGCTTCCTGGAAAAAAATAAAAAACATAAGTGACAGAGAGTTTCAAAGAAAATTACCTAAATTAGCAGCAAGTGTGGACAACTATGATTAATAATCTTTTTTATATAAATATAAAGTAGAATAATATATATATATATATCTATATATATATATATATATATATTTGCATACCATAGAAAGATGAGAAATTAAGAGAAGTTGAACAAACAGAATATAAGCTATGGTATATAGGAAAATATTAAAATAAAAATGGGGTAGGCATAATCATAGATATATATTCTTCAAGAATAAGTTGTTAATGTTAGGAAAATAAAGGATAGAATTTCATCAATAACTCTTGTTTTAGGAGAAGAGACAATTAACATAATTAGTGCACGTGCTACTCAAATAGGGTTGAAAGAATCCATCAAGCAAAAATTTTGGGAGTACATGAATGTCTTTTTTTTTCTTTTTTCTTTTTTCTTTTTCTTTTTTATAATTGGGAGTACATGAATTAATTGATTCAAGAGTTGTCAAATGGGAAAAAGACTTCTGTTGGAGGAAACCTAAATGGTCCTGTCAGAAATAGGGGATTTGAAAGAGTTGATGTAGGCGGGGATATGGAGCAAGGAATGAGTCAAGAGATGATATTTTAGACTTCACAATGGCATATGATATGATCTTAAAAATCACTTAGTTCAAGAAGAGGAATTCAATTATTATCTTCAAAAAGTGGGACAAACATTAGCCAAATAGATTTCATCCTTACTCGTAAAGTTGATAGTAGAATTTGTAAAGATTGCAAAGTAATAATACTAAGAGAGAGCGCAACCACTCAAGATATGTTGGTGGTACTAGATATTTGGTGTTGAAAGATGAAAAGAAGAGATAGTAGACAGAGAAACCCAAGGATTAGATGGTAGGGTTTGCAGGGAGAGAAATAAGTTGTGTTTAAAGATGAAATAATCAAAAAAGACAAGTAAGGCCCCGATTAAGATTTTGATGAGATGTGGAATGAAATGGCTAGTTGTATTAAAGGAGTGTCTAAGGAAGTACTTGTAGAATCTAACAATGTAAGCTACTGATTAAGAAGACATGGTGGTGGAATGAGGAGGCTCAAGCAAAAGTTAGATTATAGAGAGAGCCATAGAAACCTGCCCAAACGTAGAGACAATGTTGCTTATGAAAATTATAAAATAGCCAAGAGGAAATTAAAAAAGGGGGTCCCAAAAGCTAAATTTAAGGATACGATGAATTATAAAGCAATTTGGGGATGAAGGATGATGAAAAGAATATCTATGAACTTCCTAAGGCAAAGGAAAGGAAAGCAAGAGACTTGAATTGTCTCAAGCGCATTAAAGATGAAGAAAAAAAATTGTTTGTAAAGGAAGTGAGATTAAGGAGAGATGGAAGAATTATTTTGATAGACTTCTTAAATAGAAACTCTTCAAATTGACTTTCTCAAAAACACAAATTTAGGACAAAAAAGGTATTTTGATTTACAGTTAAAAGAAATTTGGAATAAAATAAAATGGTAAGGGGTAAAATAGTCAAATTTTAAAAATCCCTTATATATATTTGATTCCTTCCCCATATTTTATTTATAGTTGTAACTTCTAATATCTTAAAATGTTGATAAAAATATAACCACCAAAAATTTTGAAATTCTTCCATGTCCAAACAATAATGGAATTTAAAACTAAAAAAGTTAAAATAAAAACCCTCTAAACATGCGTGTGCGATGAGGCTAGTAATAAATAGCAGAAAGGGAATAGCTTTACACGCCTACCTCCGAGCCCCCCTCACACTAGCAAGTTGAGTGCAAAGTGCGGCTACAAGCTTTTCATCAGTGTTGCTGAAGACAAATGCAGAGAAGTCAGTTCATGTAATTTCAACGAGCCATATGGATCAAAGAAAAATTTTAACACTTCAAATCCATGTATCTACATCTCATTTTTTCTGCAATGTTTCCTCTTTTCTGTACCTCCTCATATTCATCATGAGACCAACTAACGGTTGAGATGAACGTGCAAGGACAGCTCCACTTCCTATAAATCATAATGTATAGCAAAGCATAAGTCATGACAAACAAAAGCAACAAAAATAAGATGTGCCACATACCAGGATGACAAAAGCAACAAAAATAACATGAGTCACATACGAGGATGACACCAGGAAACTACAGGTAATCGGCATCTTGCACGAAAGGTTGAAGCCTGAAGCACTTCTTCATCACTAGCATCAACAGCCATATAAAGTTATTGCATGCACAATTCCAGCATCAAAATGAAGTAAACTTTATTAACATTGGAAATTTTAGGACAAAAGTCAGAAAGTATAGATTACACTTTCTAACCTGATGCCTTTTGGCACAATCAAGGCAAATGGATAACTCTGGCACATTGCATAATTGGAATTTACGCTACTTATTCTCCACAAGTCATTGGAAAATGTGAATGACCCATTCTCAATCATACTCATTGACGGGCAGGAGCCTTTTCCAAGAAGCCGAAAATACTCAGTTAGTAATCGCTCCTTTGGGTTACTATTTTTGAATTTGGAAGGTCCAGAAGTAAAAGTGTAGAGATCCCATAGGCTTGCTGGCTTAGTACACCGTAGTAATGCATCAAATACTGCACGTCTCTGTAAGATTAAAAAATCATACCACATGCAAGAAGCTACTTACAGCATTCTACATTAATGAATAATTATATTAATTGGCTTAGAACAATGCCATATGCTAGCATAATTAACTCTTCTAAACTATAAATTAATAACTGAAAAATGAAAATTACAAGTACAGACAAAGAAGAAAAGAAAAGCACTGATTAACTAGACACACCTGTTCCTTATGCATTAAATTAGCAAATCATAAACCTCCCAATTACTTTTGTAACAAGCAATACAATACATATAACCTTAGGTCAACACCGATCCACCTGCAGCTAACATCTTCTGTAACTTGCTTTACCAATATATATATATATATTTTGATAAGTAACTCGCTTTACCAATATTACCCCCACACGCATACTTTTCTAACCAAACTACCAAAGGTGTAATTACATTTTCAGCTGGAATGAAGTTTTTCCCAATTTAAAGATTAACTGTTAGAAGACAAATTATCAGGCATAGGCAAATTCTAGAATTTAAGGAATTCATTTGATTTAGATTCAGAAGAATTTAGAATTATTTTGGGACACATTGGAGTTCCTTCCCAAATATCTGGTAACATTTAAGCCCAATAATTATTTCCTAAGCTAATGAATCTTTACTTCCTGCTACCTACTTGTGTTTAAAAATGTCATTAAATCATGTTCACTTCAGGAACCCATTGTGGAGACCTCTTACAAATTCTATGCTCATTCCTTATTATATAAATAATCAAAATTTTACTATACACATAACAAGAAGCTTTAAAACATATGCAAATATATTGAAGCCTACATTGTTTGAACATTAAACATAGAAAATTGAATACAACAGCAACACAGTGAAATTCACCTGCTTCGTTCTCGGGCGGAAACCAAAGACAATAATTCTCATATCTTTGCCTGCAAAATATAAGAGGAACCATAATTTGTTGCAATATTCACAAAGAAACACCAAAAAAATCTAGACTATCTAACTAGATTGTATAGGGTTTACATGACTAAGTAGGCCAAAGAAATAACGCAGCCAAGTAGCGATAAAAGTAGCCACCATTCCAATAATAACTATTGGTGATCAAAAACAGAAGTGCTTTAAATTCATTGGATGACTATTTTAAAAAAATATATAATAAAAAAAATAAAGGAAAAAAAGGACTTCCTAGTCTTCTAAACTGTCTTATCATTTGTATCAGCAACAACTTTTTAAATTTTGTTCAATAATATGAGGAGCCAAAGTGCAAAGAAAAGCTAACATAACAATATAAACATATGGTATTAAGAATATATAAATAATAATATCTGAAAAAGGTGTGTCCCACTCGCAAGTGTTCTGATGGTATCATATGATGATTTCATACATATACTGATATACACTTGTGTTTACAGGGGAGTCATTTGAGCTAGAGCTCATTGGAACCTTTTAAAATATAGCCTCAAAGCCCTTTGCTGATGCTTTCCTACATCAGATAAAGAAGAAGTCTTATTTTGACTACAACCACCCTCACTTGCTCACACCACGACCACTACCAAGGCAACATCTACATTACCAACTTGAATAAAACATCCGCGGCCAGCACTTCCATCCATCATTTAGAATTCAATGTCATCCAAATAGCATCTTGTCAAATGAAATTGGCATTGAAATTAATTTCCAATAAATCCTCAAGTAAATAACGAATTCTTTTTCAAACATAGCCTTAGAATGATAGTAGAAACCATACATTTCAATTCATTTAACATTCAAAAATAGGAATATCTTATTTTTTAATAAGTTTTGACCCCAAGGGGAGGGGGAAGGAGAGATTCAAAGTACGATCTCCACTTCATGTGGCACGGTCCCCAGCCAATTGTGCTAACCCTTGGGATTAACATATCAAAAATAGAAATATCAAAATACCAGAGAAAGAAATTATCAAAATCCATACCAATGACCTGAAGAAGTCGTCGTGACGGTGTTTTGTCAGATTGACGAGGGGCTGATTGAGCCTTTATGACCTACATTCACTTAAAGTAGTAAATTAGACATGCAACTACTTACACTCACAAAGAATCACAAACATTAGGGCGGTACCAACATCCAAAGGTCTAACTACACGGCTGATAAACAACTCAATATGTCAATCCAATCAAAAGAATAAAACTAGGGGAATTGATATCATGAAATAAGTTGAATGTGTCATCTCCTAAGACAACTTACGCACCAGCATGATGATGGTGGACAAGAAATTTGCAAAGATTACAGCACCTCTCATACTTGCCTAGCAAGTCATGTTTTTACTTTGAATATACTTCATATTTTATTCTTGAATCTTGCCACAGCCAACAGAAGATCAGAGAGAGAGGAGCTTGACAGCTAGTGCAGAACTCTAATATGTCTTATATAAATTGAAGGGATGATAAATTAGAAAGCAATTAAAAAAGGGTATCTTAAAACAGCTAAACAAGTAGATGTATCATACTTCGTGTGCATTTGGCATCAATTAATTTAGCTTTTTGCTAAAAGTACGCTAAAATATACTTGTATTTTGAAAAAGTAAGGTTTTAAAAAGCTGTGCATAAAGGCTAAAAGCTGAACGAAAAAGCTGATGCCAAACGCACGCTACAATGACCAGAATAAAGAAGTTCAAAGAAATTAAAGAGATCAGGTGAACAACCTAGAAAGGTTAAGTGGCCTTTGGAGGGACACATGGGTAATGCAACACCCTAGAGGCAGTGGTTATGGCTAAAGGATGTTAAACAAGATCTTATCAACACATATGAGGGCAGAGTCATGTATAAACTAAATTCACAAAGATCATTTACATTGACAATAAAATGCCAAAAACATTTCAGTGCAAACTTCACGATTCATTGTAAAAGTTGAACCACAATGGAAAATTCAGTGCTCACTCTTATTATGAAGCTTTAAGAGTATCTTATGGGGGCAATGTCCTTGAAAGAGTATTTGGTATGGTAGAATTCCCAAAATGTTGCTTTGTTTTGTGTGGACAGCGGCTTTGGGTGCACTTTTTAACTGTGGATAATTTTATTAAATACTCCCTCCATCCCAAATTGTTTGGTTTGTATTCCATTTTGGGATGTCCCAAATTATATTCTGTTTGAAAAGTCAAACACCATTAATTTATTAACATTCCCTTTATGCCCTTAATTTATTTGTGGCAGCATTTTTTTTTAATTAAAAAAATTTAAAAACCTGAATTTTGAATCCACTAAAGCTATTGTTTTGCCACCAGTAGAGTTTCTAATCTACAATATTAAAATTTGATTTAAAGATAAAGATTGAATTAGGATTAGGCTTGGTGGCTATAGAATTTGGATTTGAATATAGGTTTGCAAATTGTAAGAGTAGTACACTAATAAAATTTGAAATCTACAATAACTTTGAAAATTGCTTGGCAGTTGGCGCCAATACTAGAAATGTTTTTTTTTTCTTAAATAATTTTTTGATAAATTTGTTTAAGGGTAATTTAGGTCATTTCTAACTTTTTTTTAAAGAGATAAGACAGTTCATGATGTTTCCCTAAATAATTGGGTTTTTCTAACTAGGCCAAACAATTTGGGACGGAGGGAGTAGCATATTATCCTTGTAAATTGGTGTGGCACATGTAAGTGTAATACTAATAGTCAATCAGTTGATAATCTGTTGCTATATATAACTCCTTTGGGAGCAAACTGTGGTCTTTTATAGTTTCTGCCTTTGGTCAACTTCAAAAATAGTCTTATGAAATGTAGCTCCTCTTTGCCCTATATGGAAAATTTTAGAGAAAAAGTTTGTGAACCAATTCAATGCTGGGGGGCTAAGCATCAGGGACTTAGTCTTGTTCAATGAGGTCTTACTAGGGATCTTTGGTGGTATTTGGAGAGAGAGGCCTTATGGAGACAGGTGGTGGACCAAAAATATGGCAGAATGTGGGGTTGGCGTTCCAATAAGGTTCATGGGCCTTATGGGTTGAAGACGGGTGGTGGACCAAAAATAAGGCAGAATGTGAGTTTGGTGTTCCAATAAGGTTCATGGGTCTTATGGAGTCCGCCTATGTAAGAATATAGTGGGACAAATTCTATCACATCACTAGCTTTGAGGTGGGCGTGGGCAGGGGGGTTCAACGTTTCAGTGGAAAATTACTTGAGATTTTATGAGAATACTTTCAACTGGGATGTTAGCTTTGTTCGACTAATAAATGATCGAAGTTGGAGCCTGTAGTATCTTTTATAAACACTATTTAATTCAGTAAGAACTGGAGTAGATAAACCATGTTGGAATCCATCTAGAATGAATGCTAATAAATTACCAAATGTCCCAAAAGCTTAAACTATTAGGAAATGGTAAATGTAATCTTTTCACCATGCTTCTAAGTTCTAACACTCCTCATGTGTTGGCCTAGACTCCCCATTAATAAGTAGGACCCTAAAAGTAAGATTTTTAATTTTAAATAGGAGGTAGAGTGGAGACAAAGTTTGATCTTAGGTCCACCTACTCAAATACATGATAAATTACCGATTATCCCAAAAACTTAAGCTATTAGAATATGGTGAATTTAACTATAATTCTAACAAAAGTGTCCAAAGTTAAATCATTCTACAAAAAGTTACACCCTATAGCAGTATTTTCCTTGAAAGAACTTATGGAAGCCTACAGTCCCAACTAAAGTGGCATTTTTCCTTTGGATAACAATAGCACTTGGGATGGGAAGAATCTTAATTGTTGACAATCTCAGAAAATAGTAATTGATTGTTGTAGACCAGTGTTGTATGCATAAGTGGGCTGGGGAGCTAGGAAGCACGGACACGGCAAAAGGGGAAGCATACCCGTGTCAGACATGTATTGGACATGGATACGCCTTGGACACAGCTGCGCATGTGCGTCTGAAATGTATCCAACCAAAAAAATTATTTTTTAATTGGGATATAGCGGGACATGGTCAGAACTAGGTATTGAAAAAATATATATATATGATCTGCACTGCCGCGGCCGTCATGTCACTGATCTTCTTCTTCTTCTTCGTTCGCTTCGCCCAGACCAACTTTTTCCTTTCATTTTGTTTAATCTGCTTCTTCTTTTTTTTTCGTGTGCCAAGTTTGACCCTTCAAGGCCTTCACTTGAGTTTTGAGCTGTCCAAACTTGTCTACTACTATTATTATTATTTCTACATAAAAGCAAAACTCCAGATAGGAAATCCAAAAAAAAAAAAGATAAATACATCCTTTTTTAGCTTAAATTTATAATATCTTTAACAATATATGAAAATAAATGCTTAACAATATATAAAAATGTTAAATAAAGATATATTTAATAATTAACAAATACACGTATCCCCACAGTACCTGTATCCTAATTTTTTAAGAATTGCCATATCACCGTACCATACCCGTATCAGTGCTTCTTAGGGGAACTTGCAGACACCTACTTCTCGATTGCTTTGGAGCATGGTTTTCAGTCTCTTTGGGCTTCATTGGGGTTTTTTTTTTTTTTCTTTGATAGGTAATTGAAGTTTTATTGATTAGAAAAGTACAGTGTGTTTACGATAGTAAACCCACTGCACTTGAAACAATTGGGCTTCATTGGGTTATACCATGTAGTCTAGTGGGCCGTTAACGAGTTGGCTGGCAGATTTGGTAGATGCAGCAATATAGAGATTTGGAACGCAGTCCCTCACTGTCTCATGTGGTGTATTTGGAGAGAGAGAAATGCTAGAAGTTTTGAAGGATTTGAAAATTGTCTTAGACCTAAAACTTTGATTCCCCATATCTTTACTTGAGTGGGTAAATGCTTCAGGTCTATTCTCCTTTGCAAGTTAACTTGAGATGCTTGAAAATGGTAATTTTAGAGCTTAATGTTGGGGTACCTTTTGTATACATCCCATGTATATGGGTTGTGCCTGTTACCTAAGTTTCTTTTTTCTTTTGATAATTTTTTTTACTTATCAAAAGAGGAAAGAATCCATGGGCCTGTGCCTAAGAAGAAGAAGAAAAATTTGACAAAACCCTGATAAAAAGAAAATCCTCAGATTATCCCTTTTTTTTCTTAATTCTACATCTTCCATTCATCTTATATTTAATCATCCCAAACTTCTTGTCATCCCCTCCTCAACTCTCCTGTCAATGGCACATGTTCCTTTAAGTTATAAGAGATAAAAGCCAACTCAAAAGTTCTACCATGATTTCCTATCAAAACACGACTCTTATTTGCAAGATGGTCCATGAAGATTGCCAATGGCAGTAAATGTAACTGATATAGAACAAAGATGCAATATAAGATAGATACAACAGTGATAAGGAATGCAAAGTGAAATGACAAGAAATAAATGGCACAAATGTTGACAAGAGAACAGCAATCAAGATATAGGTGGAGATAGAAGTTGACAGGCAGTTGGAGATGATGGAAGAGGAGAGCTGGTATAGGAAGAAAGAAACTATACATTGTAGGTTTTATATGCCAAAAGCAACTAAAATATGCATCGTAGCAATTTATTTACACAATCATAAAATAAATAAATAAAACTCAACAGAAAGGAATTTCCAAACACTCCCTTAAAATTTAATCAAAGTCCTGTCTCAAAAATGTAACCTCGTAATCTATAGATATATGTATACTCCAGCCTGGAGTACCAAATTGAATTTTCCGCATAACATTACCATGACATGAACACAACAAGAGAAATGCCGCGCGGGGGGGGGGGTGGGGGGAGCAGGACCCCTATTGAAATGAGAACTTACCATTTTGCTGAACTTTTCTATGGTGGTCAGTGGAATTGTGCCAAGTGCAATGATATTCCTTGTTCCCTCACTCTTAGAAAAGAAAAGAAAGAATATTAGAAAAAAGTGGAGGCAATGACGCACAACATACAAAATATATAAACATACACACGTCTATTTGTACATAAATACATACACCCATCTACATGGGCACACTCACAATTGCATAAATACATCCATGCACATACACAACACACATGCATACATATGGAGATGCTTATATAGATACGTTTGTGGAGTATATTCGATTCTAATAGATGTAATATCTATTTTAAGCTTCTGCAGACCACATGGGCTGATAATAGTATTGAGCTAAAACAAATGGAGCATAGGGGATCAAGTCATACAAACATGCAAAAACAGCAGTTCTTTTTTTTCTTTTTCTTTTTTGAAAAGTAATAAAGATGTATATTCAAAAATACTACCTCATGCAAAAAAAACAAAAGGCAGAAGAAAAAAGTACAGAGAAAAAGAAGATAAAAAACAGAAAGAAAAGATACTAATTACAAAGAAGGGAGCTAAGGAACATAGGGAGAGAATCACTAGAGGTGAGTCCCCAAGCCCTAGACCAATCAAAAAGGGAGCCACTAAAAGAAGCCAATAGCTGATCATCGAAACTATCCATGTCCTCAAACGTCCTCCAATTTCGCTCCCTCCACAAACACCACATTAAGCAAAGCGGAGCTAAATTCCAAATACTAGACGAATGCTTCCCAAGCCAATCCCACCAACCAAAGAGAGTATCCGCAACTGATATTGGCAAGACCCAAGAAATCCCAAAAGATCTAAACACCAAACTCCACAACCGGTAAGCCTTACCACAATGTAGTAGCAAATGATCCACCGTTTCACCATTACAACGACACATAATGCACCAGTCAATAACAGCAGTTCTAATTATCAGCAAGTTCTTTTTTTTTTTATTGGTCAGTTTACACATGCACTCCGTGGGTCTTGAACCCATAATCTCACCCTACACCTAGCTCTTACAAAGAGGAGGAGGTGCCAATTGAGCTAGAGCTCATTAGGCTAATTATCAACAACTTGTAAGGGCATTAATGTCATTATCATTTATATTAAATATAATAGGAGGGGAACCATAAATCTCTCCTGGGTTACCATACCAATTTTCTTCTCCTCTTCTTATTCTTCTTCTTTTTGCTTCTAATTATAAGCATTCATTATACACTACAACTTGCTACCAGAAATGATTATTTGATTACATCAGGGACCAATATTATATGAAATTGACTGCTAACGGAATCCAATGTCGTTTTATGTTCCATGCAATTCTTTTCTTTGTTTTAGTGTTTAAAATTGCAACTTATGAAAAGTATTTAATTCAAGCAGATAGAAAATCATTGAAGTCCTATGCATAAAACATCTTATCAACTGCACAACCCCCCCCCCCCCCCCCAAACCCAAAAAAAAAACCTAGAAGAAACAATTATAAATTTTGGTGCTACTTTAGGAAGCACAGACATTTCATTTAGGGTGCCGTACCCGTGTCATACTGGCCGTTTCATGCTATAATTTTTCAGAAATTTCTCATGTTGTTGTGTCTTACCCATATCCGTGTCAATGTCCGTGCTTACTAGGTGCTGCTACAACGGTACCTAAGGGTAATGGTCTTAAATTATATTATTCTCTCATGTCTTAAGTTCAACTCCCGACCCCACCCAAATTATTTTGTAATAACGGGCCGCCCAGTGGGAACCCATGGGCAGAAAAATCAACACATGGCCTGCCTCACCAGGCTACCCACGGGACTCAACAGTACCAGGCCGGGCCACCCATTAGCCTGGTGGGTTGGCGGGTTACTGGACCAGCCCGTGGGAATTGGGCTATTTGATGACCCTTAGGCCTTAGGTACCTTCATCATTCTACCGTGTTTTTTATGAGGCACACCATAGTATAAAGATGGACAAAAACCAGAACTTAGATTTGGAATGCAATGCACATTGAGGCCAGCAATATAGTCATATCAAGAAGAAAAAAAATTAACATGCAAAAAATATTTAATTCATACTTACCAGAAAAATTAGACGAAAATTGGTTACTATCAAGGTACCCGCCTCATCTGTATTAACAAGAACAACACCGTATCCCTGAAAGCAAAGTCCATATACCGAATATATCTTAGCCACGCATTTAGATAGCAGACAACCAGAAAAATGAGTAGAACAAAAATTGAGCCACTATTACTTATATATTAAGTACTGCAAAAACACTTATCGTCAATCTAACCACAGCTAGAAAGGTAACAAAAGATGTCGTTAATCCCTCGTCCACTATTTATTGATTAAATTCAAAGCACAACCATCACAACTTCCAATTTTTTTTAATTAGTATCTAAAACAAATTACAATCAAATCAACATGAGAAACTACTAGAATGCCGGAAATCAAATTCTTGAAAAAATTCTTATGTCCACTGACAATCCAATCCAATTTTGATTACAATAAGTAGCTACAATCTTATTTTTGCACAGTTTTCCCAATGCACTAGTTGGACATGACATTAACATTTGACACATCCTTCATCTAAAGCTAAAGCAATCCAGAACTGCAATGAAATGTAACTAGGTTTCTCAACAAAAAAAAAACGTACTAATTGAGGTTCTAAAATTATAAATATAACAAGCAATTGAAGCATAAACTGGACGCACCTCGACTATGACTTGTTCGGCTTCAAGCAGGAAATCGAATTTCACACGCGAAACGTACCGCGAATCGGGCTGTGAAAAAGAGAAAAAATACGAATTGGAAGAAAAAGGAAGAGAAATTCGATTAAGAACAAGAGCCCAAAATATAGAGAATTAGAGAGATGAGAGAGAGAGAGAGAGAAGAAGAAGAAGAAACCCTAGAATTGGATGGGAATTGGGAAGGGACCTCGATTTTGGTCCATTCGAGGGCGTCCCAGCTAGCGGTGGATTCCAATTTATCGGACTCGGAGGTGTCGCCGCGAAGCGACGTCGTTTGACCACCGCCGCTGCGCTGTCTTGGCGGTGCGGCCATGCGGCGAGTCGAGTTTGAATTGTTTTCGAGTTTTATCAGAGAGAGAGAGAAAGTCAGAGAAAGGGACTTGGGCGTTGTTGAAACCTTTGAACTTAGAGGATTCTCACTTTCTCTTTTTCTCTCCTTACCTGCCGTTCAAACAAGGAAAGACTTCAGGGACAGGTGGAGGATTTTGCTAATAATAATAATACTCACAATATACTCATCGTATGGCGTAGATGATTCATATATTACCTTACCCAACAACTATGTGTTCTTTCACAGCATGTGGAACACATTTTTAGAAAAACAAAACTTTAGCGTAATAAAGTTATGCCTATGACTAAAAATAATAGTTGTAAGTCTAGTTAACTCAACTTGTTGCTTAGAAAGATAAGGAAATTCCTGTTTGACGAAGTTGTTCATTTGTTCTAATAATGTTGTTTGTATTTTTTGAAAATACGTGTGAGTGAAAAAATATATGAAAATACGTGTAATGTTGTTTAAAAACTGAAAATTGTTGTTTGAATTGTGGTGCCAAACACCCCCTCAATTACTCGCAACTTTGCTAAATATGCTAGACATGTCAGTGATTTTTGTATATGTAGCCAATTTGCTTAGTTTTTCTTAATAAAATTGGCAACATTCTTCTTAGAGGGAAAAAAAAAACTTATTTCTTCGAACTCGATGTATTCCTATTAATAATAAAAAACTTGGTTTAAGGGTCTGTTTGAATATCACTTATTTTGTTGAAACTGAAAACTTATTGTTGAAAGTACGGTAGATAAAGGTAAAAGTTAGCTGAAATAGTACAGTGATGTCTATGAATAGTACCAAAAAGTGCAGTGTGGCTCATAAATAGTACAAAAAATAAACTAAATAGTAAAATAATTTTTATTTTTCATTAGTATCCAAACGGAGACTAAGTCTTAAATGACTTGGAGAAAAGAGATCATAATCAAGTCGCTTCAAAATGACACCCACTTCCTTGCGCAGATTGGGCGGCGCGTAGGCAAGGAAATAGTTTAGTCTATGTAGGTAAGGAAATGCAGTAACTCATTCCCTAGCCCGTCGAGCTATTTTACCACCAAACATATTAGTCTAGATGGAAGAAAAGTCACCAGACGTTAAACTTTTTTTACAAGTTGACTTGAACAGTTGTCCATAATAAAAGTTCATCATATTTCTACGATAAAATAAAATATAAAAAACTAGTTGAGTCCTATGTGTCGTGAAATAGGATATTTGAGGTTCGAATCAATCAAAATCAAATTGGTATCTTGGTCTGTCGTTATGGAACAGATGTTATAGGTCAAAAAAAGTGATGTTAACAGTAGACATAGATGAGTATTAAAGTGTGTTTGGATACCGTTTATTTTGCTAAAAATTGAAAACATTGTAGCAAAATAATTTTTAAATGTGTAAATAGTGCCGTGAGACCCATTTTTAATGAAAGTTTTGCTGAAAAAAGATGTTTGTGGGTTTCGTGAACAGTGCACAGGACCCACTGGAAGTGCATTGGCTTTGCTGAAACGCGCTTCTCAAAAAAAAAAAAAAAATCATTGACTTGAAAGTTTGTCAATTGAATTGTCGTGAAAATTATGTTATTTATAGCATTGCTCAGTAATAAACTCATTGACTTGAAGTGTCAATTGAATTACAAAACTCTTACCTAAATAAAGTCACACCTAATTTAGTTTATCCCTTGAATTAAAATTTTGATAATTTTTCTCTATTGGGCCACTAATCACTTATTCTCTTTATAATTCATACTTAATTTGTAAGTTAAATTTTATGTTAATCAAATTTCATACTAAAATTCAAATAATTATAAATAATATGGCTTTTAATCTAAAAAACATAAAATATTTTTTTGAAGTTTATCACACTGTCTAACTTGAAACATAATTCATTTAACGAAAAAATCCTTAAACCTAATGCAAAACATATATAAATGTAAAATAGAACCTGTATTCATCTGCCAATGATGTCTCTTATTTGTTTGTAAACAAGAATTATTTGATTTCTAATAATATAAAATTAGATATAACTTATTACTAATTCACCATTAAAAATTCTAATTATTATTATTGAAAGTGAATCATATTATTCATGGGAAAAATTGAATTTTTTTAAAAAAAAGAAAAAAAAGAAACCACTCCAAAATTTAAGAAGGTTCTTTTAACTTAACAATTTTTTATATTATACATTAAACATCAACTAGTGTGGAGAGTTGAAGACTAATTTTTCAGCTATTCGAAATTATAAGTTGTTTAAAGTTAATGGTCAATTAATCAAAATTATTTAATTAATGTTTCTCAAAAAAATTATTTAATTAATAATTGATTCGATAAGTTGTTTGTTCTTACCTAGCAAAGAACAAATTTAAAAAGAGAGAGAGAAGAATGTGTTAGTTAGGGGTGGCAAAATCTGACACGACCCGCGAACTCAACATGACTTACCCGTTTATAAACAGGTCATGGATTGAGACTAAACGGGTTCGGATCATATTCGGGTTAACACGGCTAACCCGTTTAATAAGCAGGTCGGGTTTGTGTTCAGCATATGAACCCGTCTTACCCATTTGACCCATTTAGCTTATAAAGTTATTAGTTATTTTGATATTATTACTTAATTTATGGTTGTTTTTATTTGTTTATTATTATATTTATAGTTGTAATTGTATTTTAATTTTATATACATGGGAATTGATAAAGATTATATTGGTTAAGTATGACCTATTAATTAAATAGATTATAAAATAGGTCATTTGTATTGACTTTTACATAACTTGTTAATTAAACGAGTCAAACGTGTTGGGTCAAGTTGATCTGTTTAATAAACAGGTCGTGTTTGGGTTGAGGATTCATGACACGTTTAGTAAATAAGTCGAGTTTGGGTCAACCCATATAGCCGAATACTCAAGACTCGACACGACACGAACCCGACTCACGAACATGAATTGCCACCCCTAGTGTTAGTCAATTTCAATTAGTGTTCATTTGGTTGGAAGCAATCCAAATCATGGATTGGAATGAATGGTTTAAATAAAGCAGTACGTATGAATTTCTTCTAAAGATGAAGTGTGTGAATGAATTTAGTCTTACAAAAATGTTGAAATATTAGATTGTAAATATTGTTTCAAACTATATGTACATCTTCCTTTTCGCGATGAGTCACGATCAACGTCACTAAACAAAACCTTAATATTATCCTATATGAAACAAACAAACATTTTATAGATGGAATAAAGTGTGAGAGGGTTTACATAATAACATAGGCAATTTGCTATAGTCACCATTATATATTGGTACCAATATTTTTGTCCCAATGCTAACTTTCATTTGCGATAACTTATAGATCAGCATCAACTAGTGACTTGATTCTCAAAAAAACTAGTGACTTAATATACGTGAGCACATTTTGGCATTAAGGCGGCGTTTCCGGTAATGTTTTATGATTTTTGAAAATGTTGAAAGATTCTTACGTTTAGTTACAAATCATACAATGAAATCTGATGTCAAGATATCTAGATTTCTCATGCCCCCTTCTATGGGAATGTGAATTCCTTTTGAAAAAGGTTGGTATCCACATTCCCATGCTAGATAAAGTTACATTTTATATAAATTGACAATTTTAATCATTCTCTCTATCCTTTTAACCAATAAATTTTCTTTAAAAAAAATATTATTATTATAAATTGACAATTTAATTAATTATTTTTGTATTATATATGCCATTTAAAAAAAATGTTATACTATAGTTTTATTGTATTTTCCACGATTTATAGTTTATATTTTTTGTCTCATAATTTATTTGAGGAAGATAATAAAAAAAAAGACTTGATGTTGTATTTACGAATCAAATGATATTTGGGGAAAGATAAATAATATATATATATATATATATATCATATCATATACTATAAGAGCTTTTAGAAATTTAAAACTTGCAATAATTTTTTAAAATATTTTATTATATATCTTTTTGCAAAAAAAAAACATTTGGTCATATTCTGGAGGATGTTAAAGCTTTGGCTTTGAACTTTGTATCAGCTACTTTTATTCACGTAAAGAGACAAGGGAATGCCATAGCAAATAAACTGGCTAAGGCTGCTAAAAATATTCCTTGTCCCCATGTTTGGTCGAATGACATCCTAAGTGATGTGCAACAGCTTGTAATCCATGATAGCATTCATTGATCAATAAAAGTATTGACTTGATTCTCAAAAAAAAAAAAAAAAAA
Source organism: Notholithocarpus densiflorus (assembly GCA_030021035.2). Taxonomy (NCBI): domain Eukaryota; kingdom Viridiplantae; phylum Streptophyta; class Magnoliopsida; order Fagales; family Fagaceae; genus Notholithocarpus; species Notholithocarpus densiflorus. The sequence continues at coordinate 722,583 of JARYZH020000138.1, read as the reverse complement.
AAAAGACTTGCTCATTATATGATATACAACATGTTCTTTTTACATAATAAGGATGGCGTTTAAACTTTAAAGTTCTAATTACTACTCATTTTTCCATTTTCTAACCATAAAATCAATTTTCTATTATTCCCATGCTAGATAAAGTTACATTTTATATAAATTGACAATTTTACTCATTCTCTCTATCATTTTAACCAATAAATTTTTTTTTAAAATTATTATTATAAATTGACAATTTAATTAATTATTTTTGTATTATATATGCCATTTAAAAAAATGTTATACTATAGTTTTATTGTATTTTCCACGATTTATAGTTTATATTTTGTGTCTCATAATTTATTTGGAGGAAGATTATAAATAAATAAATAAAAGACTTGATGCTATATTTACGAATCAAATGATATTTGGGGAAAGATAAATAATATATATAGGTACGCCCTTCAGCTTAGACTTGCAGACATGGTTTTTGAAGGGGATTCTGAAACTATCACAACTGCTATCAACTCGGGCACTCCTTGCTACAGCTCATTTGGTCATATTCTGGAGGATGTTAAAGCTTTGGCTTTGAACTTTGTATCAGCTACTTTTATTCACGTAAAGAGACAAGGGAATGCCATAGCAAATAAACTGGCTAAGGCTGCTAAAAATATTCCTTGTCCCCATGTTTGGTCGAATGACATCCTAAGTGATGTGCAACAGCTTGTAATCCATGATAGCATTCATTGATCAATAAAAGTTTATTATTTTTTAATTTGAAAAAAAAAATAGTGATATCTAATCTATATAGATCATATACTATATAATAAAAATTGGGCTTAGACGCTGTGGTTGTGCCAAGTGGCGACACCGAATTGCAGAAATTTTTTAGACTTTTAGATTTTAAAAAGAAAACATTTACATAAAAAAAAGTCTAATACATCTTAAATTGCAGCAAAGTAAACATAGTGTAATCTAATTCTTCTTATTTTTTAATTACTCCACTAAAAAAATGGTATAATGCATCTTAAATTGCAGCAATCATATCCTACACTAAAAAAAAGAGGTCTAATGCATCTTAGATTGCAGCAACGTATACTATTCTAAGTCAAAAGGTCTAATGCATCTTAAATTGCAGTAACCGTACACTAAAAAGAAGAGGTCTAATGCATCTTAAATTGCAACAATATTTATAAAATATTTTAAATATATATAAATATATAATTAAATTACAATTTTACTACTAAGAGCTTTTAGAAATTTAAAACTTGCCATAATTTTTTAAAATATTTTATTATATATCTTTTTGCAAAAAAAAAAAAAAAAAAAAAAAAAAAAAAAAAAAAAAACCTTACATAATATACATTTTCTATGTAACTTAATTTTAAAAAATATTTTTACTATCTTTTTTGTTATTAGATTTGGTTGTATTATCAAAAAATATATTTTTAAAATTTATATATAATTTTTTTATTAAGCCATGCATCACATGGCTTAATCAAGAATCATGTGTAAATTAATGAAAATAAAAAAAAATTTATATTAATTAAAATTAAATAGATAATAAAAATAGAGTAATCTTTTACTCTATTTTTTTTTTAAATAGAAGTAACCTTTTATTTTAAGTTATATAATGAATGCATATTGTTTAAGATTAAGTTTTTATTAAAAAAAAACATATATAAGTCCAAAATTAATTGAATGGAATATGGTAGATAACTATGCAACTAATATAAAAGGAGATGCCTGAAAAATATAAAGAGAGTTTGTATAATTAAAACTCAAGTGCATATTTAAATGAAAAACCTTGAATTCAATAATTAAAAAATAATAATTGAAAGCATATTTAAGTTGTAACCTCAATGTAATAGTTAAGAATTATGAACAACTCAAATTACTAAACATTAAAAAATAAAAGTAGATAAACTTACATAAGAATTGAATTTTTGTATTTTAAGCCGAATTTCACCCTATCAAAACAAAATGTGTAAATATAAATTTTAATAAATTTTTTTGAGAAAAAATTTTGATCGAGTGCTTCAGAACCTCAATGAAACTCCTTGGAAAAAAAAATAAAAACAACATGAATAATAAAAAAAACAAACAAACAAAATTGGGAATTTATTTTTTGAAGCAAAGAGGGACTGAATTTGAGAAAAAAAAAAAAAACCCTAAAAAATGATAGATACTTGGACGTTCAAAATATTAATGAAATAAATCATGAATCTGGCTTTATTATTTATAGTGACCTGAAAATCTAAAGATGAGAGTCATGGTATAATAAATCTATTATCCATAATCATTACTATATTTATCTAACAAACAAAATTTCAACCATGGTAAACTTCAACCCCAAAAAAAAAGTTGATAAGAAATTGTTTCTATTTAAAAAAATAATTTTAAGTTGTGAAGAATTTGTTATAAGCAAAAAAGAGAAGGAATTTATTTAAAATCAAATATCATAAAATCAAGTTGTTAATGTTAATTACTGTGGGGACAATAACCAAGAGTCACGCATCTTGGGCTGTGGGCTTAATCCGAGGAAGACTCATGGGCCGAACAGTGTGGCATTTATTAAACATTCTACTTTCAGAAGATTCGCACATAGGAAATGGCGATTCTGTCCGAGGAGGGTGTAGTCCTCGGATTAGAAGAGTTCGGTTCAAGGATGAATCCCAGTGATTGAAGTAATCCTCCTGGAATCCCCAATGACAGAAATGACCTTTGTGAACTTACTAGGAAGGAAAAGATCCCCAAAATATCTGAAGAAAGGCTGCTACCACCACATTGAATACCCTGCAACTACTTTTCTGGCCGCATTTATGTGGAGAAGACTTCTGAACAGTGCTACCAAGACTATTACCTCTCACAGGGAAGCCAAAGAAAAGATCTGATGGGACAAGTATCAAGAGACGCCTTAGATGAATGACAAGTGTAAGGTTAGGATGATTAGAAGATGATTACATAGTGTAACTCCCCCTCCATTGTAAGGGGGAGAATTTTTTGGGCTGAAGAAAAAAAGATCGAAAAGAAAAGAAAAGAAGAAAAGAACTAGAGCATGAATTACATAACATGATGTCTCCTCGGACCGAAATAAAACTTATTTATACCAAATTATCTCGATATGCTTTGAGCCTTTGATCAGCTTTCTAGTTCGTTTCTAAGAATAGGTTGAACGTAGTCCTCGCCATTCGGACCTAATTCTTTAACCCACTCTCTGCAAATTTATTGCAGTGGACTTATTGGGCCCAGGTCCTGCATACTTTGGACTTGAGTGCACAATTTGTTGCCCTACAATTACAATTTTTTTTCCCAATTATACGGTAAAGATCAAGTTGTTAACATTATTAGCTTCTTCTTTTTTTTGTTATCCAAAAATTTGATATTTATCCAAAAAATAAATAAGTTAAAACAAAATATATTTGAAAAAAAATAGATAACAAATTTATTATTAATTCCTCCCCATGTGTATATCCTCCCAATGAAAGTGGTTTTTTTTTTTTTTTTTATGGGATTAGCTATACTTCTCCGTACACAACTACACATTTTAATATTTTATGCTTGGATTTTTTTTTTCTTTCTATCCTATTATTTTAGGCTTTGTTGATAATATTTAGGCAATTGTAGGTTGTAGTTGTATGGCACCAACAAACTAAATTTACTTCTCAAAGAAGTAAACCAACTAAATTTGATCTCTTTTTAAAATTTTACTTTTTGTTGAATGTAGGTTGCATGTTTTGTTAAAACACTTATTTTTTAATGTAAGTTGCATGTTTTGTTAAAATTGCTTTTTTTTATAATACACTACACGTAAAAATAAGGATTAGATGGATTAGATGAAGAATTTGGATTGTAATCAAATTAATATTTTTATCAACTTAGAAATTATTAGAGAAGAAAAATTATATATATTTTTAAAATCTAAATATATATATATCTATTTCTTTTAAATCTATAAAAAAAAAATTCTACAATTTTTTACGTGTAGTAAAAAATTTATGGAAGTGTGAAGCTGAACTTTATTTTAAGTGTTCTACTTATCAACTTATAAATTATAATAAGATAAGGATTAGTTGAAGAATTTGGATTGTAATATAATCAAAAAATTTATCAACTTAGAAATTATAGGAGAAGAAGATAAGAACATATGTATATATATATAATATTTTAAAAATCTAAAAAAAAAATCCTGCAATTTGGTGAAGTCACTTGGTGTAACCACGACTTCTAAGCCCAACTTTTATTATATAGTACTAGTTATAGGCCCGTGCATTGCACAGCTTTATGAAAAAGCTTATAAAATAAATGTATAAATAATTATATATTTTAATAGATTCAATAAAGATTAAAAAAAAAAAATTTATCAAGTGTAAATAATTATCTCACTAAAATAAGGGGTAAGATTTCTTCCTAAAACTAAATTAAATTGATAACTCCAAATTGAATTTTAAATTGATAATTATTTAATAAAAACGTACTAAACAATTGATATAATCTTAATAATATTATAAATTAAAATTAAAGTTGATAATTCAAGAATACACGTGTAGAACATCTTGATAATTTGATGTAACATAAAAATCAAATAAGAAAATTGTTAAAATTAATCTATTAATTCTAACCATATTTAATAATTAATTCTAAGACTCTAACCCTAAGCATATAAATTAGATCAAAGCTAAGAAAATTAGTTTAAACAAAAGGCAACCAATACACAAAACCTAATCAATTTAATAAAAACAAAATACAAAAACAAAGAAGGAGCCTTTAGAAACTTGACAATGTTTTCGAATGTTTTGAATTCATTAATTAAAATCACGTGAAGACAAAAAAAACCAATAATAACACTAAAGAAAATAAACAAAATGAAAATAATAATAATAATAATAATAATAATAATAATAATAATAATAATAATAAAAGAATAAAGAGTGCATACCTGCATTGTCATGAGATTTAGGCATTCACATATTGAAATAAGCTTCACTCCAAAAAGGATATATAGGGTTATATATATTGGTAGAATTCCATTTGAAATATAATTCATTTAAATCTTATTGAAATTAAAGATATCTAATCAATGTGTTTGTTTTTATCTCATAAAAATTGGAATTAAAAAAAGGTCATATGAATAGATTAAAAAAAAAAAAAAACAGAGTTGATTCAACATAACGTAACATATAAAAAATTAAAAATTAAAAAAAAAAAGAGAGAGAAAGAGAACGTGGTTGATAGCTATAAGGAATTTTGATATAAATATATATATATATATATTTTAAATGTCACCAACGTAGAAATTATCAAATTAATGGAGATATATACTGTTTTTTGGGATAGATAGAGGTTATCAAATTATTGGAGATATATGTTGTTTCTTGGGATAGATTTATATTAATCACCTCTTGAAAAATTTGGATTGTGCTTATCCCTTAATAATCAAGTTTTGTAGCTTGATATTCTGATAAAATAATATTAATTTAGTAATATTAAAATTTTGAAAATTTAGATGATAAATATTATCTAAATTAAATTTTTGTATGTTAAATATTATCCCCTAATTTAAGAAATATATCCTAACAAATAAAAAAATAATGTTAATTAGATGATAAATATTATCTAAATTAATTTTTTGTATGTTAAATATTATCCCTTAATTTAAGAAATATATCTTAACAAATAAAAAATAATGTTAATCTAATTTTATTTAATGATAGGAATAAATTAGAATCCTGGTAGTATACTATTCTTTTTTAGTTCTTTAAAAATCTAAAAATTTAATAAAATTTTTGCAATTTTGTGAAGCCACGTGATGCTGTTTTAATATTAAGAACTTCCCACATTCTTGTGACTCTAACTCTAATTGGTGGGCCGGGCCAATTGTACTCTTTATTTTGAAGTTTTAATATACATCTATCTTTCGTCAAAAAAAAAAAAAACTCTAATATTCCAATCGTCTTTTTCAGTGTTGATTTCATCCAAGAAATTATATCTTTGATTTTGTCTATCCATTCTGATAAAATAATATAAAAAATAATAATTAGCATTTACCTAAAAACAAAAGAAATTTTGATAGAGAAAAGGAACCGTATAATGGGTATTAGTTATGAATTATTTGATATATATATATATATATTTATATATATATACTCCACATTGAAGAATTTTACATGAACAAAAAGTCTAAAGCTAATTAAACCACCATGTGATATGCCAATTGCTGGCCACGTGAAGTATATACTTTTATATCCTTAAAACTAAGATGCCACATATGTCAGAGAGGAAAAGTATATATATATATATCCTCTCTTGAATTTTAAAGTTTCAACCTCACGGGGTCTTATTGGCCAAGGAAGCACGGCACTGTTTTATACGTAACCTACGTCTTCATCTTCAGATTAATTGCTTTAATCAAATTAAGATTTTTATCCACTTAAAAATTATAGTTGAAGAAAAATTATATCTACTTAGAAATTATAGTTGAAGAGAACTTATATATATTTTTTCTTAAAATCTAAAAATTTAAGAAAATTTCTGTAATTTGGTGAAGCCACTTGGCATAACCACGATGTCTAAACCCAACTTTTATTATATATACTAGTTACTAACCCGTGAAAACAAAATTTATACACATTCACTTTTATTGGTACAATCATTTGAAAACAATTCTAACTAATACCCAAATGTAAGAGACACATTGACTTACTATTTAAAGTAGCCTTCTGAAGAATTTACACTTATTGTGCAACTGAGCCTTAATTTCTCATCAACGGTTAGAAATATAAACTGCAAATATATAAATAAAGACCATGACTTGAGAAGGATGCATTAAACTTCAAATTAGAGTAGTAATGTTACTTTCTCAATCTTTGCTCAGTTGTAATAATAATATAGAGGAAATTCAAAACATGGAAAGAAAATAAAAATTACAACAATTAATTCCATTATCTTTCATGCTATACTTTGTAATTGTACGGAATTAAGTCAACTCAATTTAAGTAGTTGTAATAAAATTGGCTTCTACTATTCTCTATTCTATAGAGATATGAACATATTGGATTTCTCAAACAATTACCGGTATTGCAATAAAATGATTTATTATTGAAAATAAGAAACAATTAAGCTCATCCCTTAAAGATTTACCTCTTGTACTAGGTAATTTCCATTCAAAATTTAAAATAGATTATTTGCCTTACCTAGATGTTTTCCTTGTGGTGAGGACAAATAAAATGAGACAGGTGCTGCATGACCTTCAAAGCAAAAAAGCTTTCTTCTAGTCAAATACAAAACTCGTCAAGAGGAGTAAGAGAGAAAGAAATTACTCAATGAAAAACCATGGTGAATGGAGAAAAGATTTTTGAACTTCCAAAGATCCACACAAATTTTAGCCATAGGTGCAAATTGCCAAGTTAAGAAATATAAATATTGATCTACAGGTGCAATTTTTAAATAGAAAATAGCAATTTCATGAACAAAAACCCTAGCAACCAAATAGAAAAACTATAACCTTGATTTGATTTCTCATTTATCAATGATGGTGACTGGAGAATAAGTTGATTTAGTCCATAAGAGTGGCCCTGAGTAATTGCCGATGGCAAGTGCCAAAAATAGTAAGTAAATCAAATCAAAGAAGGAGAGAGTATAAATTATTTCACGAAATCAAAGATCTCTTTACATCCCATAAAATTTAAAATAAAGAAGAAAATCTCTCTATAGCTTAAGAAACACAATATACTAAAATTAAAGAGAAAATTTTCAGAGGACAAAATATTATAGATAATTTAAAAGAATTTTGGTTTAATTCCTGAACACCGCAACTCCATAAAATTCATACTAATAATAATATTTTATGATTGCACAGTTAGAATTTTGGTTTAATTCTTGAACACTGACTTGGAAATTGATTATAAGAGTATTCAATGGTGAACAAAGTACTATGTATTAATTAATATATAAACAAAACTAACCTTACAAAAGCTGAACTTTATAAGCTAAAATCTATACCGTGCGTTGTAGATCTTGAATGCTACCGTGCGTTTAGGGCTTCCTACGTCTGGAGAGAGAGTTTGCAGAAACCAAAGAAATTCTCTCTATAGCTTAAGAAACACAATATACTAAAATTAAAGAGAGAAAATTTTCGGAGGACAAAATATTATAGATAATTTAAAAGAATTTTGGTTTAATTCCTGAACACCGCAACTCCATAAAATTCATACTAATAATAATATTTTATGATTGCGCAGTTAGAATTTTGGTTTAATTCTTGAACACTGACTTGGAAATTTATTATATGAGTATTCAATGGTGAACAAAGTACTATGTATTAATTAATATATAAACAAAACTAACCTTACAAAAGCTGAACTTTATAAGCTAAAATCTTATACCGTGCATTGTAGATCTTGAATGCTATACCGTGCGTTTAGGGCTTCCTACGTCGAGAGAGAGAGAGTTTGCAGAAACCGTGGCTTTATATTTCTTAACTTGAGAGAGGGGTAAGGTTGCTAGGGTTTTGAGGAGTTATAATGTTTTTATTTTTATTTTTTATTTTTTAAATATTATGCTGATGTGAAAAATTATGGTGCCAGCATAGGCTTCGGTTTTATATATATATATATATATATATAGATATATAGATAATATGATGATATGATATGATATGATTTTTGTTAATCTATTACATTTTTTTTAGTAAAGGATAATTAAAATTTTTATTTGATGAACACAAAAACTTAATAAATTAATAATAATATATCAATCTCTTCTTTGGATAGAAATAAAAATATATCTATACTACTATTGATGGTAGTATCCTATTTGAATCAAGATCCATCAAAATTAATCTCTTTAAAATAAAATCATCCATGGAGGGTAGTTGTTGCTTTGAAAAACCTGGTTCTCAAGATTCAAGAGTTCCTCTCAATCCACACTCTTGATTTCATGAAAATCAAAATAAGGGAAATTAAATCAATTAGGTATATAGGACAGTAGGAGAGCTTTTGTGTCGATGATTTTTTAAAAAAAAATAATTCTAGTTAGACGTTGTTTTGTATTCTAACGTGGAATGGAGTACTTTTTTTTCTTTTGAAATGGTAATTTAAGATGTACTAGACTACTAATAGATTGATAATGTCTCTGTATATTTTTAAAGAGTAGTGGGGATGTAAAGAACTCTACTTAATTAGTACAATATCCTAAAAACTCTAGAGGATATGAATCTAGTAATATTTGCCTTATCTTCCTGTAGAGCTCTTTGTAATTATATAATACTTTTTTATAAAGTCGTGTACGTAGGGTAGAGAATTTGAAATTAAATAGATATAAAATTTATCAAATGGAAATTATATATTTATATTTGTGTTGATAAAAGAAAAGACTTAATTAATATTATCTTTATCTTCAACGAGATTGATTTGAGCTTGGACTCTGCATTGTAATTGTATATAAACATCAATACTCATCCGCCCTTCTCATCCCCTATATAAAACCAACTCCTCCCACTATCAAAGGTGACAACTTTCCTTGCTTCCCAGGAAACCTAGAAAATCCCTCATCCATCCAAGAAAGCAAGAACGTATACCTAGCCATGCAGCCGCAGCCGCAACCACACGTCGTGAGAATCCCCAATCCACAGCCACCGCCACCGCCACCGCCAGACAACAGTTCAGCCATATATTGGTGGAAGACCACTGCCTGCTCCATTTTGATTTATTGCATTTTAATGGTACTCGCCCTCCCAGTCGCTGTTGCAATAGTATATTTAATTATTCATGTACGCTATAAAAATCAGCCTAAGATGTTCTGCACATGCACTCGTCATTAGCAAGATCGAGCCTTGAGCAGTGTGTTCTTGGTAATATTATTTTCTTCATTATTATTATTTATTTTTTTCTTTTTTCTTTTACTTGTTTGTGTACACTTTTGTTGTATAATCCTACATGGATTTTTGTTGTCTTTGATAATTGTGGATTATATTGAGCTTAGAATTATTACATAGATATAGGTTAATGATTGTTTGACAATAAATTACTCATATTACAACCCAATGCTATGTTATGTTTGATAACCTACTGATAGTTCTGCACTTCTGCTACAATGGTTTTTTTTGTTTTTTTTTTATTTTTTTTTATTTTTTTTTATTAAAAAAAAAAAATCAAATCAAATCAAACTGTTCGTCGGGAAGAATGAATTATGGGCGAGAAACTTGGTTCTTAGAGGGCTGACTGTTTTTTTTAACTCTTTCTTAATTCTCTTAAGCACAATTATTTTTTCCAACACCAGATTTAGCTAACCTAAATTTTTTTTTTTTACCTACTCAACCTAATAATAACTTATTACAAGGTTACTAGTTTATTTGATTTGTCTCAAAAAAAAGAAAAAGAAAAAAAAGTAACAGGTCAATTGCACCATCGTAACATGCAAAATTGTCCAAACTTTAACTATGAAAAACTAATTCAAACTTATGAAACAAAAAAAAATTTATGTTAAATTGAATTGATATAATTTTGGATGAACTTATTTTCATCTTTCAATAGAATTTACAGTTTATTGTTTAAACCTCTTTTTCAATGTAAAGAGTTACAGATGGATGGGAATAGACTTTCAACACTAGGAGGATAGTGATAAGAACCAAAACATAGTTTGAGAAAGTCAAATACGGAAAACCCTTTCCTTGTATGATATATTCTCCTATGAATCTTTTATTCCTTGGATTACAAGCTGACTTATCTTCTAAAATTTTCCTTATTTGTTAACTTGTCTTCTAAAATATTCCTTATTTTTCAATCAGGTCCAGAAGTACGTTTATTGATACGCTACCACATCAATATCAAGTTGAAAAACTAGTTAAAATTTACTTATGTAGGATTGAACATGGGGATAATTTTAATTGTTTTTTTTTTTAATTTTATGTGATTTCCATAACCCTAGGTTTAGGGTTATTATTTCCTTGAATTTTAGGAATATTTAGTGCTTTTCTAGCCAAATTAGGATATCAATTCGGATCTCTTCTAGAATATTTTTACTTGAAAAATAAGTATTTTTTGGAGACATTAAATATGCCTACAATATGCAAAATGAAAATTGAGGTTCAGAATTTCATGAATAATAATATTTTTATAGTGGTTATTTCTTTTTCTAATGGATTCGATTCACAGGAATCCTATGTAAGAATTTTGTTAGTTCATTATTTGCTTTCTTTTCTTTTTTCTTTTTTCTAAATTTGTGCTGATTTAAATACTTTGAATATATGCATAAAATGTTACAAAAGATACTTTTTCTTTTTTAGATCTTACTCGTTTGTTTTTCACTTTTGAACTATTCCCTACCATAATTACTTTTGATCAATTCATTCGATTTTGGCGTTGCATTTGATAAAAATATTTACTTGAACAGTAATCCATTGGCAAATTCGAGAATTATTATCTAGCTGTAATTTTTTACCAAAGAAAAAGTATCTAGTCGTAATATATATATATAAAGTTGGATTATAATAATTTACCCTCATATCAAATACAAAGTTGGATTGTAAAAGTAAAACGAAAGAAAATACAGAATACAATGTGTTAATGATATATAATGAGCTTCACAGCCACACAAGAATCTTCTATTTAATACAAAACAAAATAATGGTTAACAATATAGATGAACATTGATAATAAATGTTATCCCAAACACGAGTTGTCCCAACATAAGTTGTCGTATCTTCAAGGGTATACGCCAAGTGAAACTTTTTCTTTAGGTTCAGTATATGGTACAGGTACACAACTTCCAAGAAAATTCAATAGAAGGGTGCAACTGTACAATTACAACAAATATGACTTTTTTCAACGGTTAAAACCCTTAAAAAAAAGTATTAAAAAATGAAAAAAAATTATTTTAAGAGTACAATTGATCCTTGATAACCTTCGAAACAAATATAGTCAAAAAGAAAATTTTAAAGGCCTTCGTGGCTCTCAAAACAAGTGCTCTAATATTATTTGAGGGTCAAGAGACCCTTAAATAGTCTTTTACCAATATTTAAAAGATTTATATTTACAACCCTTGATAAATAAGGTTATTTAAGGAGTCTCTTGATCCTCAAAATAAGATTTTTATTTTATTCATAAAAAAAAAAATACCACAATCATGCACAATATAAATATATATATATATATATTTATATATATGCACACAAAAATTCACAATTGTTGAGATGATATGCTATGATATTGATGTATAGCAAAAGTAGTATATTGCTACAATTACACTTTCTTTGATCTATAAACTCAAACCTACAAATTATTGTCAATTGTTGTTTAAGAGAAAAGATATCAACAACCACACTTTGTACAAAGACAAAATCTGTCCAAGAGTTAAAAGTTTTGATACATTTTATTCTTCATCATCATCTCCAAAGCAAGAAGTTATCAGCTAGTACAATTGAACATTTCAGCCATTATGGGTGCCCTCAAGTTTCTGAAAAAGAGAGAATGATACCAAAAGTTTGTTAATTTCCCAACAAATATATCTACACACCTTTCATGGGAGTGTCTGACTTGGTATAGCAACCAGATGCAAATGGCAAGCAAAAGACATATCTGTATTGCATGCTTCACCTTGAAGCCTTTTGACCACTGATTTCTACAAGGTGATTGTTTCAACATAGTTGATTCTTGAAAATATGTCTACCAAATATCAGCAGCAAGTGGGGAGCCCAATCTGCATGACTGGGAAGGCCAAATTATAAGGAAATAAGCAGAAAAGAAGTCAACCACTCTAAAAAGGCAAAGTCCATAAAATAATAAAGCCTAAATTTCAACTTGATTGAAACCAAACTAAAGACATCAGAAAGAATCAATGTCGCATGGAAACTAATATTACCCGTCCTACCAAATATCAGTAGTGAGTGGAGAACCAAGCAAGCTAATTTAACATCCATACTCCAAAACCCAGAACAGGGGTCACAATCATTAACAATCTTTGCTTAGATATATCAAACCAAAAAAAAAAAAAAAAGAGTCCATCTTTCAGCATATCCAAATAACAAGTATACTTGATCAGCAAATAAAGAAAAAAAAAAAAATAGAATCTTTCAGAAAAACAGAACACAGTAACATAAATTTTATCCCCCATTGTTGTATGCTCAAATGCAAAATCAAGGAAGTCTTTAATTCCTTGTCTATACTCAGGAAGAGCTCTATTCCTGAGCTTTACCCAATTCTGTTCCATCTAAAGTTGGATTAAAATTTTTTTTAAATCTTCAATGAGAGACACACCTTAAGTTGTCCTCAACCGGAAAAGAGTACTAAATCCAGTGGAAAAGCCTGCATAAAAGAATATTTCAACGTAGTGTTTGAGACATTATATAATACAATAGATAAAATACACAAAATAGAATAAAGTACTTGATGATCTTAAGCTCTAAGGATATGATAAAAGAGGAACCAGAAACAATCTACCAGCCCACTGTTTCTATGACTAGAAACAGTTTTTTTTTTTTTGTGAAAAATTTATTTGGTCATTTAGAAAGTGTATTTACTATTTCGTGCATATACGTGTTAATGTAGCAAATCAGAAACTCATTGGCAAGCTGAGCAGAAACTTTTCAAGAAGTGACTGCTAAGAACTGTCAGAAACTAGACAACAAGAACAGCCCAAAAATAGTATAAGTAAATATCAAATAATGGGAGATCAAGGGGATTCTAACAACAAACATCCAAAGTTCATAAAACAAACTAGTAGTTGACTTATGTACATTTTTTAGATCAAGGGGATTCTCCTTGTTGCAGCATCATTGTCATCAATCAACTTTATGTTGCTGCCATTTTTAAGTTTATTTAACTTATTTATTTATAGTTTCATGTTTGTTAGAACTTCACTTTCTCAAATAGGAGAGATCCTAATGCTTTAAGTGAATAAACAAACCCAAACCTTGACATATCTTAATACTTCAAGTAAATAAGCAAATCCAAACCAACACTAACAACGAAAATTATTGCATTCATTTACTTATGTAGAAGCCCACGGTCATGTCCTAAAACAGGTATTTATGGATGTAGTGTAAGACACACACACACACACACAGACAAAAACATTGTATATCACAAGAATAGGGATAACTCACCTGCCCAGAATGAAAGAAATAATTCTCCCCGGCCAATTTTGTTGGTGTTGACTGATAGAAGTTGTAGCAGGTCCAAGCAAGCTGCAAAAGAAGAAATAATAGAATCTAGTCAACTGCCAAAAGAGCGATAGCTGTACAAGGCATGACATAATGGATAGAATGGGATCAATGGTGCAAGGAAATACCAACCATCCCACCTCCCCCCCCGTCCCACTCCCCCAAAAAAGGATAAGAAATTAAAAATACTATATTGCATCTCATCTTGATCTCTTGCCCCTTTATCAAAGCACATGAGCGCTCTAGATTCATGGAATCTCCAAACAAGTTTTAGATTTAAAAAAAATCTTTTGAATTGGATCGATGTTTTAAGATTGCAAGATTTCTCGACAATCAAACAGATAAATAGAAGAGGAGAGAGAGAGAGAGAGTACCAAAAACGCAGCGATGCTAAGAAGAGGCCATGAATCATCAGTAAAAGGAGAAGAAGGTGAAGCGCTGCTTCATCTTCTTCTTCCTTAGCATTCCTCTTTTGCTCTTCTTCTTCTAGTGGTGTGTGTGGCTGAGACTGAATAATATACGCAAAAAAAAAAAAGTATTGAAGTTTGAAGTCAGTGCTTCTGTTGTTGTTGTGAGTCTTGTGACTTTGTGATTTGATTTGAAGTACAAAACTAAAAGAATGAGTTGAAGTGGAAATATGCAAAAGTCATAGAAGATTTCTTGATCACTGATCAAAAGAATGAAAAGACAGTAGGACTTTTGCTACATTTCCACAACTGAGAAGTGCAAAATATCTGAGATATATAGCAATATCAGAAAACCAGATCATGATATGGAAGATATTTTTATCGTAAACCTATGTAAAGGGGAAAAACTAAATAAGAAAAATCAGATAGATCCCAGTCATATAACAGCTCACCACATATATACAGAACAATCGGAAGGTAATTTTTTTTTTTTTTTTAAAAAGCAGGGAGTGGGGTGGGAAAGAAGAAGAATTTTGGCACTCTGAAGTTGAGTCAGCACATATGTTCTGAAGACTAAACATGGCTAATAGAATCTGCAGGTCGGCTTTAAATTATATACCTTGTAATTTCTATAGAAGTAAAGTTCTATGTAAAAAGCATGTGCAATTGAGATCCACCTAGACTTTCACTGAAGACTGAACAAATTGCTCTGATAACATAAGTACATCGTAAGAGCAAAAGCAAGAAGAAAAAGCACCACTTTGCAATCGATCAAATAAACCTCAAACTGCATTATGAAACATTCCACATGCTTCATTGACCCTACCAGATAAATGTGGAGCTCAAAGTGTTCGCTATCAAACAAATGCAGATTTTGGGCAAATTTCCAATATGTTGTCTGCAATAGATGAAGAGCAAAAGAAAATTTTAACAAACATCAGCTCTCCACAAACTGGTAAACATGGCACTAGAAATTTAGTCTTCAATCGCAATATTCATATAACCACCTAAACAAGAATGCCTTAAAAATAGAAGCAATAAGCATTTCCAGCATATTAAAAAAGATTACTCAGTCAATCAGCAAATTAGTGGAAATAGTGTAGGTTATACACTCATCACAGGATCCTAGAATAATACAAGATGAAGCATTTCAAGCATAGTTAATAACACATACAGTTATTTGTGTTATTAACTTATTATTGTTATAAGTTTAAGAAGCGAGAATGCCAAAAAGAAGTATATAAAAAATTGGTAAAATAAAAAAAAACTTTTCAAGAAGTATACTTTTTACACACCACACATTAAACACAAAAACTGCACACACATATAGTGCAAATGATGAAACTTGTGGTCATAGACATGACAACTGAAAAATACAAGAAGCTTACTAAATTTCTCTGATATACAGGCCATAAAATCAAAATTACACATTTTACAGTTACAATAAAAGGATTGTTCTTCTCAAAAAACGAAGGAAAATTTTCTAATTCTAGGGGATTGAATGAAACTTCACATATTGGCTATGAGTTACTTCAGAACATGTATTAAAAGAACATAGAGAACATGTACACCCTTCAGTACATTTAAGTAAGACATCTAGGCAATAGCTCTTAAGTCACAGAGCAAAATTTAACTACAATATGATTATACAAGTCTGGCTGTAATGTGGGCTATACCAATGATATAGAGAAGATTTACAATTAAATGGAACCTACCCTACAGAATATGAATTTAACCATGCATATCCATATCTTCCTCAATGAAATTACCCCACACAAAAATAGAGAATGGAACCATATGGATTGAATTATGCAAATCCATGTGGTCTTCAAGTGAGGTATTGACCCACACAAAAATAGATAATAATATTATTGCAGGCCGCTACCTAATTACAATAAGGACAAACATAAAATTGCTTTCAACCATGTTTGCCATTATCTTTCATAAGAGAATGCAATGCACATTTATATCATAAGCAAGCTTCGCTAAGCTTAATTAAAACCTGATGTTTTCCCCTCTCTCTATCTCTCTCTTCTTAATACAAATGCACACACTAACACAAAATGCACCCAGACTGTTCAATACACTACATGTAGTTTGTCACTCTCTCATTCATTATCCGAATTCCTGACCGCTATAGTATGTGAAATAGGTGTCCTCTGAATCATTTTTACATTATGAGAGGCTAGGGGAACAGATGAAGAGTCCCTGAACCAAGAGTGTGAGTGTTTGACAAATAGACTCAATCTCCTCCTCCTCCTCCAACATGAGTAACATAGCCACATTATAAAGAAGTCACATGTGGCAAAACTAAAATACGAGTACAAACCTCAAATTGTTCCAAGGTAGAATACAATTTATTGGCTGAATACAAGTACATGATTGTTCTTGTCTTACTTAAAGCACAATTCATCAGACAGTTTTTCTTACCCTGCCAAATGAAAACTATTTCATTCTCATTCAATTCCAATGCATCAATTTTACTAAGAAAAAATTCAAACTTACAATCAAAAAAAGATTTTATATACAAAATTGAATCAGGCTAAAGCTTCAGATTAGACCTAAAACAAAAATGAACCAGGAAATGCATAGAAAAATGAAGAAAATGAGAAATAATGTAATCCACACCTTCTGCTTTTTTAAAGCCAGGAATCTATTTTGAATCAAAGCCACTTTGGCGTGATTCCAATTCCAAAGTATCCAAACCCTAGCCCCTAATTTATACTATATTACTTGCTCTCTAAGCCCCTAAAACACTAGGACTACGCAAAATTGGACTAATACTTTGTAGTCTCTCTACCAGTGAAGAGAATGACAGAGAGAAAGCGAGAGAGATTAGGACAACTTCAATTTTTTCTTTTCTCGGGAAACAAACAGAGAGTTAGATAGAGAGAGACCTGTAATCGAACGAAGAAGTGGAGGAGATGATGTTTCCGACCACCATGCCCTTAGTTCGTCATCGGAGATGATATCGCCGCCCACCGTGCCTCAAATAGTCGCCGGAGCTAAGTCGTCGACCACCGCACCTTTGAGTATTCTGAGAGAGACTTGGAGAGCTACGAATCCACAAGTTTTAGATCTAACTAAATGAAATGGTTTTCTCCTTTTATTTTTCAAATTATGGGCTTTATTTCGTTGATTGAAAATTTTGGAATATCTTTATTTTGAGGGTCGCGTGAAAGTGGTGCTGAAAAATGTAATAATTTGGAGCCAAAACTCTCGCGGGAATGCTGCTAAAACTGGGTTGTATTGGCTTATTTCAAGGTTGGTTGTAACGAACCTTGAAATAAAGTAAGCCATACGTCTATTTTCGGCGTCTGTTTGGACCTTTTTAGGAGACCCTTGGAAATAGAGGGTCGAAAAAAGTGAAGTTTTTTGTAGTGGGGTTTATCTAGCCACATTACTTTCAAGTCTTGCATAGCATAACACAAGAAAATGACAAAATAAATTGAAAAAGAATTATGATTAGTTGATTGCATAGCACTTAAGTTCTATCATTTTGAACTAAACCCCAAAAATAAGGCCACCATCAGGCCTCACATATTTACATCTCCAGTTAAGGTAGTTCACAAGACCCATCCAAGGGTTGGAACTATCAAATAAGAGTTAAAATATGGGGCACATACTCATCGAGCTACCAAACAAAATCCTGATAATTAGCAATTGATTTGCAGTAAAGCAAAAACTAAAAAATACATTGATGTAAGGGGTTGCTCCAAAAAAGGAGAAATGGGAGCACCATTTGTTTCAATTCAAAGCTACAATACACCCAAGTGAATATGGGGCACATACTGATCGAGCTACCAGACAAAGCCTTGATAATTAGCAATTGATTTGTAGTAAAGCAAAAACTAAAAAATACATTGATGTAAGCGGTTGCTCCAAAAAATGAGAAATGGAAGCACCATTTGTTTCAATTTAAAGCTACAATACACCCAAGTAAATAATCAGATACTAGAAGAAATCCGAATACCCTTGTTTGTCAAAAAAAGAAAAAACTACAATGGTTACATTGAGTCAATAAGCCAGTCAGTTGAGTGAGCATAGGACATACAGCTGAAGATCTTCGGGCTTTCTCTGCTGCTTTGGGAAGAAAAACCAACTTTTCGCTAATATATATCTTCTATAACTGCACAACAAAGATGATACAGAAAACCACTTAATCAGGATCTCAAAATATATCATACCATTTTGTACCAGGCTCTACTATCTGTCATTATAGGAGAAATTATATTTGCAAAATCAAATGCGCATAAAGAAGGCCTGTAATGATAATTTTCTATCAGATAGGTCAAAGTTCCCATCCAAGAAAACCTTAGGTTGTGTTTGGATGAAATTATTATTTCCACAGAAGATTTCCTAAAATGATAATTTCCTCTAAATTATCACCCATCAAATACTAATTTCATTGTTGTATAATTCATACATAAACAAGAAAACTCATTTATACAAACCTACAATATATATATATATATATATATATATATATATATATATATAAAAGAAGCCAATAATGAATCCCATCCTTTACACCATGGCCACCCACTGTCAAACCATATAATACACATACAAGCACGGTTAAAAATTTTGTGAGCTATGAAAAATGTTGTTTTAAAAAAAAAAAAAAAAAAAAGGCCAGCTGGATTCTCTACATATAAATTGATTTTAAGGTTATAGTTTTAGCGCCAAAGAAACCAATCAAACACTCGAAAAGAATGTGGAATGCTATAGCTAGCATTTTCGGGGGACCCATCCCAGAAGTTAACCCCAAGACACCACCACCATCACCACCGCCCTCACCTCCACCTTCACCACCACCATCAACCTCTCTATCACCATCACCACTGCCCTCACCTCCACCTTCACCACCACCATCAACCTCTCTATCACCATCACCACCGCCCTCACCACCACCCTCACCCTCTGTACTATCCAAATTTTTTTCTTGGGTTTGTCAGAATTACATCTCTTGGATTATGATGTTAATCATAAATGTCATTGCTGGAGTCATTACTGGAGTGGTTACATAATGCATTGGTAACGCTATCGGTACACTAGAAAGAGTTGTGAGTACTAGCTTTTTGTCTTACCAATCTTTATATACAGATAGTTTCTTGAATGCAATTCTTGGTTAATCTTGCATAATAACAGTACTAATTTCCTTTATATAGATAATAGAACATGGAATTTCCGAGCATTTCACTCAACTGCCGATAATCCAGGTTTATGAAAATTTCAGATATGAAGTAATTATTATAGGTTTGAACATAGGAATTGTAGAGATTATTGGTAGAAAAGCAATGGGTCTGACATAAAGCAAGCATGTAAATTGCAACATAAGCAAAATCCCAATCCAATAGGATGAGTTAATGGCAAAGATTGTTCAAAGAGAACCACAATGGTGATGTGGGATGATAGTTCATGGTCTTGACAGCAAAGAAAGTCCAGAGAATATTCACTAAATTTGATCAATGATAAACACTTTTAGAATCCATTGCCAATAGCTCTAAAATTATTCTTAGGATAAATTAATGAGATTGTTCATGGAGTTAAAAACAGCTGGGTTTCATGGGGATATGCTTATGGGTGTTAGGTCAGTTACTGGCGTGTTCAGTTGAACTTATGATATTTTACGGATAGAGTAAGGGGTTGGGTTTGCCTTATAAAGCAAATTTTGCTAGCCTAGAAATCTTTTATTGGTAAGAACTAAGATGAGGATGATGCAATGGACAGTTGAAGGTTTAACAGTAGAGAATTTCCATTCTTAAGTAATGGAGGTAGAGCCATTGCAGTGTTTGGGATGTGTGGATCAAGATTTCCACACTAAGTTATTTTCTTCTCTAGCTGATGATTAGCTTCACAGGTTTTCAAGTTTTAAACCTTACAGTTGTATCTAATTGGCTTATATAACATGAACATGGCTTTACTCAAGTGCTTGATTGAAATTTGCAGATATATTAGTCATTAGTATCATCCCTTTTTTTGTAAGGCCAGAATCTTTGTATATGCAAAACAGTCCTAATTAATGTAGGCTCTACTTCACATGGTCTCTGTCCTCCCTACATAAGCAAATTGCTAAAACCATATGCCATGTGTGAGTCCACTAAGATGGAGTCATACCCTAGCCTAGAACCTAAAGCCATTTTGTTGCTCTTTGTTTTGTAATTCTTGGTAATTCTGGATAATTGTTGCAGACATTCAACGAGATACCGAAATTGATTGGTAAGACTGATGGTAAGGTTGTCGAGGACCTGATGACTCCTGCTCCACTTGTTGTTCGTGAATCTACCAATCTGGAAGATGCTGCGAGGTATTATTATTGTTATATATTGTTAATTCTATAATGTACCTTTCTTTTCTTTTTTTTAAAGAAAAGAAAGGTACATTATAGAATTAACAATATATAACAATAATAATACCTCGCAGCATCTTCCAGATTGGTAGATTCACGAACAACAAGTGGAGCAGGAGTCATCAGGTCCCCGACAACCTTACCATCAGTCTTACCAATCAATTTCGGTATCTCGTTGAATGTCTGCAACAATTATCCAGAATTACCAAGAATTACAAAACAAAGAGCAACAAAATGGCTTTAGGTTCTAGGCTAGGGTATGACTCCATCTTAGTGGACTCACACATGGCATATGGTTTTAGCAATTTGCTTATGTAGGGAGGACAGAGACCAAGTGAAGTAGAGCCTACATTAATTAGGACTGTTTTGCATATACAAAGATTCTGGCCTTACAAAAAAAGGGATGATACTAATGACTAATATATCTACAAATTTCAATCGGGCACTTGAGTAAAGCCATGTTCATGTTATATAAGCCAATTAGATACAACTGTAAGGTTTAAAACTTGAAAACCTGTGAAGCTAATCATCAGCTAGAGAAGAAAATAACTTAGTGTGGAAATCTTGATCCACACATCCCAAACACTGCAATGGCTCTACCTCCATTACTTAAGAATGGAAATTCTCTACTGTTAAACCTTCAATTGTCCATTGCATCATCCTCATCTTAGTTCTTACCAATAAAAGATTTCTAGGCTAGCAAAATTTGCTTTATAAGGCAAACCCAACCCCTTACTCTATCCGTAAAATATCATAAGTTCAACTGAACACGCCAGTAACTGACCTAACACCCATAAGCATATCCCCATGAAACCCAACTGTTTTAACTGCATGAACAATCTCATCAATTTATCCTAAGAATAAGTTTAGAGCTATTGGCAATGGATTCTTAAAAGCATTTATCATTGATCAAATTTAGAGAATATTCTCTGGACTTGCTTTGCTGTCAAGACCATGAACTATCATCTCACATCACCATTGTGGTTCTCTTTGAACAATCTTTGCCACTAACTCATCCTATTGGATTGGGATTTTGCTTATGTTGCAATTTACATGCTTGCTTTATGTCAGACTCATTGCTTTTCTACCAATAATCTCTACAATTTCTATGTTCAAACCTATAAATGCTTTGGTCTAAAAAGCAACTAAATACAACAACAACAAACAAAGTCTTAGTCCTAAAATTTTGAGGTCAGCTACGGATCCTCAACATATTAGTTAGGATTAATCATATGTATTCTTTGCTTCCATTCTACTCTATTGAAAGACATATTTTCTACTACTCCTTTAATTAACATGTCATTTTTTTATTACTTCTACTAATGTGATTTTTGGTCTTCCTCAACCTTTTTTCATTCCCTCAACTAGGATATATATATATAGTAGCTACTCCAGAGTTGACCTAGGTATTAACTAATAATAAGTGGCAGCAAATATGAACCACAATAAGTGGTAGCTGAAATTTGCCAAAAGGTGTAGCTTCCCACCAGCATGATCCTTTCAATTTCATCTTTCTTAGTTAAAGGAACACTTTGTTTACATGCTTGCTTTATAATTTCTTAGTACTAAACTTTCGAAGGGCAGCACTAATTATTCCAGACAACCCAATTCATCAATTCAAACAAAGTACTCAAAACATCAACCAAAACAAAGTTCCACCCTCTGATCATCACAAGTCTTCATAAACCCAAAATTACAAACTTGAAAAAGAAAAGATTTTGCAAACAACCCAATTCGTATATCCCCATATTTCAGCTAAAAAACCAAATTTGCAACCAACCCAATTCGTATATCCCCATAATTTAGCTTAAAAAAAAACCTTGCAAACAACCCAATTCATATATCCCCATGATTCAGCTAAAAAGGTCAACCAAAAGATTAATCAGGCAGCAAATTAGCACAAACCCCACATTACAAAGACAACAAAAAAAAAAAAAAAACAAATTGAAAGAAAGAACAGGAGAGAGAGAGAGAGAGAGAGAGAGAGAGAGAGAGAGAGAGAATTACCGTGCATGAATCTCAATGAGAGAGTATCAATCCGAATGGGAATGATAATAGTATCCGTTGTTGTAATTGAGAGTGGAGGAAGAGTCATCATCATCAGAAGATGAAGAGGAAGAGTCATCATCATCAGAAGATGAAGAGGAAGAGTAATAGGCGTAGGAGTAGAAGGAATCAGAAGGAGGGAGACAGAGGAAGGTCCAGAGGCAGAGAGCAAGGCGACCCAGTTGCTGCAAAGGGAAGCAGCAGATTAGATCCAATAGCTGATGGCTGCTCAGCCTCTCTGGGCTGCAGGCTATGTATTGCCATGCGTCTGCTGATACGTGAGCCACTGACAGCACCAGAAGCTTGACTTTACCAAATTCCAGATATTTTTTTAAATTTTTAATAAATTTTTTCACTTAAGTTTTAGATAAAAACAATTTTTTTTTTATCTTTATTAACTTATTTAGTTAAAGTAGCAATAAATGTCCTAATAAACTTCTTTTAAAAAAAAAAAATTATAAAGTAACAATTTTATTGGCTTAAGTTAGTAATTTTTTTTTTTGAAATAAACATTTATCATGCATCATCTATTTCCTAATAATAAAGTAACAAATTTAAAAATATTATTTTTTCTTCTCAAAATTTTTTTCTTTTGAAATAAATAACAAAAAAATAGCTAATATTTATTAACTTTAACGAAAACTAAAAAGAAATTCTAATAACATTAATATTTTTGGAATTAAGTAGAAAAAGAACTAATATGTAATTAACATAACTTCTTGTAAACTCTTTTTTCTTTCTGTTTATGTCAAGTTATCAACTTCTTTACAACTTAAAATTATATAATATAAAAGTGGGGGTATATATACTATTTGGTATATTTTTCCCTTTTCCTATCGTACGGTTTCTTGATGTATTCTTTCCTTCTCATACTTATCTTATCTATGAAACTTGCATGTATATATTTGCCTTCTTCTTTTGTTTTTTCATTAAATTCCTTTCTTTATTATTTTTTTTCATCAAACTAAATATGTTTTGTGTATGGGTTGCCTTTTGTTTAAGTTATTTTTGTTAACTTTGATATAATTTATATGCTTATTATGGTCTTCAGAATCAATTATATATCTTCCATGAAAACTAACAAATTAATTTTAACAAAAATCTTATTCACTTTTTGAAAGATCTGTTTTCTAATATGTGTAGATCCCACAGGTAGCCATTAGACCAAGATTTGAGCATCCAAAACTATGATAATGAACATCACTCCACAAAGAATGGAGACAGAAAATTGATTAAATATAAAAAGGGTGATGTAAAAACAATGGATATTTAAGGTGATGTGAAATCTCCATGACTTCGCTGCCTCCCCCTTGCTGTCAAAGTTAATTCAATTTTCATGTGAGTATCTTTACTTTAACTCTAATTCCAGATTTTTTTAATGTTTAGAAATTAATATTGTTTGTAATTATTGAATTCAAAGTTTCTTTGTGTCTATATATTTTATGTGTGTTATTGTGAATTTTTCTTTCAATTTTTTTTTTTTATTTTTTTTTTTTTTTATTATAAATTTGGGTAGTTTTAATTTGTAAATTCGGGACGATTGCTTGGGGTTAAAGTAAAAATATTAGGTCAATTTTAATCATAATTCATGCAATAGTAGGGTGTTAGATGTTGATATTAATTTTATGCTTATTTACATTAATTAACATAAACATCTTAGCATATTTAGTGTTGATATTAATTTGACAATTTGAGATGCAAGCGCTTCATTATAATTAAATATAAATGTTATTATTCCGGTATGTTATAATTATTATTTGTTGTTCCTCACCCTACTTCACCTTAAATGTCATTTGAATAAGTAAAAGTTATCTCTTAGTCCGACCAAGTATAGCATTTCTCTTCAATCATTAATTAGTGTTTCTCAATAAAATTATTCATGTTATAAGTTTATGACCAAAACCATGCAAAGCCCGACCCATTTTCTACTAAAAGCTTTTAGAAATTTAAAACTTGCCATAATTTTTAAAATATTTTTACTATTTTATTTGTTATTAAATTTAATTATATTATCAAAAAAAATATTTTTTAAAATACATATATAATTCTTTATTAAGCCGTGCATCGCTCGGGCATAATTCTAGTATATATATAAATATATATATATATATATTAATAGTCAAAATTGAGAGAAAATCTAATTAAATTCTAAATTGGAGTCTAATTTTGCGCCACGTGTCTCGTCTAATTTTTAAATTTGTGTGTCAAGTGAATTATTAGATACAAAAATCAAAGAGTCTAAATTCAATTAAATTCTAAATTGAATTTTAATTGGAGTTTAATTTTACGCCATGTGTTGTGATTGTTTATAAATGTATTGCGCATATGCACAAAGTTATACACTAGTTCTTATAAATTTCTTAGAAATAAACCAAATATTAGCATCTTATATTCTCAGAATTTTTATTAGATTCTAAATCAAACCAAACATAGAAATAGTTATATTCCCAAGAATTCAGATTTCTAGGCATTACATTTTTAGGAATCTGAATGTTGGAAAATATGAATTATTCTGTACTAAACGCCACCTTACATAAATTAATTGACAGTGCCTTATGTTTTTCAATTTAGATTGAGAGTGGAAAATTACATGGCATTGTAATCTAATTGAATCTGTAATGTGTGATCAAAATTAAAGTTGCAAAGTCCAAGATACACCATAAATCACGTCACACACATGAATAATTTTGAAGAATATTATCATAGAAGAAAGCAAACATCAGTCGTCACACAGTATTATGGCTGGAATATTGTTTAGCTGGTCCATACAATACAATGACTTGTGTATTGTGATTGAGAGATATTCTAGCTATTTCTTTCAAGTTGCAATCCATCACCATACATGATTGAATGTATGAATGGTAGAGGGCCAATTGGTAGCACTAGTTGATCGTTCAAAGCACTAGTTGATTGTTTAAGTGTCAAAGTCAATTGTTCAAATTCAAGCAATAAAATGAAACTAGTTCAAATAAACAGGTGGTGAAGGTGAATAAAATGAAACTTGTTCAAATAAACAGGTGAAGGTGAATGTAAAGGTAATACTAGATTGCAGGACTCTCGTCAACCAGATTCTTCAAGTGAAGATGAGCCACTGCTTTTGTGAAGCAAACAAGTGTGCTGATGCTTTAGCCAGAAAAGGTCTAACTCTAGATCAGGATATTATGTATTTTGATAGTTCGCTTATGAACTTATATTTGCTTTTGTTTTATGACACTATGGGTCTGTATTATGAGAGGCGTAGTCCTTTGAATTCTGTTATTGTTGATTAAGTTCGTTAACGCTATCCGGATTCACCAAAAAAAAGAAAGAAGGTAAAGGTAATACTAGTAATCCTTTTTTAATGTAATTGAGAGAAGAAGAAATTGTGGATAAGGCTCATAGGGTAAGAACTTGTAATCATAAATATCAAAGAACTATGATCAAGCTAATTGACCTCCCATCTTTCCCAAGAAGAAAGGAACCTCAATACTTCAGAACATGAAAGTGATATAGTGTCAAGAAGCATTGTTTTGTCACACCATGAATTTTGACCATATATTGGCTATAATTATGTATAACGTTAAACACATATATAGTATATATCTAAGTATCTTATGATATTGGAAACAGACAGCTTGTATGAACAAAAGCCTGCCTAAATAACCCGCTTATTCAATGTAGTTCTATGCTTTGTTAGTCAATCTGCTTCTTGTTGACCAGGTAACATACAAGGCTAGCTTATAGCAAGTAAAAATTTGAATCTGACATTGCGTAAAATACTCTTCATTTGCAATGTGGGATAAAAAACTCACCATCAGTAATTACATCAATACAGATAGCCACTCAAAAAGGAAACATGCCTGACCTTGAGAGGTCTTACCTAAGGAAGACACCATTTATATGTACTTTTACAATATTACTATAAAAGAGTATTTCTAGTAAATACACCTTTCAGACTTAACCAATAACAAACTATGCTTTATGGTAAATAGAGGAGCCCATTTTTTGGCTGCTAGGAATTCTTACCAAAGGAAAAGAATGTTTGGAGGCTCAAACAATACCTTAACTAGCTAAGAATACCTTTTGGTATTAAACTATGTATAGAAGGGTAGGCTTTCTCTCCTGCACCAAGCAAATGATCAAGTGTTTTTTCAGTACACCTGAGAAGCCTCATATGGACTAGCCAGTCAGTTCCATCTTTGCCAATGTAACTCTGGAAGCCAGCCAGTTGCAAGGGACTCTGAATTCAGTTGTTAATTGCCATGAGCTGGAAATGATGCTACTTATCCATATCCAAATATTCATCAAATTTTCTACTGCTAGCACACTCCATTAGAGCTTTTGCATTGATTTCTCTACCGCATCTCCATACGTAGTTCAGCCCAACAAGAAGCTCAGTGATTAATGCTTCTGTCTTCTCTTGATTTGCAAAGTAAAGGGTTTGTACCAGAAGAACGTTTGTCCTTGAAACCAAGTTCTGCTGCTCAAAACTTCTCTCAGATTGCCATCTTATCATGTTATGAGCAAGTGGCGCCAACCATTCTAATATCCCCGACATCGCATCGCTCCACTCTCCTGCAAGAACTGTATCACAAACTGATGAAGTGAAATTCTTGGAGATTGGCTTCAGCTTTGCTCTAATGGTTGCTCTCACACTTATGGGTAACATATTGTACAGGTCATCTCTTGCATCAAGACCAATCAAGTGTGGAGATGCCGCTAGTTTCTCAATTATGATAATAACATTTGCATAGTGCAACGCTAAAGCAACACTGCCAAGGGTTTCAGGTGGAGCATCCAACAACTTGCGCTTGGAATTGAAGACTGATAGATTAGAACAATCAATTATTCCGGGAGCAAGAATGTCTGCATCACTATCTTTGGCTCCATTCAGATTTCCTGACTGAACATCGTTCGGACTTAAATAACAATTGGCAACAGGAGAGGTATTTCCAGCCATCATGCATCCTTTAAAAGGTCCAACTTGAGTAAGTCGGTTTGGTTTTGAAGTTGGTTTCCTTCCATGAGTCGCAGGTGACTGCACATGACTCTGCCACTTCTTCTGGTTGATTTTATCTGATCCAGAAATTGGACCTGATTTTGTCATTCCTCCACTTGCAAGAGGGCCTGAATAGAAGCTGACATTTTTATTCTTTCCAGAAATAGGACCTGACTTTGTGGTTGGGCCACCAAGAGGGCCTGAGTAGAAATAGTTGGTTTTATTTTTTCTTGAAATTGGTCCTGATTTAGCAGTAAACCCCCCAAAGGGACCTGATGCAAATTTAGAACGAACATTCTTGGAAAAATGAACTGAAGATTGCAACAGTCCAGAAACTGATTGGCTGCGTGGGATATAATCAGAATTCAGATCTCTTGAATGTTGGACATCAAGATCTGCCATCTGTTGAATTCCAAAGACATGTTTGATCCTTCTGAATATTGTGAAAATAGATCCTGCCAAAAGACGAACCGTGTAATCGTAAGTCTTGTTCCACAGAGAGATATGTTGCAAATTTTTCACCTCCTGCCGTTTCCATGCAACCTTCTTCTGATATTCAAGCAAATGTACACCATCTGAGTCCTCATTAGCCTTCATTCTCCTTAGAGTCTGTTCTAGATCTGAAAAAATCTCCATTTCCTGATACAAGTTTGCATTTGCTGCAACAAACCTTTCCATCTTCTTGACTTTCTTTTCCATCTTCCTCGATGAAAATTCCCACCCATACGTGTCATTGCCACTGTTGATTAGAACCTCAAAAGCATGCTCAAAATTCTTCAAACTAGGATCACTGCACTTCTTCCCAATCCTGGCCACAGATTTTGCCACATGTACCATGTTCTCAAACATCTCTGCACATATCAACCTTACAATGATATCCTCATCTTCCGAGACAAGCTTCTTTATACCCACTGAATTTGTGATCTCTTCTCTCAATTTAAAAATTTGCTTATCACTTAAAGATTGCCATTGATGAACCAGCTTAGACATCAAGCTTGCAACTTCAAATGCTAACACTCCAATCACAGCCTTCCCAGGACCAGCCTCATGCTTCCGTGGAGTCTTCCACAGACTACGAAACCACCCTTCTGCAACCATATCTTACCCCAGAAAATCTGAGACACACAGTCTCTAAGCCAAACCTGCCATCATATATTTCAATTATGGACTAAATATCAAAAACTAAACTATGACCAAATAGCCAAGACAAACAACTGAGAGAACAAGAGAATCAGCTTCTTGCAACAAAAAAACTCAGAAAATCAGAGAAACTTTGAAACAATCCCAATTCTTTTAACCAGCTCTCCTTGTTGGCTTTGAAGGGATTTAACAAGCCCTTAAGTCAAGACTTCCACAGTAAACAAGTCCAAAACAATATTCTGATTAACAATGAATAACCAAAAGCTGTCACTGTCTTAGCTTTGCTTTGTTGATGTTGGAATCTATGTGTGTATTTATATATATGGCATCTAAAACTTTCATGCATCCAAAATCAATCCAATTTTACTGTTTTTTATTTTTTATTTTTTAAATCATGCACTGAACTGGGTCTATTCCAAAAAAAAAGAAAAAAGAAAAAACCTGGGTCTATTTCAACTATTTAAGTCAATTAAATTGAAGTTATCTTCTTTTTTTTTTTTTTTTTAGAATCCTAACAAAAGTCATAAAAATTCAATCTTCTCTTTTCTTATCCTATCTTTTCTACATTTTTCTCAGCCACCAGTAATAACCAAAAAGCAAAAATTCACAAGAATATGTTCTGAAACCAGAAACAAAAATGACATGAACCTAAAATTCACATCCAAATCCCATCATATCAGCCAAATTCCACAACCATAATCATTATAAAAAAAAAAAAAAAAAAAAAAAAAAAACCCAGTACTCTGCACCAAAAACTTGTGCCTATACTTCATCCATTGAACTTCATAATCAAACAAATTCACAAACCAACAATCCTAAACCAGATTTACATGACACCACGAAGCAAAATAAGTATATTCAAAGAAAAGTATATATTTAGAGGAAAAACAAAAAACAAACTCACCGATCACATGAAGAAGAAACTGACCCAAGAATCTTTTGAGGTCCAAAGTCCAAAGCAAAGGTGGGGGGAGACTCAAAGAGAGAGAGAGAGAATGAGAAGTGGAAAGTAACGAGGAAGGTGCAGTGGAGAGACTAGTTTTACAGCCACATGGAGGAAAGCTAGAGAGAAAGAAAGAAAATATGAGAAAGGAAGAGCGGAAAGAAACCGAGTGAAATTAAAGATACACACACTTGCACACACTGACACTAGTGATTTTTTTATTTCTAGTGCTCATTTTGCACTTTGGACCCCCTTGCTTTTCTCGTATTTAACTCTTTTTGTCCCACAAATTCTTGTGTATTCTTGTTTTGCATTTTCATATTTAACTCTTAAAGGACCAACTTTAATAGAAAATTTACTTTTAAAAAATCACTTGTCTCTTATCAAAAAAAAAATTCACTTGTCATTTTGTATGGAGAATTTAGCAGTACACAATTTTTTTTTTTTTTTTAATGTATCATACCTAGCTAATTTTAAGCGTTATTCTATTATTATAATAATAAATGAACAGTTAAGATTATGTATCATCAAATTAGGTAGGTATGATATACGAAAAAAGAAAAAGAAAAAAAAAATTCATGGATGTGAATTTATGATATCTTTAAAATTTGTTAAGTGGATTTTAATCTATATTTTTGTTCTTAGATCTTATAATTCTAGCTAAGCATTATACCCTTCTGATTTGGAATGTCTCAATAAATAAAAAATTTATCTTACTATTTATTTTATTTAAAAAGTCAATATTATTCTTTCTCTAGAGTTTAAATTAAGGGCCATATTAACAGTTACTCTTAGGGCAATTGTTAATAGACTATTTTGGAAAAGTTTTGACATCACTTTTATAAGTAATATAAAAAGTTGTAAAAAAATTAATAACTTTATTATTTTCCCATAAAAATGTTTATAAAAATAGTTCCTAAACCAATGTTTTCAGGACAATCGTTAAATTTTTCCTTGAATTAATAAGGATTGTTTTAAAAATGAGAAGTGATACGTCCACAATATTTTCGCAACAAATCATAGGTGTTTAGTTGTTATTGGTTTTAATTTGAAACTACCACTAAAATTACTTTTTTAACCCACCAATAACAATCCGTAACAACATGCCACTTAGGATTTGTTATGAAAGTATTGTAAAAATGTTATGAACATAACATTTCTCTTTTAAAATTTGTACATTTTTAATTGACAAACAATGTATTAAATAATATTCTCTTAAAAAGTTGAATTTTCTAAATATGAACAACAATTTGGGATAAAGGTAATACAAAAGTGGAAGGTTTTACTTTTTTTATCTTTGAAAGTGATGCACTGATCTCATTGATCTTATTAGATGCTCATCCTCCCCACTCACTAGTTAATCTTGTATATTGTGTGTGCGTTTGGCATTGGCTTAAAAAGTTAGCATTTTTTACTATTTAGCTTATTTTTGCTACTATTCATAGGTTCTATTGCACTTTTTGGTACTATTTATGGGTTCCATTGTACTATTTCAGCTACCTTTTAGCTTTATCTATAGTACTTTTAGCAAAAAAATTTCAATTTCAACTAAATAAGCTATTCCCAAACAGACACTGTATTATTGAAAACATGCTGTCCATTTTAAACTCTTTTTCTTCTTGAAGAACTAATCATGTTTTGAGAGCCTCTAATTCTTTTGCCCATTCATTTGCAGCTTGGGCTTTTGCTTGTAACCATAAAGGAGAGATCCCCATCTCAATGCCTTACTCTGTGTTAAGGGCTGCACAAGAAGGTGATTTTTTGTCATTTTATAAGGGTATAAAAATACATAGGTAGGTAATGCTTATAAAAACATGAAGACAAAGTATAGGTTATAGCTTGTAAATTAGTGGCTGAAATTGTGATTGAGTGTGAATACGAATCTCTGTTTTTCTAAACACCTTCAAAGGCTTTTATATTTTGGGTCAATTCAAAGTTAATATATTCAAATAAGTGCAGAAGTTCAGTTTGATGTTCAATTAATCGATTCCATGAGAATGAAGTGTGAAGCAAAATTTATATAATTTACCAATTTGTGAATTGAAAATTAACACGTAGGTTGATTATGCTAAATCAATCTTTGTCAACTTTGCCAGCCTATTTGAAATATAAAGCCATACAATTAATATAGTAAGTACACATTCCTATCACTGTTCGTTTTGTAAATTACGTTACATACAATTAGATAATAATAGGTCATTTTAGAGTTCAAATTTGATTCAAGTTCGGTCCTGTTATCTTCTAATAAAAAAAAGTTCGATGTTATTATATAAATCAAATGCAACATTAATTTCTTCTAAAATCCAATTACAAGATCTGAAATTGATTATAAAGGATCCAATCCATTTTTTTTAAGATCTGAATCATTTAGAAAGTGAATTTCATTATAATATCATATAGAAAGCTAGCATCTTCATACTATGTGCATATTCAAATGTTCTTTTTAAATTTTTTTTTTAAAAAAAGCCTAGTTTTGACTTCATTTTATGGAATTTGAATTTTAAATTATATAATTACTAGCATGTCATTAATTGAAATAATAGGATTAGTTTTGAAAATATAGAAAGGACAAAATGCATGTGTTAATTTTATAGAATTTGAATTTCAAATTTCTCAGATACCTTTATGTCCTTAGTTTGTCTTATTGTTAAACTTAAATCATTTTCACTTAAATAATAGAATTAGTTTGGGAAGTATTGAAAAAGAAAAGTGTTACATCCACAACATTTTCACAACAAATCACATGCGGTAAGTTGTTATTGGTTCAAATTTGAATTTACAACTTAAATTACTTTTTTGTCCATCCATAACAACTAATAACAACCTACTATTTAGGATTTGTTGTGAAAATGTTATAGACATAACACTTCTCATTGAAAAAGAGACACTAAAAAATTCTAATCCAATTATACATAGATAGATAAATTTTCTTAATATATTCGAAATTACCTACATTTTTTTTAAGGAGGAGCTATTATTGAAACTACAATCTTTTCTATATTCAACCGGAGTATCAAAAGCTCTTTTTTTCTTTTTCTTTTTATTTTTCCTTCTAAAGGTAATGAAAAAATAAAAACTAAAGTTAAAATTAAATTTAAAGAAGAATCCTTTGGGAGAGTTTTTTTTTTTTTTTTTTTTTTTTGTTTAGTACAGGAGACAAAATTTTGACTTATGTTTTAAATAATATATATAGGAGATAAATGTTGTTTAGGATGATCTTTGGACTATATCCACGTTTTCTTTTAAAGTTTCATGAAATTATCATACTAGTAAACTTCTAAAATATACTATTGAAAACCTTAAATATTTATATATTTTTCAAATTTAATTTTAAATGATTTTATCCCTTTTATTTGTGTTGAAAGCAAGATGAAAAGAACATGTTCAAATTTCTTATTTATTTTTTATTGTATATGAAAAATACGAGTCATATAATGATCATATAATTAATAGTCTGTTTATTCCGAATCATATCTGTGTCAACACGTACTCAATTGAGTTAATGGGTCAAGTCTTAATAGGTACTTTTTTTTTATAGAAAAAAATCTTAATAGGTACTTGATTGTTAAGAGTTAAGACTGAATCCAACCTGACTTGTTTACCAAGTCTAATGAACAACAACTTCACCCATCATATATTATCCAATTATGAGAATCTTATGGAAGAAATTTATATTGAATATATAGTTACGTAAAAGATATAACATTTTTATAAGACATATGGTTTCAACTTACAATATTTTATCATTCTCAAAAAAAAAAAAAAAAAAAAAAAAAACTTTCAATATTTTATAGGTTATGGCTTCTTTTTTTTTTTTTTTTTTTTTTTTTTTAATGTGGCATGCTTTTAGTATTTGTGTTTTTAATTTTTTTTTTTTTATATTACTTTAATGTTTTTCACCAAGAAAACTTCTTTATAGTTTATACGTTTGTAAACTTGCTTTGTGATTATTAAAGTGCAATTTATTCTAAAAAATACTAACTAACAAGAAATCCCTAGATCTAGGGGTGACATTTTACAAATAGAAGTAAATTTAAGGGCTCAAGTGCAGAAACACTTAATAAAAGGGGAGATCCGTCGCAATCATTAATGGCAATCACGCGGAAATGTATCGTTTTACAGATTTGACCCCTCTGATCCACATTCCACAGAACACCGAATCGGGCGGGCAAAAAGTGCGGATGGTCCAACTCAAAGAGAAAAAGGCCGCCGAATTGGCCAACCTACGACCCGGGAATAATTATACTACTTCTAACTTATTTCTTGGGGGTCTTTGACAGTGACATGTATTTTTTTTTTTTTTGGTAAAAAACAGTGACATGTATTATATGTTATGACTTATGACTTATGACTTATGACTTATGAGCTGTTTCTCAAAAATAAAAACAAAATATATAATATGAGTTCTCAAAGAGCACTCGTACAAATTTTTTTTTTTTTTTGTTTATTTTGGTATAAGAACATACTTTTTTTATTTTACATACTTTATTTTTAAAATATCCCACATTAGATTATTTATTTTACACTATATTTCAATAAATATCAATTTTTCTTAAATTTTATTTATTTATTTCTCTCTTTTCATACACAACAACTATCATTCATTCTCTTTCTTATTCCTCGAAATATGTAAATAAAGAATAAACATCTAAATGAAAAATGAATAGTGTCAGTGTAAATTTACATAATTACTGTAGCAAACTTGTAAATTTACACAATTATGCACGGACTGATGTATGTTATTTTTAAGCAAAACTGTGTAAATTTTATACATTTTTCTATTATATATAGACTGATGCGAATGCTCTTATCTAGTATCAACGCAACCAATTGTCACAACATTTTTATAAAAGTTAGGATATTAGTTCCTCATAGGTTATAAAAAAATAAAATAAAATAATAAAATATTAGACCGAGATTGATCGTAAATAAAAATACGGTTTGACATTTTTTTGTGTCTCTAAACTTTCTTGTATTTTATGTACCTTATTTGCTCTTAAAAAAAATGAGTAATACACTATTACTACGTTCAAGATAATTTTCATAACAAATTATAGATAGCAAGTTGTTATTGGTTTTAATATAGGACTACTACTGAAATTACTTTTTTGCTCACTAGTAATAACCAGTAATAATTTAACACTTAAAATTTGTTATAAAATTGTCATAGACATAACATTTAT
This sequence comes from Notholithocarpus densiflorus, assembly GCA_030021035.2. NCBI lineage: Eukaryota > Viridiplantae > Streptophyta > Magnoliopsida > Fagales > Fagaceae > Notholithocarpus > Notholithocarpus densiflorus. Next base: position 687,397 of record JARYZH020000138.1, on the reverse strand, counting down.
CTTTAAAAAAAAAAAAAAAAAAGTGTTGACTTAAATTTTTTTTTATTGGTATGAATTTTAACATATGACATCTGTCCTACTACTGCGATTGCTCTCAGTAAACAAATAGATTCTACGAGGAGACTCAAATAACTAAGTAATTATTAATTAATTAGTTAACAAAATTTCTTAGGGGGATGTCCACAAAGTAAGAACAGCTCAATTTGAGAATGTGTTATGACTAGTCTGCATTGACTAATCTATTGGGATAAGTCGTATGACATGGTAATTACACAACATATGCTTCTTGTCTAAGACAATTTATATGTTTAGTTAATAATTGTTGAATGACCGTAATATTCATTGACTAAATGGTAGGGTAATCTTGCATGATTTGCATATCTATTATTATATATTTTTTATTATAAAATTTGGCAATTTTATTTAAATATAATCAAAGAACCTTAAAACTTTGTAAGTCAGAGATCATTAAGTATCTCACAACTGGAGGGCAATCCTTTAAAATAAAAGATAAAAGATATTCTCTTTAATTTAATTTATAGTCATAACTTATATGGTTCAATGTACCTGTATTGATCTAATAAAGCAAAGGCCTAAAAGGCAGCAATTAGAGCACTTACGTGCTAAGTCTGAATACTGCTTCTTTTCTTTTCTTTTCTTTTTTTCTTTTTTTTTTTGAATAATATTTGAGCAAACATCTATCCAAATTTGAAATTCCTACTCATCTTTTTGCTAATCTTAGTAAAAGCATATTCGTCGTGAATTCACTCTATAATATAGTAATATACTCTATTTACACTAAAGTACTACTTCTTCCGTCCTAAATTGTTTGACCTAGTTAAAAAAACTCAATTATTTAAGAAAACATCATTAACTACCTTATCTCTTTGAAAAAAGTTAGAAATTTCCTAAATTATCTTTGAAATATCTTAGTGGGTTTCAGTTTGGTTTCTAAATTTTGAAAAATTTTAATTGTATCCCGAAAATTCAAGCTTCTAACTTCTTTCTAAGCTATGTGATCCTTTATTCCTTTTATTCAAAATTGGTATCACTATACAATTTGTTGATGTAGGTGTATGTGTAGTTCGTCTCTTAGGGTCCATTTAGTTGGGGAGATGGAAATGTTGGGAGAATAGAAAATGGGGGAGGAGACAGAAATGTGGGAGAATACAAGAGATTTTAGTTTCCCTCATTTGTGTTTGGTTGAGAGTGGAAAAATGATGGGATGGAAAAAATGTCTTTATGTAAATTTATTCATATACCCTTATTAAAAAATGATGTCCAATTGAGAAAAAAAGTGGCAAAAAAAAAAAAAAAAAACCCAAACTTATTAAAAAAGAAAAATTATGTCTAGAAAAAAAAAATCCACGTCCAAAAGCAGTGTACCCACAGATCACACGCCCAAGAAAATATCACATTTAAAAAAAAAATCAACCAGGTCCAGCACGTAAAAGGAGAGGATATTTCATTTATTTGACCGCAAGTCTGCAACTATTACTTTCCCTCTATTTTCTCCCCACCCAAGCAAGGTGGTATATCCTGTACCCGACATATATGCCAGGTACAGGATATACAAAATCCACCCAAGCGGGCTAGGCTCCACCAGTTTTCTCTCCCCTCTCCCTTCCCTAGCAAATACCCCTCTCAACAGTGTTCTCTCCTATTTTCTCCTCTCTTTTTTTCTACCCTCTTCAAAATCATCTCAACCAAAATACTCTTAGCTTCGTTTGGTTAGGTAATGAAAAAAAAATTAAGGAATAAAAAAGATTTTAATTTTCTCCCATGTGTGTTTGACAGGGGTGAAAAAGTAAAAAGATAAAAAACTCTTTTATTTGATTGAGAAAATAATAAATGATAGAAAATAATGTTTATATAAATTTACTCTCATGCCCTTATTACTTATAAAACATTTGATAGTTTATTATTTATAAGGAAAAAAAAAAAAAAAAAAAAAACAAGAGGAGGATAGAGACAATTGGGTAATTTCTTATCTATGCCCACTTTTCCCCCAATTTAAGGAGAAAACAACCCCCAAATAGTGGGTCTAAAGAAAAAAAACTTGAGTCCCATCAAAATCAATCTCCAACCAAACACCTCAACTATTCATAATCTCCACTATTTTCCTTCTTCATTTTCCATCCCCAAATCACCACAACCAAACGGCCTTAATAACCTCATCATTAACTTGATGGACCAAAAGTTTATATTGTTCCAAATTGGGTGAAGTTTTTTAGAAGTTAGGGATGAAATGAAAACATGGCCAATATATTTAGGACAAAATACATGCTAGCAATTTTTTTCTTTTTTCAAAAACTGGAAGGTTGTCCTTGATGGACAATAGAACAAAATTAACTAAAAATTTTCAAAAACAAAACTTGCAACCTTTTAAAGGAACAAAAATCTAAAGTAGACAAAGTTTATTGAAGGAAAAAGATGTTTCAACCAAACAAGAAATAACATGCGTTCTCACGATGTACCAACAGAAAGTGCTTTTATCTCCAAAATTTCTCTATCACGTGCAAGATAAGGAACACTTGAGCTCACTTCTTCCTCTCTCATTCATTCACCTTCCAAAAATGATTACTAATTCTTAGGTTCCATAATAGAAACAATTTATAAACTATAAATTTAAGGAAAAATTTTAATTTACACTGTACTACTTCTAGTAATGTAAGCTTACATTGTAGACACACAAAATGTGAATAATGTTGTACACATTTTTAAAAGAGGAAATGTAAAAACACCATACACATTTTACATGTCTGCAATGTTATTAGTACAATGTAAACTTATAAAAGTCCTAAATTTAAAACGTAATTTATAATTTTTTTAATTATAGTCATTATACATTTGATTGACTTTCACTGTTAATAATGATATCTTTGATCCCACTGAGGGTAAAGAAGACTCCATTCTCCAACCAGCATGGGAGAGGAGAGGCATGGTTTGTGGTGGTACCCGCATTTTAGTGTGCTAAGTGATGATTGGTAGAGCACAAGTAGCAGTAATATTGTGTTTATTTTATGAAGGAATTAAGGTACTCTCTTTTTCATAGATGAATGGATGATTAGCACAGCCTAATTTTATAATTTATAGGACTAGAAAATTCAATTGCGGCTCTGATCAGATCCCAAAGGCTGTTCACTCTTCTTCTTTTACATTATCATCCCACGTCCTTGAGTCATTAGAAAATAGAAAGAGGAGGAAGGACTAGGAGGAAGTGGCCTTTGGCTCAAGAGGTAAAAAGAGAGTGCTCCATAACCATACACAAAAACATGCCATATATTGAGGCTTGAGTGAGACAATTAGGTGAGGAAATAAAATTTAATTTAGTTTGGTCAAGAATTAGTCCTTAATCATCCGGCATTGATTAATATAATTAGGGTTTTGTCTGAATCCTTAGGAATTTAAAGCTTTAAAGCCATAAACCCAGTAGTTAAGCTTGCTAAGAATTTTGTAGTACAATTGGTTAGTATGAAAAGTTTTAAACCTTATTTATCTATTATATACAAAATGTGTGGATTGAACATTGTCATATTTAATAAACATTATCTAATACTATTTTGATATCAATTTAAATTATGGCAAATACGGTAAAATTCAAGCCAACTTTTCATGACCGATATGGTAGCTCGAGTCCCTGTTTAGCATAGTCATGCCGAATAAATAAACAGTTAAATGCATGATTGATTGTTAACTCTAAAGTCCAACTTAGGATTGTTATCCCCACAAGTAAAGCTAGAATTACAACAAAAATTCACAACATTTCATTACAATATCCAATTTGCCTATCAACTCAAACGAGTCATTAAAAAAATATCTTAAGCGTTAAAAAGGTGGTTCATTGCATGTGTTTATCATTTAGTTTAGAAGTACAATCAATTGTATCACGTGGGAACAAGTTCTTGTTTTACATGTGACAGAGTTTGTATATTTTGGAAAAGGTCAATGGGCACATGGTGGTGTTGCAAAAATATTACACAAATAATCTACTTTTGTGATCATGTGAAGTAGAACAACAATAAGAAGTTATTGAGTACAATACCTTTCAAATGCATAAAATAATCAACAACAATTAAATATACTTACAAATTGGATGAATGCAAAATGATAAATATAAATATAATCAAGGTTAGTGTTTGACACTATCTTCTCAATTAAGACAGATTTCAACCCTCGCACTATTTCATTAGTGGTGTTTTGAGACTCATGAACATGAACATCTACCTCTTAAGATATAAATAATTAACAACTCGCAGAAAAAGCACTGCAATCTTCGTGCACAATGAACATAACTGTGTCTCCCTCTCTCTGAATGACTCTATACATGAATGAAAAAATCTAACCAAAATAATGAACAGGGGACTCCTATTTATAGACACATTTGCACCTGTTCATAAAAGAGTGCGATAGTGAACAAAAACATTGATCCACTTTGTTTTGGAAACTCATTATAAACAATTACTAATTAAATAGTGTTAATTAAATACTAAACGGATTGGGTCCAATTCAATAGCCAACTTACTTATAGGCCCATCCAAAGTCCACCTCATTTTCTATGGTGTCACTTCGATAATGTGATTCATTCAGTGTTCATCATTTAGTCCGACCTTATAATCAACTGTATCATCTGTAATAAAAATTTTAGAGGATCTTAATTCACTATGCTTTCTTTCTTCTATTAAGCCCTGTACTATGTAATGCATGAAAATCTATTCTTAAAAGTATGCTCATTCCCTTGATCCCTAGTTCATATAAACGTAGTTGTTGGAAACCAATATATATATAGATTTCTAGTTCCAGACATCCTTAAGAATCAAAGATAATACATTGTTCTGGTTCTTCTACTATATCTGCTACACTACATATTTTTACACGTCAATATCAATATATATATATATATTTATATAAAAGCAAAGACCTCATACGGGAGTGCATGAAGTCCTGCCATGTGGCGCTCTAATTTTGCATTTAGCCATTTTACCTCTTTTTATTAAGTTTTTTTTTTACTGTTATCCAATAGATCATAGTAGCCTATTTCTACTGTTATATAAAATATGAGCTGCTCTTGACAATTAGACCAAATGTTATTCTCTATAAAATGGACTACTTTTTAAAAATAGACCAAACTCTATGAAGAGCCCAAGCTTAGTTATTACCTTACATATTATGACCTAAGTCTAACCCTTCCAATGTGTAAATCAAAGCCAAAACTCTTACCCACTTACCCACTTACAAACTCTCTTCCTCCTTCCCCACGTATAGATAATACTTCTAAAAAATCTCATTCTCATGAAATCATGTATTCCTTTTTTTTCTAAATTTCAATTCAATATGCTTTTGTCTATTAATAATGTTTTATGCAATTTATTCAGGCAAATTCTCTTCGTCATCGATCGGTGCAACAAAAATATATATAAATCTTGAGATTCTTGAGGTTGCTGAAATAATGACAAGTGCATATTTCTAAAATTTATAATAACAAAAAAAGTCTGATAAATAACATACACTATCTCACAAAATGTCATTTACATAGTATTTTCTTTAAAAATAAAAAATAAAAATCAATGATAGGAATGGTCAAAAACATGATCCTATATATACAAGAAATACCAAAAATACATGCAAAACAATTTTCATAGGAGGATTTATCTTTAAAGAATATGAAGACAATAATAGAGATAAAATGCATTGAATGGGATCTTACGAAACATGTTCGTTAATCATTTCAAATTATACTCATCATTTACATGAAAAAATAAGAATACATCATATTATTTACATGAAAAAATAATACATATTAACTTCAAAGTTCATTGCAGGATGTGAACTGCTAGGGTATTGCAACAATAAGCAAGATTGATACAATAATGGGTTGGTATTATATTTCGTGCATGCTTTGTGGAATGAAGATCAAACCACAATCAGGATCATTTTGGTGTGCAAAATGTGAAATAAAAACAAATCTCTCTATCCCAAGATTAGAGGCACTCACATTAACTATATCTCCAAATATTTATAATATATTTATCTCACTATAACTACTAGATATACAATTACAAACTACTTCAGATATAGGATTCAAATTGAAGTTTTTGATGCAACTGACAAAACAACTTTTGTGATATTTGATCGAGATTATGAGAAAATCCTAAATAAATCTGCAAGAGATCTTGCTGAAAAACAAACTAAGGTACAACTTATTTAAATTATTATAAAACTATTGATCATAATATATATTAAATTCCACATATGCAAATTGATATTGGAGAAGGAATCCCACATGAATTGAAGAAAATTTTTGGAAAAAAAAGCATTTTCCTACTTTATTTAAATGAATTCAATAAAGGATGGTTTTGAAAATTACACAGTTGCTAAGAGTTTTTATGCACCTTCAAATGACAAAAAGATATAGAAGAAAAGAAAAATACACAATCCAATATACTATATTAAACCTTTTGTTACACTATTCCTAAATTAACAAATATATTTATATATATATATATATATAAACATTTACAAAAAAACTGTCATATCACTGAAATTTAATATGAATGCAAATACTTACGAAAAATCACGACAACAAATCCGGAGGTCCAAACTTTGTAAGATCCAGTCAAGAATCTTCCAATGCCAATTCATTAATGATTAACACAAATAATGCAACAAAAGGAAAAAGTGATGAAAGCTCAAAAATTAAACAAATAGGATCGGACCAAACTTCAAACGTTGAAGATGAAGAAACATATGATGATAACATACCCCTTAACAAGCTTTACAAGCATCGCCATACCACAATAACAAATCATTGAAGAAACAACAAAAAACAAGATTTCGTAATGAAGCTCTTTATTACATCACATAATAAAGATCAATAATATGAAATGAATTAATATGCTTTTATAAACTTTTTTTTTATACAATATTACTCAATGTTGTTGTTGTTGTTTTTTTTTTTTTTGCTCATTGCTTGAACAGAATAATTATAATAGATATGTATGTGCAATTTATAATTGTTGCTTCTTATGATGAACTCATTACTAACAAATTTTTATAACAAATATGCTATAATATATGTATAACATTCTCCAAAAAAAAAAATTTACACAAAACATTACAACATTATCCGTGCATTGCACGGGCAACTTACTAGTTAGCAAACAAACGATATGTTTTGGCATCGATAACTATTTGTCGAACTGATGCTATTGCACCTACGGTGGACAAAGCTGTAGATGCTACTGCAATGAACGTGTTACCCCAAAAAACAAGGCCACGCTTTGAGGGCTTGAAAGTCACATTGTAGACAACCATGGGGAAAATAAAATCTAGAGGAATACATCCAAATGCCCCAAAAACTGCCATGATATCTCCAAAGAACGGTAGCATAGCCGCAATTAATGTACCTATAATCACTGATATTGACCGGGAAATCAACCTTGGCACAACGTTACGATAGGAAAATTGATCCATTTTGGGGTCTGCAAACCACTTTTCAAACACTTCATTTGTTGGTTGCAAATAAACCTGCATTTTAACCAATTTGTAATATAGTCATGAAAGTTAATGCTGCCATATTTGAGGGAAGGATTGTGAAGTTTAACCGACATGACAATGAATATGATTGGTGCTACGTCAATAACATAATATACAAATGTCTGAAAATTTGTAAACATCAGTTTAATTTTTTGGCATTATCAAACTAAATATTTATGAGTTGGACTTACCACTGTGACAGCTGATATTTGCAGAAGAATGAAAATATTGGTCATCAAGAGAAACCAAGTTGGTAGCAAAGGCTGTCCATTACCCATAAAATTTGAAAGAACAGTCCCCATAGCCTGATTGCCAAATGCCCAATACCCAGAGATTGCCACGCTGAAATAAGTCACGAGTATAACAGAGTAACAGACGCATAAACCTTTGAACATTTTACCCTTGACTGGAGGAGCTATAGTTGCCTGTGGATGGAAGAAATATAAGGCAACTTAGTTCTATTTCTCACTTATAATCAATGGCATTGAAGTATTTAGTATCTAACTTTGATCAACACATTAGGAGAAAGTATTTTTGTTAACAGTTATACAAGTTATCAATGTAACAATTAACCCAATGAATGGAAAGTTGGTGAGACCAATTTTGACTAAAGAACAGAAAATTGAATCATATGTTGTATATTCATTCATTGTGCTATTAGACTTGATAGAACTGTTACAAGAGATACTTTCTTGCATACTATAATCGTAGTTAGATGCAAGTTATATCACAATTTAACTGGAATTTCAGTTTGTATATACAAGCTCAAAATAAAGAAAGGGGAATAAAATAGGATTTGTTTTTTCTTTCTTTTCTCAAATTTTTTTTCTTGGCAACAAATTAATGCAGGGGCAGAACTAAACCTGTATTTCCGGAATAATTCCACAGGCATATGTAGTAGCAACGATTGAAACAGCATTAACACCACCAAAAACACGATTTACTCCGGAGCTATTTAAGGAATAGTCCCTAGTAGGAGCATTCTTGGAATATCCTGTAAAAGCAGTGTATGTCTCAATGTCTGTGATATTCATATTCGGAGACATGTTTTCATGTAACTTGTGGTGCTGAAGTCTTACCGACATGTATGGTACCGGCTGTGACACAAGCACTGAAAGCAAGGCAAAGGGTTAGAGAGACAAGATTGATATGCCTCAGCGAGTGAAAGGATGGAATTTGTGATAAAAACAGCATTAGTACTCCAAACATACTAATAAACTGGTAAAGCTTCATAGCCCCATTTGGGTTATGGAGCAAGTAAATGAACTGCCAAAAAGAAAAATTAAGAGTTAGTTACAAGAAAAATAGAGCATTTTGTATATGGACTCTGTTCTCAGAGAGTTTCATTATGATCTTTTTCATTGTCTAGATTATAGTCCAAATGGAGAATCTAATTTTCTTTAGAAATTTCATTATTATTTGTTTTGAGATGAATAACTTATCTTCTTTTACCTTATGGTGATAAAAAGATTAGTATTTGTGCATATCAACTAGCTTAATTAATAAAGTTTCTAGCCTATATCAACCAAGCAAAGAAGATTACTTGGTCATGTGGGATTTGGTAGGTCTTAGATTCAAAATTTACCAACAAATAAATGAAAAAATAAATTTAGAAAGTTAGAACATATCTTAAAAGTACGCACTTCCTATAAATTCTCATATTCAACTAAAAGAGTGAATGTGACCCGTCATCCCTTTCCAGTGAATTAAAAATTCTCTTTCTAACGCTCAGTATTTCAGTGTATACACCATCAACTACAGTACTGCATGTTATATCTTTTTTTTTCTTTTTCTTTTTTCATTTTAAAACTTTAATTAGAAAGAAAAATAAATGTGTAATAGAATGCGATAGATGGAACATAAAAGGGAATACTTTAGAGTGAGAGAGGGGATTTTTGTTACTTTAAACTCTAAATAAGATAATGATTGATTTCTCATAAAAAAAAGTAAGCTATTATGATTACACTCAGATATATGATTTCTACAGACAATTACATCCTTATCAATTTTTATGTAACAAAAAAATAAGTTATTTCTATCATATGTGTTGTTTTTTGTGCTTTAAATAGAAAAAGTGTCTTAGATATTTGTTTTACAAATGTATCTGTTTGGGATAATTTATTTTTATCTACTTGCTTTTATTAGTTAAGTTAAGTAAAAATAAAAATAAAAACTATATCTATAATTTAAAACAGAGAAATTGTGAAGTGATTGATGAAAAGAAGAAGAAGCAAAGGAATAGAGGCAACAGGAATTTAGTGATGTTTTTTTTTTTTTTTTCTTCTTTTCAAATAATATGTTAATAATACTTTTTTTGTCTTGGCAAGAGGGCAAACTAATCTAAAAATCCAGTTTGGCTTGCAAAAACAAAATCCATGAACCCAAAAAAGTGAAAAGAGAAATTGGACGACGAGAGAAAATCCATGAACCCAAATACATGTTGTGTTGTTTAAACAACGAAAACTGTTGTTTAAATATCCTTACCAAACACCTCTTAAATCTTTGAAATAACAATACTAATCTGAGTAATCTCTACTCTACACTCTTCACTACCCAGAAAAAAAAAAAAAAAAAAAATCTCTTCCATAATGTCTTATCTTCAGCTAGAGCTAATCACCAAAATACTATCCCGATTACCCGTCAAGTCTCTAGTACGCTTCCTCAGCGTTTCCAAACAGTGGTATTCCTTAATCAAGGACCCTGACTTCGTCAAGTTGCACCTTAAGCACTCCATCGAGACCAACAAAGATCAAGCCTTCATCCTCAAGGAACATGACTTCTATCCAACCTATCGTTACTTCTCGGTCCCTTTCCTCTACAAGAATAATGGGTTTGGCAAGGCTGTGCAAATTCCCATGCCACTATGCCACCCAAATTACAAAACCAATATCTTGGACTACTGTCACGGTTTGGTTTGCATTCACGTTTGAGATTTAGAGATCGCAATTTGGAATCCATTGATTAGAAAGTACAAGAAATTGCCAAGCGAACCTAGAGATTATTCTGGTTCTGGAAGGCCCAATTTTGCATTTGGCCATGATCCACATAATGATGATTATAAGGTGCTGAGGATAGTTGAATTTTCTAAAGAAGATACGCTGCTATTAGACTTTGAAGTCAAGGTATATAGTCTTAGATCACGTTGTTGGAAAAAATTTGAAGAAGGATTGCCAATGAAGGAGTGCTCCATATGTTCAAGTTCGGCATCCTTGAATGAAGCTATACATTGGTTAATTGCTTCTCCATGTGGCCCTTCATATTCACCCCGACCAGAGTCTCTTCTTGCTTTTGATCTTGCCATTGAGAAATTTCAGGTCTATAAGATGCCGGTTCTACCAAAAAAAAGAAAAGAAAAAAGGCTGAAGTCTTTGGTGGTTTTGGGAGGATATCTCTGTTTTATAGTGAATTCTTTCTTGAAGTATAATGATGTGTGGTTGATGAAAGAATATGGGGTGAAGAGTTCTTGGACTCGGATTTATAAAATTAAGCAAGGCACGGTGCCTTGGAATTTTCATCATTGCAAAGTTGCAAACCTCTTATATTTTCCAAAAATGGCAAGAAAGTTATGTTGAAAGAGGGGCATGAGGGCAGTGCTAATCCTGTTTGGTATGACATAAAAAAGAAAAGAGGCAAGAGGATTGAGATTCAGAATTTGCCTGGTGATTTTAGTGCGGCAGTTTGTATTGGAAGTCTTCTTCTACTTGATGATGTTGATAATGTTGCAGAAGAAGAGAGATAAGAGGAAGAATAAAACTGCGGAAATTTAATGAATTTGTTATTATTTGCTTAATTTGTCAGTCTTAGTATATCTATCTACTAGATCATATCCATGTAATTTCTGTAGTTTGATATAGTCTGTTTGTGTTGTAGAGGTTCAAGCCTTTTGATCCTCTGTTCCTCTTATGTGTTGTAGTTGTGTTATGTTTTTCTTTTAACACTATCTGCTGAATTATTAGAAAAAATTATTTTGTGGTTTGGATTTCACTTCATTGTCTATGGCTCCATTGTGTGTGCTTGGAGTAGAAGTTTTGTATAAATGAATCGCCATGCTACTAACTAAGTATTTAGATAGATGAAAGTCTATAAGAATCATAATCTGCAGTAGATGACTTAGCAAATATAAATCAAGAAGGATAAAGAGGTGATCTTTTAAAAGTAGTTCAGTAAAACATAATGTTTTCTACCCATATATAACTAAACTAGTCTAAAAAAAAGTTGTTTGTGACTTTAAAAAGCTATTTATAACCACAAATTTTTTAGATCCAAAACAAATTCCCTTGATAACAAAATGGTAATGACCGACTCAATTGGGCAGTGATTGCCTTGAAAAAAACATTTTGTGTCTGTATGGCAAAAATTATTTTTGTCAACTTATTTTAATATTCGGTTTATTTTTGTTACTATTCATGGATTTCACTGCACTTTTTGTGTTATTCATGAGTCTCACTGTATTATTTCAGCTAACATTTATCTTTATCTACAATACTTTTAACAAAAAAATTTCAGTTTCAGTAAAAAGTCATACATGCGTTATAGTATGGATGCGTTTGCATGTTTGACTAAAAGAAAGGTGTGAAGAAAATAAGTATAAAGCGTGAGCAAAGTGGAGATGGAATCTTGACTTTTCTTTATCATGCATTCATGCTTTTCAGCTTATAGGTGTGAAGAAAATAAGTGTTTGTTAGACAGGTTTTCTCTATTATTTTGCCTACTAGTCTAGTATTCTTGTAGAATTTAGGTTTCATAGAAGAGTTGTAGTATTGTATGTTACATATTCTGCTTCTACATGCCTATTACTATGCTGCATTACTAAGAAAATGATTTTAGTTGAACTTGAAAAAGAAAATAAATCCTAATTCCACTAGGAAAAAAAAACACAAAATATTTTCTTCTCCTTCAACCAATCTGCATCAAACTCTTTTTATTTTTATATTTTTATGGATAACTTATTCGTGTATTCTATTTAAATGTGGAGAAATTTATTAGAAAGTATTTGATATTTTTATTCTTGAGTGTTAAATTTATTATCCTGAAGCAAGCTCCTATACGGAGAGGTATCTTAAATACTTTGCTGTTTCAAACGCTAAGGACAAATTTGGATGTACATACTCTGGAAATGGAGTTGTTCTTGACAATTTAGCATATTGTTTTTAAAAAAATATAATTCAATCCTCACAAGAATGGAAAAAGGGAATTCGAACACTAGGGGGCTGTTTGGATTTGCTGTTTCTATAACTCATAACTCTGTTTCCATAACTCATAACTCAAAAATGGTGAGAGCCATGGCTGAGAAGTCCATTTGGATTTTGTTTCCAGTTTTTGTTTCCATTACTTAATTCTCTGATTTTTGAGTGATGAGTTATGGAAACTGAAAACACATTTTAGGTGTTTTCAGTTTCCATAACTTTGTTTTTAATTGCATTTCCGTAATTAAAACTATATACTGGGTCCCATGGTCAGAGTTCCGCCGCAACTTTTGACCACTTTTTTTTTCACTGGGTTCGGTGTGTGGTTTCTTCTTCTTCTTCTTTTTTTTTCTTTTTCCTTTCACACTAGGTGATCTTCTTCTTCTTCTTCTTTTTCTTTTCCCTTTCACGTGGTGTCTGGTTTGATATTTTTTTTTTTTTTTTTCACTGGGTTTGGTGGGTTTGGGTATTGGGGGTTGAAGGGAAAAAAGAAAGAAAGTAAAAGCTGCACCAAGTTATAAGTATGGGGCCCACAAATAGTTGAAAATTTTGAGTGATGACAAGTTGAGTGATGGTGCCAAACGGGTGGGGTGTAGGGAGTTTGGGTATTTTAAGTGATGAGTGATGAGTGACGAAAATTGAGTGAGGAGTGACGAGTGATGACAAAAAAAAAAAAAAATCCAAACAACCCCTAGATCTCCTATATGAATCTTAAGTCACTATTCCATACTTTAGAAGTAATGTTTCCTTTCAATTCTTAAATAATACTAGATTTCAATAATTAAATTCATAATGGGATATAGAAAATTGAATAATTATGGTTAAAGTCAAGAGTTTTGTAACCCAACTGGCACTTACAGATGTTTTCAACAGAGACATTTAAGATTCAAATTTTTCTACCCCTAACTATCAAATTATCAACAAAAAAGGAGAGAGAGAGAGAGAGAGAGAGAGAGAGAATTAATTAGAGATGTTTACTAATAAATTTAAGTAGAGAATCAATTAAGTATCCCCAATAATAAACTATATAATGAATTTAATCACATATCCCAAATTGATAAGGAAAAATATTATTTTACACCCGTTTATATTCACTATTTTACATCAGTATTCACAATTAATACCGATATGTTTAAATTTTAAAATGTTTACATTTTAAAACATGAAAATGAATATTAAAAAAATAAAATGAATGTAAGAGTATCCTATTAATAACCATGGTAAACTGACACAACTGACCTTAAGGCTCTGCCCTCCCAGAAGGCTGCCAGCCACAACTGCGCCATAGCATATCCCAAATTGAAGTGGCCCAACAACATATTTGCCCCATCTAGGTCCTGCCAATGCCAACATATATATCTTGGACAATTTAGCATCAGTTACCAAAGCCTCAAATACACAGAAGAAAATATATAAAAAAAGAGAGGAAATGCATAAAACTAACAATTTTTTTTCATTATAAACCCAGCAGGAAAAGAAAAATCATTAAGTATTGGTTCTTTTTCCAAATCAAACTTCCCTTGAAATCTTAAAAAGGTTTTTAATTGTTTCTCTAATATCTTGAACATGGAAGAAAAAGTTGGTATAAAGAAGGAAATGGCATATATATTATGAGCAGTGTACAAAATATAATCATATATATTATATACCCACCTAAAACATCACTAGCCACGTCCCTATACCGAAGCTGGCGCTGACCAAGTTGTGCATGGTGTTCCAAAACCGCAGATAGAAGATTGTAGGAATAGAAAGTTACTAAACCTGCAAGGATTAAGCATACAACTCCTCCAACCCAGCCTAGCAAGCTTAGAGCAAAGGGAAGACTCAGAAGCACCGGTGCTACGATTGATGTGGTTAAATGGTATCCACAGTGCAACCATGATCCTAATGATACCACAAATTTATACCAATCCTTAGAATATTACGTAGTTTAGGACCAATCATTAATCATGTTTAGAATATATTACAGCATGAAGCTAGAAAGTACAGAATAAAAAAAGGGAAAATTTGTCATGTACTGTTGCAACATGTGAAGCTCTATATCTACAGGTCAAAGTTCTCCTAGAGTGGTCATGAAGTGCTAATGAAAGCATTTGAAAGATCTGTTGTGAACTGGGGGAAAAGAAAAGAACTTACAAACCTTTGGATTTGAGGACAAACAAAGCTCCAGCATCGAGCTGTTTGGGAGGGTGAATACCATTTTCCTTGCCAAATATGGAATCAGGGGAGGAGTCAGGAACCACAGCTGCCATCTCTCAGGCTCAAGAGCTAGGTGAATGAGTGATATACCATTTGTGCAATAAAGTTCTAGGATAGAAGGATAATGACAAACGAGGATATTAATGTATAGAAATGAAATAAAAAATTTGGCACTCTTTTAGTCAACTGGTCACTATAGGCTGCTAATAAATATTAATAATCATGTCATGTTTGACTCAATGCAGGGAGAACATAAAACATAGACTTTTATGTATTTATCTAGTGTAGTTGTTGATGGCTGTTTTGGAAGACTCCGCCAAGTGCACACGTGCAAATAGCCAACTAATATACTAGCTACTACATTTTTTATTCAGGAATTATATGGTTTTTTTTATTTAAAAAAAAAAAATCCCTTAAAGTTTCTATGGGATTATTAATGACATAAACATGGACTAAACTATAATATTCATGATTAAATTTTTGAGTAGGAATAATTGTTCAAGTATATAATAAGAGCAAACCTCTTTTTTCAATTGACTTATATACATAGTTGCTAAATGACTCTCGTACAAGAGGAATTAGTGATTGAACCAGGATTTCAGTTTAGGGGCAAGATCAAAAGCAAAATTAAAAAAAAAAAAATATTAATAGATGTTAATGACAAAAAATAAATAATAGTAAGCTAATGTAGTTTTATTTATTTATTATTTTTTGTAAAATATGGGACCTACTAATTAAAATATCGTGAGAGAATTGTGAAAAGGTGGGACAAGATAAATATCAACGCTGTGAAAGTCTTTAAGGACACAACAAAAATTCACAAGTTTCCCTAATCTATCAGCTCATACGTGGTTATTAAAAAAATTGTAAATTATGGTAGGTCTATGTGGGAGATGATAAACTAATTTAAAAATGTTGTAAAATTATCAAATTATTGTGACTTTTTTTTTTTTTGAGAAGTCATGTTACGTGCTGGCTTTATTCAGTGACAAAAGTTTATTTGTAATGCACTTTATTGGTGATATATTGTTTTCTGGGTTTTCATGTAAGTTGGGATAGTGTACTTGAGCCTCTCCTTGAAGACTGAAAGCTACATCAATTAGAGATCTCACGGCTTGGAGGCGACCATCTCACGACCTAAGCTGCTTGCGAAGTCCATGTGGCAGGTGTTTGTTTAAGAGTACAATTGTGCACCTCGCGACCATCTCGCGACCTTAAGGGGTGAACAGGTCGTGAGTTGCACGATCTCTGTACTCTATAATTGCACTTACCACCACCATTCTGCCAGGACACACACATATAGTTGTGAGGCGTGTGTGGGAGCAAGCGCCCGTGACAGATCTGTGGGAAGTACGCCTTGGCCTAGGGTGGACCATGGCGTAGAAAAATAATGGAGTCGCCACCTAGATTAGGTTTAGGAACCATAAATGTAGCGCCTTTCGTGAAAGGATTGATCTTTTACTAGAGCACGTGTCCGAAGTTTATGTATGGGGATGGAAAGGTGTTAGGCACCCAACCCCACCCGACCTATGGGTTGACTTCCACTCATTGTATTTCAAATCTTAATCTCATTAAAGGTAAGTTCAATATTATTATTCTAACTCACACACACTCTAGCATGCATCTAAACATATGGCATAATCATCCCAAAACCTAGCATTCATCTATCATGGCATCATAACATACATAACCCAAGGGCAAAAACATCATGAAACAGAATCAAACAAACATGTAAAGGCATCTTAACATCAAAGGCATAGCATTCAAACTAAGCATATTCATGTTCCTTAATCAAACCATGGTTATATCCAAACAATGCATGTTCATGTAAATGCATAATTTACCTCACTTACCTCATTGCAACATGGAACCTATGCATCAATGCATGTTCATATTTATGCATGTTCATGGTATTCAAACAATCTAAAAACCTATAAGCATAAAAGAGATAAAACAAACAAAAATAAAACAGAGAAGTAGAGACTCAAAGACAGACAAAAAATGTTAAATAGTGGTTAAACATGTGAACATGACAAAAGAAAAACAAAAAGAAAATAGAATTAGGGTTTCTGGTTTTGAGTATGCGTGCGCATACATAGGGCATGCGTGCACAGCCCAACTGTATGTGTATGCATACTACAAGAACCCTAATCCAAAAATTGCAGAACGGAAACTCTAAAAGCAAGAAATCTAATAACCTAACATGCTTCAAATATAACACATGAAATAAACCTAAACTAAAAAACATATTAAGGCATATAAAAACATATATAAATAATGAAAAATCAAAGAAAATTGAAGAGCCAAAGTTAGAAAATTTATCTTAACGCTAGAACTCTTTTAGAGCTTGATTTTGACCATTCTCCTCAGTCAATCTAATCACAACCAATTCAAAAATGAGTTAGTAAACTTAGAACTTAAAGATCAAGACTAGAATAGGTCCCAATCAAACAAAATTTGACTTGAGGATGTTTTATGAAAAACTTACTCTTTGATTCACTATTTTCTAGTGAATCTTATATGTTTTACCACTAGAATCTGTCCTCCTCTAAAAAGCAACCATTTTAGGCTTTATATAGTCGAAAATAGGGGTTTGGGGTGGTCCTAGATGATGTGAGATTTGTTCCAAGTCAAGTTTTAATACAGAAAACTTTTCCATATTGGTTTTTGGAACCCTAGCATGCGCATGTATGCCCGTGTACGTGTACACATGCATGAAGCATACGCATGCAGAGCTTGAGCATGTGTGCGCATATGCATGGATGCATACGCATGCCCTAGGGTTCAGTGGCATTTCTTTTCCAAAAATAGATTTATTCTTCCAAAAATAAGTAATATTTTCCACAAATACTTTCCTTAAGTCAATTTTAATTTGATCCGGCTCTAAACCAACCTTAGACTTTAAAATTCTAACATCATTGGGGAATGGAAACTCGAGTTGTAAGTGGTACAAAATGCGGTGTCTATAGTATGGCAAGAAGCTTTAGATAAATATTGAACAAACTCTAAAAACCCTAAGGGTGCCAAGAGAGTGAAGCTATTCCTTTGTATGAAAAGAGAGAACTTTTTCCTTAGAGAAAAACCAAGTTTCCATCTTTTTCATTCCATTGATAGAGATTCTGTAAACACAATCCTCATCCACAAACACTTAATTGTGAGTGAGTGAATAGCTAAGGAAATGTAAGAAACCACATCCTAAATCCAAACTTCATTGGTGGTGATTCCATTGGAGCTTCAATGGAGGGTCAAGCTAGGAAGAGAAAGGACTCGAAGTAGTTGGTTGGTAGCTGGAACTTGGAAGGCTCAAGTACATGTAGGAGTTTTGGCTTAGAGGGTTCATTGTGTCCTTATGTACTGCAACTATCTTGACTAGTGGAGATTTCCGATGGGCGGTCGGGGGAAAAGCTTTTACGCTCAGGGCTCAAGTTTTCCTCTTCCATAACACTTGTGGTGTTATGTGTGGTTTACTTGTTTCTCTCTCTATTTCCTTTAGCTTATTATATTGCCATGCTTGTGTAGTGTAGTTTGTGTGTTTGGAAATTTTCTAAGTCACTTACACTTCGACTATGGATTAGTTTAATGATAAAATTAACTTAGTCGTAAAACTTTGTGTTAAGGGCTCTAAATACTTGCTAGTTCGTATATAACATCCTTTCATGTTTATACTACACACAAATTTTGTTCACAAGTTTTTTCACCATTGTCTATATATAAAAAGCGCCAATGCACAAACAATGCCACTTTGGTTTGTTCAATTGGCACTGTAGCTACAGTGCTTTATTTTTTTTCCTTTTATTTTTATATATATTTTTTAGTCATCTATTCCATTTGTGCTTTTTTTTTTCTTTAAATATTTATATGAGTTGGCATATATATTGTTATACTGACACAATAATTTTCATAATTATTGAGGTGTTAATTTCTTATAGATCGAAATAAAATAAAAAATATGAGACTATTACCGACAACAACTGAAAATAAATGTTTTGTGAAAATATTGTAACACTTGTTTGGTGAATGTGTAAAAGCTATAGTATTTTTTGGTTTGTTTAATATGTACTGTTCATCGTTTTTTTTTTTTTTTTTTTTTTTTTTTTTTTTTTTTTTTCAGTCATCGATTTGTGCTCTTTTAAAAAATATATTTATTTATTTATGTGAGCTTGCATATATATTGTTATACTGACACAACAAATTTCACAATTTTTTTACAATTATTGAGGTGTCAACTTCTTATAAGTCGAAATAAAAATATGAGACTATGACCAACCACAACTAAAAATAAATATTTTACGAAAATGTTGTAACACTTATTGTTATAACAATATTTTCCCAATTGTTAAGATATCAGTTTCTTATAGATCAAATATAAAAATGTTAAGTCCACAACATTTTCACATTAATTTCACAACAAATCATAGGTAAGCTACTATTGATGGATAAAAAAGTGATGTCAGTCGTGGATTTATTTTAAAATCAGTAACAACTTACCAACTAGAATTTCTTATGAAACTTACCACAGTTGAAAATAATGGTATTGTGAAAACATTGTGATAATTTGTTGTTTTTAGGACATATGTGAATCATGTTAGGAATATATGCAAATATAGAATTGACTAATCCTTTGACAAAATGCACTTTACTTGTAACTGGGTAGATCTAGGATGTGTTTAATATTTCAAGGAACAAAGTTTCAAGTTCAAGTGTTAAAATCATGCAAGTCTGTCCAAGAATCAAGTGAAGAAGTACTGGATTTTAAAACTTGACAGCTAGCTCGACAGCTAGTATCTATTGAGGTTTAAAAGGCTATTTAAGCTCGATCCTCGACAGCTTCTCGATAGCTAGGTTATCTGTCAAGATTTAAGAAAATCAGTTTTTCAGATTTGATTTCACTCCAATTCGTGTATAGATGTTTGAGCTTTCTTTTCTCACAACCCTAAACATATATAAGGATTGTTTTAAAGGCCGTCACAGCTGATGCAACTCAATGCAAAAGTTTTTCACAAGCATATTGTGAATCGGAGACATATGCCCTAGTTCATCTTTCTATTCAAGAAACTGCTATCTTTGTACACCGTAGGGTTTTGTAACCAAGGAATTTCGTGATTTTCATCATGTTGATGAACTGAAAAACTTTGCAGCCAACATCTTTCTCAAGTTGGTGAGTAAGCCGCTTACTAGGATTCGCGCATCGAATTGGTTAGTCACGTACTAGGAGCCGTGCATTGAAAGGAGAGATTGTCACTACAGAACAAGTCCAATTAGGTATTGGGGTAAGGGTTCAACTGTAGGTTGGTATAAAGTATTGAGATTCCTTTACTTGTAACTGCTTGTTGTGATAATAGTGAATTCTCGGGAGGTGACCTTAAAATCACCCGGTAGAGTTTTTTCCATGTAGGTTTTCCCCATTCGTAAACAAATCACCGTGTCAATTTATTTTCCGCTGCATTTTAACTTAGTTGGTGATTGTTTGTGCTACCATGTTTATTGCATGCTAATTGAATTAATTAATTAACTTGGCTAATTAATTGGTTAGCTCATCACAAGGGGTCAATACATTCTTGGCCTATCAGTTGTGTTCTTAGACTTCTTTTTTGGTTTAGTCAAATTTGGTGAACAAAAATTCATTGTTTCATGCACAATTTTCTTTTGTTGGTTTTTTGTTTGTTGTTGTTTTTAGTGCATAGTTTAAAGTGGTTCTCCCAATTAAAAACCAATAACAATTTACCACCTAAAATTTGTTGTGAAAATGTTGTGAATGTAGCATTATTCTAAAATAAAATTATAAAATATCATATCAAGACCCACTATAGCTAAAATAAAGGTATTGAGAAAATATCATGACATTTATTGTATTCTTGATTTTTTTTTTTAGCCAATTTGTTAAGCCAAAATTCATAGTTTTACGGACAGTTTTCTTGGGTTGACATTTTTTTTAACACATTGTTTAAAGTAAAAAATACATAGTTTTACCAACAAGAAAGAATTATGGAAAAAAGTACTTTCCCCCCTTATGTTTGGAGTAGTTTCATCCCCCCCAATTTTAAAGTTGAATAATTTCCTCCTTTTTATTTTGTAGACAAGTATATAGTCCCTACTGTTACTCTTTTAGTTAAACCCTAACAAAATTTTATAATTCCTAGAATATTTCATTGTGCAATAACTAAAATGCCTCATTAAATTTTAATGTCCCAAAAATTTTCTTCATGTATTTTGAATTTTATGTGTTAGTCATACTTAGAAAGTAAAAATGGTGATGTATGGTATTCTATTTGTTGCCTAGAGAACACTAATTTATTAGTGGTTTAAATTTTCTATATTTATAATTTTATCTAATAGAAACTTCAGTGACATATGTTTTTTGTTGTTTTGTTCTTTTTTATTTTGTTTTCTTTCCTAAAAAGGTGTTCATTAAAAATTAAGTAAGCTAAGTATCGTAGTTAGGCTCATAAAATAAAATGATAAAGAAGGAAGTATGAATAACAAAATATTCATTGCAAATGGTTCTAGGTATTTAGTTTGATAAAGAGTTTCAATTGTAGCATATGTCATTATTTATTGCGAAAATTTAAATATTGTGACAATGTTTTATCAAAACTTAGTTATTAATTGTTAGAAGATGATAACATTTGTTATTATTCTTAGTAGATTTTTTTTTTTTTTTTGGTGAGTAGATACTACCTTTAGTAAATAGGTTTTAAGAAATGAAAAAGTATTTTGTATCAAATGATACCACGTCATCCGTATCAAAATCTAATAAATGAAAGACATATATGCAAAAATAACTACCCACTAACACATGTTTTTATTGTTAGTGGATTAGTTATTTTTTACTAACATGTCTCTTAGTTATTGGATTTTGATACCGCTGACATGGTATCATTTAATACCAAATACCTTCTCCTAAGAAATTATCATATTAAATATATAGTCATATATTAAATAACTATTTTAAATTTAAACACATGGTTTGACACTACTTCAAAAAAAATTCTATCTTAATTTTTCTCACAACAGCACGTGCAATCCTTACTTTTTTTTTTTTTGATACGATACTGTGCAATCCTCACTAGTATTAAACAAAAGCAAAAAATGAGATATGTCAGTTAGGGGAGCATTTTGTGGAGGCTTATGTTTTTTACACATAACTGTACATTTGAACAGAAATAGTCACTAAGAGCCCATTTGGTTTAGAGATAACTCAGTTTTCATAATTCATAACTCAGTTCTCAGTTTTTGAATACACTTATTTGCTATTTCCTATTTCCATCACTCTAACTCAAATTTTTGAGTTTTGAGTGATGGAAACAAGTTTTGAAAACCAAGCCAATCACAAAATTTTTTATGAGACCTACGTGTTTTGAGAACTCAATTATAAAAATCGAGTACTATGATCCAAAAATCCACTCATCCAAACAGACTCTAAACAACCCTTTTGTATATTGCACCAAAATCCACACCCGGTCTAAATTTATGGGCAGGAATGAGTGGGTCCCTTATTTCTTTGTTTGACCATGTGTCAGCATTACTTTTTACATGTTAGGGAGTACCTTGTTTCTTTGTTTTACCACGTGTCAGTTTTTTTTTTTTTTTTTTAATGAGTTATACTATTGGCACATATTCTGCCTTTCAATACCTTGGGATGATCAGAAACTCAGAATTCCTCGTTGAAACCTAAGCTTAATTGGTACAAAATGTGATTGACATAACTTTCACAAAACATTTTGGCACTTCAATGAAATGTCATTTTGTATCTCATTCCCAGAACTTCACGTGTACTATGTATTCTAATTCCTACATTCCAACAAAATATGAATATTGAAAAAATTGTGGTATTTAAAAAGAAGGGGAAAGTTAATGGGTGTTTTAAAGATATTAATTTAAGAAACTTTTTTGAAACTTTTTATAAAAAAAAAGAAAAAAGAAAATAATTTTTTTAATAATTTTTTATATTTTCCAAAAAAATGGTATAAAATTTTACTAAAATGATTATTAACAAATGTTTAAGGACATCCGTTAACCAGACATTTAAAAGAAAATTCAGTCTTAAACCATCATGGTGCTAGCTTCCTTTTTTTTTTTGCTTAAGTATATACTTTTTGTCACATAGTTTACCAATAAATAAGAAAACTAACTTTTTAAGAAAATATTCGAACTTTGAAAATTATAGGATACCAAACTGATCACTTGCATGTACACAAAATATTAAGTCCAAATTCACAGCCTTTTAATTTATGCTAAAGTGCCTTTTTCTTTGGTTTCCCGTTGTAAGAAGAAAACTAAAGTGGCCTTCATAAAGATTAGGCAGCTTTAGAAAGGGATATTTCGTTTTGGTTGGGCCAAAAATGAAACTTTGAATAGGACTTTCGCTTGCCATGCCATGTGCTTAGAAGTTGACAATCTCATGATCTGCGTTTTCTTTCCCACGTAATGATGCCTATTACCTTGTACTATGATTTCTTATTCAGTTTATTTGGTGCATATTAGGTTTGGATTACTCAGCGTCTGTTTGGATACCGCTTATTTTGCTAAAAATTGAAAACTTATTACTGAAAACACTATAACAAAATAATTTTTAAAACTGAAAACACTATATAACACTAATTGCTGCGTTTTTTCCTGGGTGGTTGGTCCATGAACAGTGCTGTGGGACCTGGGCTCCAAAACGCAAAACACAGATTGATTGCTACGCAAACGCACGCTCAGTATTCGTTTGGGAACAACTTACATAGCTTTTTACTGAAAGTGCGCTAAAATATGTTTGTAGTTGTCTTGAAAATTTTGAAAAAGTGAGAAAAGATAGGAAAAAAATAAAGTTTTAAAAAACTGCACATAAAAACTAAAAAATTAAAAACTGAGCTTATAAGCCAATATTAAGCAAAAAACGAGTCAACATGAATACAGATTAGGTTCAAATCACGCTTCATAATTCATAGCTCAACTATTAGCGAAAAGCCTGGTCAAAATCGACACAAAAGGCAAAACTGCTACTTTCCAACTTTGATTAGCTGTTAGCCTATTACCAACGAATGATGACAAATCAAATTAACATCAACCATCTTATAAAAAAAAAAGAAAAAAAAAAGTTAACATCAACCATTGACCCATTTGTTTTTTCTTCTTCTTTTTAAATTGTTATGAGTTTCTCTGATTGGGATAATTTATTTTTATTGATTTATTTCATTTAGAAAAAGTAAGATAAAAATAATTTTTTTTTAAAAAGTAATATTTTAAATAAATTATACATACAAAAAAGTTAAAATTTAAATTTATTAAAATTTTCAGCCTAAAAGTTTATTTACTAAAAATTGATAAAAGTATGATTCTATTTATTGAAAGTGAAATTTTAAAAATTTGTACATAAACAAATAAACTAATAAGCTAAGTGGGGAAAAAAAGCTAATTTAAACCCACTATATATTTAATTAAAATTTAAGAGAGATACAAACAATTGAAGAAACAAAAATCAAAATTCTAAAAACATATCTAATTTTACAATATATTGAAGTGGTTGATTATGAGTAATTGACAAAAAGTGGTATAGACCATATAAAAAGTACAAGACATAAAATGTTGACCACTTGAAAATATTGTGAAATTAGGTGTGACACCTTTTAATGTTTTCAAGGGAGACATCAAATGTTCAAATCTCCCCTCCCTTACGGTAGCTATCGAATTATCAAAAAAAGTTATTGGGTGTATCCCTAGGTTAATTGAACAAAAATTTCCACTTTAGTTTATTGGATTAGTTTTTTTTTGGTCCTAAAAGTTTATTTACTAAAAATTGATAAAAGAAGTACAATAGTTAAGGAAAGTGAAGTTTTAAAAAGTTGTATGTGAACAAATATAGTAATAAGCTTTTTTTTTTTTTTGTGAGAAAAATATACTAATAAGCTAAGTAGAATAAAAGCTAATTCAAACACACAATATTTAATTAAAATCTTATTTTCCTTTTCTTTTAAAATTTAAGAAATAAAATCAATGATACTAGTGATACACCCAATTTTACAATATGTTAAAGTGATTGATTGTGAGTTAGAAAAAAAAGTTGTGGATCTATGTAAAAAGTAATACACAGAAAGTGTCGACCATTTCAACATGTTGTAAAATTGGGTGTATCTTAAGAATTATTGAAAAAAAAATTCCAATTTAGAAAGTAAACACACACACACACAAAGATATTATTCAGACAAGAAAAAAAGCAATTAAAACCAACAATTTAATTATGAATATGTCACTCTATTCTCCAAACATGAAGAAACTTGTGGGGTGATTATGTGCCAAACAAACATGAACAACTAATGCCTTGTACTTTGATTTCTAATTTAGTTTAATTGGTGGATATTAGTAGGGACGGAGCCAGAACTTTAATGGTTCGTTTGGATTGAAGGAGAGGGAGGGAGAGTAGAGTAAAGTAGAGTAGATTTAGCATAAAATTAGCTTATTTTTAGCCAACTCTACTCTACTCCCCTCCACTCCCCCTTCTTCTCCCCTCCATCCAAACAGGCCATAAGTTAAGGGAGGCGACTTTGACCTCTAGCTTGGCGGCTTCTTAATCATTGAGGTTTTTTTTTTTTTTTTTTTTATTTTTAATTTTTTAATTTTTTATAATTTTTATAATTTTTAGTTTTTGTTGTGTGCTTTTGTTGGGTAAAGACAAAATTATTCTGTTTAAAACTTTTTAAAGGGCTAGTTGTTTGTTTGAGTAAAATTGGTTAATTGGACTTAATATTTTTTAACTTTGCTATTGGTGATTTTTGTTGTTGCACAAATTTTTTTGGGCTAGTATATGTTGTTTTAGATTTTAGATCTGTAAATTTTTTAATGGCCTTTAAAATGAGAAAAATGTTAGAGGTATATTGATGATATAGTGAGTGATTATTAGTGAGTAAAATAGTGGTGTAAGTGATAGGTCTAGATGTGAACCAATAAAAATTTGTACCTCAACAGTATATAAAAATGTTATAGATAAATTTGTAACTGTAATGTTACTCTAAAAAGAATCGTTAAATTGTTAAAAGGGAAAAATGTAATTTTATAAAATAAAATTACTACGTTTCACCCAAAAAAAAAATATGCCTCCGTACCTGGATATTGGGTTCCGATCACTTAATCAAAAAGTAAAAAAAAAAGTAATAAAGATTAGGTTAAAAAAGACACAAAAGGCAAAACTACAAGTTTTTCAAACTTTGATTAGCTGTTAGCCTATTACAGACGAATGATGACGAATCAAATTAACATCAACCATGGCTCCCATTTAAAATAAAAAATAAAAATTTATGAGTTTTTTTGTTTTTTTGGGGATAATTTATGTTTATTGGTTTATTTTATTTAGAAAAAATTAAGTTAGATAAAAATAAAGTTTTTTTTTTTTTTAAAAAAAAGTTGTATTTTAAATAAAATTATGCATACAAATATATATAAAATTATAAAATTATACATACTAATTCTTACTTCTTAGGTTCCATAATAAAAACAATTTATAAACTATAAATTTAGGAAAAATCTTAGTTTACATTGTACTATTACTAGCAATGTAAATTTATATTGTAGACACAAAATGTGTACAATGTTATACACATTTTTAAAAACATTTACAAACATTGAACATATGCTGTATGTCTGCAATGTTACTAGTACAATATAAATTGTTCTAAATTTAAAATGTAATTTATAATTTTTTTAATTATGGTCATTATACATTTGATTGACTTTCACTGTAAATAGTGATATCTTTGATTCCACTGAGGGTAAAGAAGACTCCATTCTCCAACCCATTGTTATTAATTCCGTTTCGGTGCCCGTTCCGGTTTGTCTATTGGAATGGAATATTTCGATACCGGCCTATTTCGGATACCGTTTCGGGATTTATCGTTTTATAAATAAATAAATAAATAAATATATATAGTAATTAATAAAAAAAGATTTATTATTCATTTTTATTATTAAGCCAAATGTTATAAATTAATGAATTTAATATAGTTTTTTAAAAGAAAATCATAATATTAAATTGATTTTTTTTTTTTTGAGAAGATATAAAGTGATTGGGTTAATTATTAAAAAAATCAAGTTTGGGGTTTTTTGGTAAATAAATAAACATAGTGGGATACTTATAAACCATGAAGCTTCTTAGAAGCTTCCTTTCAACTTAAACTCCACTCACCATCTGCCAGGTGCATCATTGGTCTCTACTTCTATTCCTCTTTTCAAAACTTATCAGTTATATTTCATTCCTCACTTTATGTCTTAGAAAGTTTAGAGACGCAGTAGTCCAGGTTGCAAAACTGAGGAAGACCAATTTCAAAGTAGTGCAGATTGTAGAAGTGAAGAAGACCAATTTCAAACGGGTTGCTTCAGCCAAAACTTGAGCTTTTGTTCTCTTTTTTATTTTTTATTTATTTATTTTTTTTTCTCTCTGAAATGACTTGGTAGCAGATCTGATATGGAGTTCACATTTATGGTGAAGGAATTAAAAAAAAAAAAAGAGGCTAAGTTCATTCCGGCCGAAACTTCAATTTCGGTCGGAATTTACAGAAATATCCCGAAATGGCCGAAATTGACCGGAATAACCTAAAATTTAATCTGAGGTGGAATAGGGGGGTTTCTCGTTCTGGTTTGCATACCGGAATGGTATTTTCCGGCCGTTCCGGCCGGAACGGAACAGAATTAATAACAATGCTCCAACCAGCATGGGAGAGGAGAGGCATGGTTTGTGGAAATTAGGGTACTAAGTCATGATTAGTAGAGCACATGTAGCAGTAATATTGTGTTTATTTTATGAAGGATTAGGGTACTCTCTTTTTCATAGATGAATGGATGATTAGCACAGCTTAATTTTATATGACTAGAAAATTCAATTGCGGCTCTGATAAGATCCCAAAGTTTGTTCACTCTTCTTCTTTGACATTATCATCCCATGTCCTTAAGTCATTAGAAAACAGAAAGAGGAGGAAGTGGCCTTTGGCTCAAGAGGTAAAAAGAGAATGGCTCCATAACCACACACAAAAACATACCATTGAGGCCTGAGTGAGACAATTAGGTGGGGAAATAAAATTTAATTCAGTTTGGTCAAGAATTAGTCCTTATCATCCGGCATTGATATATATATATATATAATTACGGTTTTGTTGCTTACTATGTACACTACCCTTCCCTTGGAAAAATTCCTGGATTGGGTATTGTTGCACATTGGGTACTTAGCGACGTGAATCTCTTGTGTACATGTGTTTATAGGGTGAGGTGTGTGTGAGTCTCTTTTCTTATTTTTATTTTAAGGAGTTGCCACCAACCATTGGTGTATTAGATGTGATTGGTCACTTATTTATCTAATTCATTTTAGTTATCTAATAAACTAAAAACCTATTCAAGGGTAGTTAATTAATTAAGGTAAACCAAAGTCTCGGACCAAAAATTCTTGGACTCGGAAGTTCGGTTATGGGTGGAGAAGGTGTTAGGCACCCCATACCACCTATTCAAAAGATAGTAGCCCATTTTAATTTTAATTTTAATTCCAATGTCAAAGTTTTAGAGAAAATAAATTAGATACTTGGC
This sequence comes from Notholithocarpus densiflorus, assembly GCA_030021035.2. Classification (NCBI taxonomy): domain Eukaryota; kingdom Viridiplantae; phylum Streptophyta; class Magnoliopsida; order Fagales; family Fagaceae; genus Notholithocarpus; species Notholithocarpus densiflorus. Next base: position 658,928 of record JARYZH020000138.1, on the reverse strand, counting down.
ATTTGGTTTTTGAAAAAAAAGGTTTTGTACAAGAAAGACATAAAATTTCTCCTAAATAAATGCTAAATCTTGTCACGTCCAATCTTATGGATTCTCTTTCATGTTGGGAAAAGGGAGTCATTGGTACCTCTACCATTTTTCCGGAAGCATACCCATATTAGGCTTAGGAACAAGCTTTAGGACCCATTTAAGAGAAACCCATCTATGGTAATTCACCAACTTCCCACTAAGGCAGGCCGTGTTCGAGGCTACTCCTCCACAAGCATTCTAGTTAGAAAGATGAGGATTTATCAAAGATGTTGGGTTGTTATTTCTATTTAAACCCAAGGGATTTAAAGAGAGAAGACAACAATGAGAAAATGGTAAATTTTTTTTTACAAGTATATAAAGCTTTAAAGAGTAAAGAGCATAAAAAATAAACATACACAAATAGAGAGATATAGAACAATATGTAAAATTAATAGATAAAAAAGAGAGAATTTCATATACATATATATATATATATATATTTTGAGCTCGATCAATTGTCTTGTAAGTTACTGTAACTATTTTGAATTATAATCAAGTTGGCCGGTACAACCGCCATAGTTATCCATTATTTTGTGCATTACTTTGAAGTATGTTATCTCTAACAAACATTATTTTGTTTTACATCTATTTTCTGATTGCACTTCCACTCCCATATGTTGCATTCTTCATCTACTACTTCGTCTTAGTCAGTGTTTACTGTTCTTTCTATTGTTGGTAGGCTGAGCCTCCCGTTCATTCAAACTGTTCATTATCTTGTGTTTATCTGTTTGAGCTAATCCTTTGCTTCCCAGATCATCTTCTTTTTCCTATCTTTGTTTTTAGCCCAAAGTTTGTTGCAAGATGTGTACTAAGCCAAGTTCTGTGAAGACATGTTATCCAGTAAGTCTAGGTGTAAGTACCAGTTTTATGTCCATCTGTTGCCCAGTAAGTCTACAGTACCGAGGTTGAGTGTGAACCAGACCATCCCCAGTTAGCCGTTAGCCAGGGAAGGCGTTGAGGCGTTTTGAGGGAGACAGGGTTCGAATACACTCAGTAATAGGGAAAAGCGGCCGTTAGTAGCAACAGATAACATAGAAGGCGTCCGAGCGGCTGTAAGTTGGTAACATATCATAGAAGGCATCCATACACACCCTGTTTCAGATCTAAGGTTAGATCCAGAAATTGGAAGATAGAAGCAGTCTAGGTTGTAATTGATTTCTTAGGCTTATAATCATAGATGATGAATAGGATGTTTAGAAGGAGTGACTCATCCACTAGCATTAGATCCAGCAGTACAACCCTCCCTGAGATTCCAGCAGAAGATGGAACCATCAACAGTGAGTCGTACCAGCTTTCAGATCTAGATCAGAAGTTAGGAGATTGGAACATACCCAAAGTTCCTACAACCCAGATCTATAAGTCATCTTCATGGTCCTTGAAAAAGTCTTTCAGAACGGACTACCATGTTAGGACTATAGAAAAAATATATAGCATCAACAAGGAGTATGAAACATGCTACTTGTTATCCCCTGCCGCTGTAAAAGCCCACAGGGAAAATGATCATAGATTCCTCCACATAGGCCTTGTCCAAGTAGGAGTAAAACCTTTGATCCGAGAAGGGTTGAACAACTCAATCCTCATGGCCCTTAGAGACACCCGTCATCTCAGATTTAATGACAGTCTTCTAGGCACCATTGAATCAAGTTTGTCAAACGGTCCAATTCATTTCGACTGTTTCCCAAACCTCACAGTTGCGCTTGACGACCCTCACATCATGAAGGTCCTCACCCTCAACATCAAAACCCATGGAACCCTCGTGCTACATGGCACCAGGCAACTTGCCCTTATATACAGAGTGTATTATAAGTGCATGAGGACGAACATGTCCATCCAAGCGGTTGATAAGAGAAAGGCAGGAGAAACCACTCTTATCCAAACCCCAGATGTTAGATCCACAGTTCAGGTACCAAGAACCCTAAAGTGGTCTGATGTCACATTCCCGACCCATTGGACGATAGAAAATGAAAACTATCCCCTTCAGGTCCAGGACCCAGTTAGGAATCCAGATTTAGATTTAGTCCAGCAGTTAGCCGATGGAACGGTTAGACTAAGCTTCGACCAATCTAGGTTACGATCACCCTTAGCTGATGAACCCAGGTCTTCAGCAGATCTGTACCAAGAACCAAGGTCTAGATCCGTAGATCTACGCCAACCCCTTAGGCAGCCACCTATCCTTCTTAGAGATAGACCTGCATCCCAGTGTAGTTCGTCTAGAACGCGAACTCCATTCCCCATGTCTAGAAAAGACTTAGGTCCGCTGTTCCAAGGCGTCAAAGACCATTCCCAGGTTAGTACCCCTTGCTACACAGCCAGACAAGACTCAGTTGCTGATCAAGAAGAAGACAGCACTAGTCAAGATAGTCTCAGACCTCCCTCACCATCAGGAACTGATATGAGAGATCCTATTCAGCAGGAACCTGAATATGACCATCAGCTCATGATGTTGACTAGAGAAACCGAATTCACCCCCGATATGGTCGCTCTCGAAAAGGATTTTAGTTCTGAAGGAAACAGGATTAAAAGAGAAGCCTATAGAGCCAACCATACCCAGGAACAAAAGGTTGAAGTTTTGGAGAAATGGAAGTTATTCATGAAAGAGGTAAAAGCAAATTATCCTTTCTTTGAATACTTTGAGAAACATTTCCAATGGCATAAAAAGAACTGTGTCATTACCAAAACCAACTGGAAGTTACTTCCCAAGAAAGATGCACCAAGCTCTAGCAAACCAGAAATTGTTAGATCTAGTCATCCCCCCCAGGAAGCCTTACTCTTTAACCACCGTGGTACTGATGTTACTGCCTCCCCTTTCAAGTGTACAACCCCAGATGAAAAGGTTGTAAAGAAAGTAATAGAGCAGAACAACTATACCAACCAGTGCTTAGGAGTCATAGGAAAACAGCTTGATAGGATAGAAGGCCAGATAGACAACAAGGTTATCCTCCAACCAGGAAACCCAACCAAACCTATCCAGCCCCTAGAAAAGCCTTTAGTGAAGCTCCCTATAACTAGGCAAGCCAGTCTCAAACCTAAGGACCAAACAGCCATAGAAATTGTCACCCAAAAGCTTGAGGAACTCGTGAAGAAAGAACCAATTTCCCCTTCACCAGACCTTACCTCAACCAACAGGGACAACCGGCTAGTCACCTTAGAAGCCCATACTACTTCTACCAGTTCTAGCAGAACCTCCTCAGATAATGAAAAGGAGATAGAATAAATAGAAGACCAATTTCGAGGATTACAGGTAAATAGGCTTTACCAACCCAAGGTAAACCCAACCAGCCTTACCAAGAATTGGTATCCCAGGCCCACACCACCTGACCTCCAATATGAGGAAAGATCCATGCAGTTTACAGTATCCAGCGGAAAACTCTATGAATGGAACATAGATGGTTTATCCGAACAAGAGATCCTAAACAAGATCCAGCACATAACCATGGTTACTAATAACTATCTAAATGATGGTATTACCAACATTGAGGTTGTTGAGCTCATTGTTTTAGGGTTCACTGGGAAACTGTTGCATTGGTGGAACAATTGCCTGACAGATAGTTCCAAGGATGATGTTAAACATGCTGTCCAGAAAGATGAGGATGAGAACCCTATCTTTGACGAGAGCATAGGAAGAGGTGTTCCCGATGGAGTCAATACCCTGATCTATACGATCATGAAACACTTCATTGGAAAACCCAGCAACATCACATCTAGGATTTACGACCAACTGAGTAACCTTAGATGTAAAACCCTTGGAGAATACCGGTGGTATGAAGATGTGTTCACCACCCGTGTCATGCATAGAAGCGATTGTAACTCTCCATTTTGGAAGGAGAAGTTTATCAATGGCTTACCCACATTGTTTGGACAGAAGGTCAAAGAGACTCTTGCAAGCTCGTTAGGAATCATAGATTATGACAGCCTAACCTATGGAGACATCTCTAGCACAATCCGAAATGAAGGAATGAAAATGTGTAGAGATCTCAAGATCCAGAGCCAAGTCAACAAGAGCAAAGCCAAGTACGAAATAGGGAATTTCTGTACCCAATATGGCTTACCTTCTATCATCCCAAAAAGGAAATCCAAACACAGAGGCAAAGAACCCTCTGCAAGACCCCATAGGAAGAAACCTGCTTTCAAGAACTATAGAAAACAGAAGTTCAAGACTGATGATTTCTATAAGAAAGGCAGATCCAAACCCATAGGAAAATCCATGCAGAAGACACCAGGGAGATGTCACCAGTGTGGAGAGAAAGGTCATTGGAAAAGTGAGTGTAAAGCTAAGGCCAGAACCCTTATCAACACCCTCATCACTGACCAACCCAGTAAGGAAGAGATCTTCAAACTCTTAGCACTCGATCACCTGAGTAGTGAGTCTAGTGACCAAGAGAAACACCAGCTGTTTAGGACATCCTCTAGCTCTAGAGTATCTTCTAGCTCCTCTAGTGACATAGACGAAATCCTAGCATGCCAGGATAGTTGTTGTAGATACAAGACTGTCCATGTTCTTTCAAAACAGGAAGAACTGCTCCTTGATCTCATAGAACAGATCACGGACCCAGAAGAGAAATCTCGGAGACTCAGTGAGTTCCACGCAACCCTAGTTAAGGAAGCTAGTACATCCAAACCTAGGTTTCAGGAACCCAAAGTCGATTTGGAAGAAATCTACAGAAGATTTACCAAGTCAAAGAAAGAGATTACCATCCAAGATCTCCAGAACGAGGTTAAGGATGTTAAATCAGAAATGAGAAACCTTAAGCAAGACTTAGTCATCCTCAGAGTTGATCATGGTCTTATGAACCTTAGGGTCAAAGATTTGGAAAGCACTTCTCAAGAAGGCAATGAGGACAGAATCTCATTACAGAACCCTTCTGATGAAGAAGTTGATGAAACCGTTAATCCTACTGCAGACATGGAGCCAGAACCATCCAATGGACCGTTCTTGCAAACCATTAGTCGGATTAACTTTCAGAAATGGCATTCCAAAGTCAGGATTGTCATAAGCAAAGATTTTGAATTCGAGGTAGTTGCCTTAATAGATTCAGGCGCTGATCTCAACTGCATTCAAGAAGGAATCATTCCCTCAAAATACTTCCGGAAAACCAAGGAAAGGTTAACTTCCGCAAGCGGTGGGAAAATGCAGATTGAATTCAAAGTCCCAAAAGCCCATGTGTGCCAAGACAATGCGTGTTTCAAAACCACCTTTGTTCTTGTCAAGAATATGACAGATAGGGTCATCTTAGGAAACCCATTCATGTGTCTGTTGTATCCTTTCACCACGGATAGTGAAGGAATCACTACCCATCCTTTTGGCCAACCAATCAAGTTTAAGTTTCTAAGGAACCCAGAACCTACAGAGATTGAGTGTCTCCAAAGAGTTTCTGTTTCCAGAACCCTTAACCTTGTTAATGCCAAAATCCATCATTCCAGAGTTTCAAATGGCCAAAATCAAGCCCAGAACCTTGATCCATTTGTTTCTACCATCACATCCCCTATTGATGATTCTTATGGCCCTTTTCAGCCCCATATATCATCACAGTATCCCATCTCATACATTCATAAAAATGTTTGCTTTTTGCCTTCTCATGTTTCTAACAATTGCATTTTTGAAAAAGAAATTCATTATGCTTGTTTAAACACTCTTGACAAAGGAAAAGCACATGCCCAATTTTATGATTTGTATCAAGATTGTCCTTCTGGCCCACAACCCAGAACGATACCATCCCTTCAGGAATTTGTCCCAGCAGTTGTGACATATTCCAATAGTGATATGGTTGTTGCTTTACAGGAAGTTTTGTCAAAACATTTACAATTCCATAATGGAGCCTATTGTGAGTTACCACCCTCCATTAAACATATCCTTGACAACCTTCATGCAGCATTCACCCTAAACCACAGGAACCTTTTCCAAAGAACCCTCAGAGCACTAGAGATTCACCTAGTAAACCTTGAGGCAGGAAATATTGTTCTTAAAGGTCAACTCTTTGGCAAAGAGGATACCCATTCAAAGGGTATAAGGACCATTTTGAGTACTGATTATGCGAGGCTAAGTCTTAAGACCCAAAGCCTGCTAAGAAGTGCTGTTGCCAACTTGCCTTCCGATATACGAACTCGTATTTTGGGATGCAAGGCTATGTCTGAATCATGTGACCATTGGTTCAAGCATTTAAAGATTATGGTCACCACTCATTTTCCAGTCTATGGTGAAGGCCCAGATGATACTGCTAATACCTTCATCCTATCAACCTGGAAAAAGTACTTTGGAAGCAGCCACAGGGTCTATGAGAAAAAGCATCCCTTCCCCGGTCTAATAATCAATTTTGAAGATTGGTCCGTTGAAGAAGATCCAAGCTGGCTTTCACAAATGTTTGAATATGGCTTCATCAGGCTCATCAAGCTAACAAGCCATAATCAGATCAACCAGTTTCCACAGATCGTCCGCCAGGTTGTTTCAAAGATCAAAAGTCCTTTTGTTTCCATCAGATGCTGGAGCACTCTCCCACAATGGGACAGAAACAATTGGATGATTGTCCAACCCGCGCACCATCTTGTACTCATCAATGGGTACACACACAATGGCCCTTGGTATGAAGGAGACTCTTATCTCCACAATGAAGACCCCAATGCTCTTGCAAGTTGCTGGAGAGGTTACTTCAATAATGAGATTCGAGATGTCACCTGCGAGTTATGGAGAAATTACCATTTTGTTGGAAATACTGGCAGAATTTCAGTATTCTCCACCAAACCATACTCCGAAGCCCTCCATACCGAAAGGATTGATTACATTGAACCCAGACAGTTAGTCCTGCAACAAGCAGATTATGAACCTATCCTGTTCTGTGGTTTCTGTAACATCTATGCCAATACCAATCATCATGAACATGGTTGTGACTACAATCCCCCATGGGATCCCTCTGGCCCTGATACTGATTAAAGCAGAAGCTCCAGTTCAGCCCCAGAAGGAAACAGCTCAAGTCCCACCTTTGCCAAACCGGTTACTATTCAGAACAGTACCCGCACCCGCAGAGCTGCCGACAGAAGCTACAACCCACTGCACAGTACAAATTGCTATGCAGAGTTACTATTCAGGAAAAGCAAGGGGACAAGACGCTGTTCCAAACAGTGACCAGCTACTGCTCACTCTACAGTGCCCCGACAGAATCATTCAAGTTACTATTGCTTTCGGTGGAAAAGATATTCACCCAAGTAAAAGCAATTTACCTTCCGTGATTTCCGTCCGCAATTCCAGCAGACTCCTGACGCATCCCAAGGCTCCCTTCATCTATATAAGGCACCCTTGGCCACAGCTATCAGCAGGCTTAATTCAGCAGAATAACCCTCAGAGACCCTCAGTTTACATTTGTAATCAGAAATACATTGTAACCTCAATGGCTCTCTTACACTTCCCCCTAGCTTACATATATATATATATATATATATATAGTGTTTACAACATAAAAAGGGGGGAGGGTGTAGCTATGGAAGATGCTACACCATCCCACCTTCAAAAAGGGCTTTAGAAGCTCACCTATGGGTTCTTAGAGGTGTGAAATGGTGAAAAAATGGGTTGCAGTTTTTGTTTGGGAGGTTTTTCTCTAAGGTAGAAAGAAAGAGAAAGTAGATCTAAAAATTTCCTAGAGAGAGAGAGAAGAAGAAGAAGAAGAATTTTTGAGATTTTTGGGCATTTTTGTTGGTGATTTGTCCAAGAAGGAGTGGGGGTCTATTTATAGGGATTGAGAGACATTTTGGGAACATCTCACCCCAGCCTCCCATTGAAAAGGGCGGTTCGATGAGATGTTTCCGAATCATCTCACCAATTTTGCCTTGATTCCCACTCAATTTTGATTTTCATCTTTTTCCTCTTTTCGACCTTTTTTCAAGCTACTATTTAGAGGCCTTCTGGAGCTCATAATTCTTCAAACTTGGTGTCCCAGGAAAGGTATGGATGTCTAGTTTCCATAGGTCCTAATCTCACATGATTTGGAACTACATTCATCGAGATATCACATCTGAAAGGGAGGTGATGTAGTGTAGGAAATTAAATAGTACTATTCTTGGAAAATTCATTTCTCTCAATCTAGAGCAGACATCGCCAAGCCTTTTTTAAGGAAAGTAGATGACTTATCATGCTTCAATTTGGGTTAGGCCGATTACACCAATTGTGGCTGGATTGGTACAATTTATTGAACAAAAACGCTCCAAAAAACTCTCTTTTTACTTGAAAATAATAATACATTTAATCAGGATTCTGGTATTTTTTTTGATATATCATCCATTTTAACTCCAATTTTGTTCTGTGAACTATCATTTCGAGGGAAATTTCATGATCTTTAAGATGGTTTAAAATTTACCTCAATCGGACAATTAGATAAGAAAGCTAATGTTTTGACTGATCCCAGTTAGGGTTTAGTTAGCATTGGTCAAATTTTACAAGAAATGAAAAGTTTGATTTTTGTAAAATTTTGGATTGTTTGTTCCGTCGTCTAATTAGGGTAAATAGGATCTTTTCACATTTTTCCCAGCTTTTGGTTCTTAAAATCATGGTTTTCACCCCCTTTTTAAGATTTAAATCACTATTTTAGCAAGTTAATCGAGACTGGAAAAAATACGATATTGACATTTACAATTGAGTTTTGTTTGAATCCTTAGGAATTTAAAGCTTTAAAGCCATAAACCTAGTATTTCACTTCAATCTTGAGTTTAATTATGGATAAACTTTTTAAGAGTCTTGTAGTTCAATTGGTTGGTATAGAGTTTTTAAAATCTTATTTATCTATTATATACAAAACTAGCATGTAGCTCGTGCTTACTCACAGAAACATTAACAATTGTGATGATAAAATGTTTATCTTAGTTTCCACATTGAGCATTATGAATGGAGGTAACTTGGCACCAAAATTTAAAAAATTAAATTGGACACAGCACAAAATTAAGTTACAATTAGAAATTAATTTGATTCAATTTGAATTCTAAAATTGTACTTAAACTTTTTTTGATAAACAAAATTGTACTTAAACTTAATATAATATATATGATTATAGTTTTGTCCACTTTTAACAAATTAACAAAATCTTAATCCAAACACACTAAAAATGATTAAAAAAATATGATTCAAAGAAATCTTAGTTTATTTTTAATTTCTTATTTTGTAGATTTTTTTTCTTGTTTTTTGTTTTTGTTTTGTAATTTGAGATGTTACTATAAGCTACAGTTTAGAGAATGCTTCATCAACATATGAGATTATTGTTACTGTGGTTCTTTCAATTTTGTTAGTTAAAAACCCAATTTTAATTATTGGGATAGCAGGCTACAGGCTCACGGTTGTTGGAGTTGTAATGTACAGTGAAGCCAAGAACAAATTCAAATGAAACTTATGTGTGTTATCATCAAGCTAGCAGATTCAATCATCCTTTTACTTGGCATGGGGGGACACCATCAAGATTTCGATACCATCAAGTTAACGACAAGAATTGATCATTGAGATTGGAATCTTCTTGGAGGTGCCAATGAAGCGGTAATGTATGAGAATGTGAAGCAAGGAGGAGTGGGATTGAACATTGTGTTTGAACCTGGGCTTGCTTTGAGAAATCCAAAAGGAGGAGGAGAGGGCGGTGTGGGGATCTAGTTGGTAGAGGTTGAGAGAGGAGAAGGGGGAGACATGGGATGACGATATGGAATTGGGAGGAGGAGATGAGGTTTTACTTTTAAAGTCTTTCTCATTGGACTCCTCAGTTTTGGTAGTGGTATTAGAAAAGGTTAAAATACATAGTATTCTTTAAAACCTTCTCTCCTCTCCCCTTGTGTGTGTGTGTGTGTTAAAATACATAGTATTCTCAAAAGAAAAAATAGTGGGTTAATCTCACATTAGAAAATGAGTGTGAGTTATAGAGGTTTAAAGCCTATGCTTTTATCCAAGAGTTAGACCCTTTTGAATATACACCACTGTTAATTTCTTTAAAACTTTCTCTCCTTTCCCCTTGTGTGTGTGTGTGTGTTAAAATACATAGTATTCTCAAAAGAAAAAACAGAGGATTAATCCCACATCGGAAAATGAGTGTGAGTTATAGAGGTTTAAAGCCTGTGCTGTGTATCTAAGAGTTAGGCCTTTTTGGATATACACCACTGTTAGTTTCTTTAAAACATTCTCTCCTCTCCCTTTATGTGTGTGTGTGTTAAAATACATAGTATTCTCAAAAAAGAAAAAAGAAGAGCTCCTGACTCTATAGAGTTCACTAATAAAAGTGTGCATGTGAGATGTTCTTCTTTAGGCCAATGAGTATCATCATTGTGGTTTTCTTGGCTTCTTTGTTAAATGTTAATGCATCATTTATTTTGGCACAAAAAGTAGAAAATTTAGATAAGACACATGATATAAAATTGGACTTTAATTGATAATCTAATTAGATTTTCTTAGAGTTTTGGTTAGGACAAGTGGTGCAAAATTGAGAATTCAATTGAAATCTAATTGGATTTTTTCTCAGTTTTGACAATATATATATGTGTGTGTGTGTGGATTGAGCATTTTCATATTTAATAAACATTTTTAACACTATATCAATTTAAATTAGGGCGGACACGGTAAATTTCAATCAAACTTTTCACAACTGATACGGTAGCTTGAGTCTGTGTTTAGCATGGTCATGCCGAATAGACAAGCAGTTAGACATATGATTGACTGTCAACTCCAACCTAGGATCCCTATTTATTTTTTATTTTCGAACTTAAGCGTTAGAAAGGTGGTTCATTGCATGTGTTTATCTTTTAGTTTAGAAGTACAATCAATTGTATCATGTGGGAACAAGTTCTTGATTTTCCTGTGACAAAGATTGTATATTTTGGAAAAAGTCAATGGGCACATGGTGGTGTTGCAAAAATATTACACAAATAATTTACTTTTGTGATTCTATGAACTAGAACAACAATAAGAACAATGCCTATTCAATGCATAAATAATCAATAACAATTAAATATTCTCACAAACTAGATGAATGCAAATATGACCAAGGTTAGTGTTTGACACTATTTCCTTACTACAGATTTCACCCGCTTACACTATTTCATCAGTGGTGCTTTGAGACTCATAGATGTCTGCCTCTCAAGATATATAGATCAACAACAAGCAGAAGAAGCACTATATTAATCTTCGTGCACAACGAACATAACTATGTTTCCCTCTCTCTAAATGACTCTATGTATGAATGAAAAAATCAAACCAAAATAGTGAATGAGGGACTCCTATTTATAGACACACTTGCACCTGATAGTGAACATACACATTGTTCCACTTTGTTATGGAAACTCACTGTATAAACAATTACTAAAAAAATATTAATTAAATACTAAACGGATTGGGCCCAATTCAATAACGTTAATAATATACTCATGGAAGAGAGCACTCCGGCCCAACTCAGATCCGACAGGACCCATACACCATTTTTCCAACAGGTGGAACATCAACAATGTTGCTGACCAAAATGATCTCTCTCAAGATCAGTTAAGGATTGCCTGCCACTTTGGAGCAATAAGTGAAAGATATGGTGCAAGCTTGCAACAACTTCTACAGTAAAATAAAGACCTAATACAATACATTCTCCAAAACAAGTGAACAATGGGCATGATGAGGCTGAATGGAAAATGGGAGATTTAGATGAAAATAAACAAAACAAAGTGTATAAAATTGATCATTATCTCCATTCCATCACTGACATGATGTCTGAAAATCAGGAAATGTTCCTTAAAAATTTCTTTTTTTCCACTGATTTAAGCATTGGGGAGGTCTTGACTGCCAACATATTGATGTCATCTCGATAATGTGATTCATCGCGAGTGTTTATCGTTTAGTCCGACCTTACAATCACTTGTATCATCTATAATATATGAGTAGGATTTTAAGAATTCAACTGTCCAAACAATTTTAGAGAATTCTAATTCACTATGCTTTCTTTCTTCTATAAAAGCTCTGTACTGTGTAATGCATGAAAATCTGTTTTTAAATGTAGCTGTTGGAATCAATACGAAATATTATAAAGCACAAAGGGAAATGCAAAGGAAGTATGTTAGAACCAATAGCATTGCATTATGGAGTACTTCACGCATTTCTCTTAAGTTTTCCAGACATATTTCGCTGCTTAAGAATCATACATGACACATTGTTCTGGTTCTTCTACTATATCTGCTACACTAATTATTTTTACATATTAGCAAATAGACGATATGCTTTGGCATCGATAACTATTTGTCGAATTGATGCTATTGCGCCTATGGCGGCCAATGCTGTAGATGCTACTGCAATGAACGTGTTACCCCAAAATACTAGGCCACGCTTTGAGGGCTTGAAAGTCACATTGTAGACAACCATAGGGAAAATAAAATCTAGAGGAATACATCCAAATGCCCCCAAAACTGCCATGATATCTCCAAAGAAAGGTAGCATAGCCGCAATTAATGTACCTATAATCACTGATAGTGACCGGGAAATCAACCTTGGCACAACATTACGATAGGAAAATTGATCTATTTTGGGGTCTGCAAACCACTTTTCAAACACTTCATTTGTTGGTTGCAAGTAAACCTGCATTTTAACCATTGCAATATAGTCATGAAATTTAATGCTGCCATAATAGAGTGAAGGTTCGGAAGTAGGGTTTCTATGCTAAAGTTAGTACTAATTTTACTACCAAAAAAATTTATAAACCAACATGATAAAGAACAAGATCAGTATTGCTTCAATAATATAGTAAACAAATATCTGATTCACTTCTCTGTGACTTGTAATCATAAATTTGCAAAGTTTATATAGTTAATTTTATAATTTTGGTAGACAATCTTTATGCATTATCAAGCTAAATATTTATGAGTTGGACTTACCACTGTGACAGCTGATATTTGCAGAAGAATGAAAATATTGGTCATCAAGAGAAACCAAGTTGGTAGCAAAGGCTGTCCATTACCCATAAAATTTGAAAGAACTGTCCCCATAGCCTGATTGCCAAATGCCCAATACCCAGAGATTGCAACGCTGAAAAAAGTCGCGAGTATAACAGAGTAACAGACGCATAAACCTTTGAACATTTTACCCTTGACTGGAGGAGCTATAGTTGCCTGCGAATGGAAGAAATATAAGGCAACTTAGTTCTATTTCTCACTTATAGTCAATGGTATTGAAGTATTTAGAATTTAACTTTTATCAACACATTAGGAGAAAGTATTTTTGTTAACAGTTATACAAGTTATCAATGTAACAATTAACCCAATAAATAAATACCATATGGAAAGTTGGTGAGACCAATTTTGACTAAAGAAATAGAAAATTGAATCATATGGTATTCATTCATTGAGCTATTAGACTTGATAGAACTGTTACAAGAGATACTTTCTTGCATATTATAATCGTAGTTAGATGCAAGTTATATCACAATTTAACTGGAATTTCAGTTTGTTTAACTTATATACAAGCTCAAAATAAAGAAAAGGGAACAAAATAGGACTTATTTTTTCTTTCTTTTCTCAAAATATTTTTCTTGGCAACAAATTAATGTAGGGGAAGAACTAAACCTGTATTTCAGGAATAATTCCACAGGCATATGTAGTAGCAATGATTGAAACAGAATTAACACCACCAAAAACACGATTTACTCCGGAGCTATTTAAGGAATAGTCCCTAGTAGGAGCATTCTTGGAATATCCTGTAAAAGCAGTGTATGTCTCAATGTCTGTGATATTCATATACAGAGACATGTTTTCATGTAACTTGTGTTGAAGTCTTACCGATGTGTATGGAACCGACTGTGACACAAGCACTGAAAGCAAGGCAAAGGGTTAGAGAGACAAGATTGATATGCCTCAGCGAGTGGAAGGATGGAATTTGAGCTAAAAACAGTATTAGTACTCCAAAAATACTAATAAACTGGTAAAGCTTCATAGTCCCATTTGGGTTATGGAGCAAGTAAATGAACTGCCAAAAAGAAAAATTAAGAGTTAGTAACGAAGAAAAATAGAGCATTTTGTATAGGGAATCTGTTCTCAGAGAGATTCATTATGATCTTTTTCATTGTCTAGATTATAGTCCAAATGGAGAATCTAATTTTCTTTAGACATTTCATTATTTGTTTTGAGATGAATAGCTTATCTTCTTTTACCTTACGGAGATAAAAGGATTAGTATTTGTGCATATCAACTATCTTAATAGAAACTTTACTTTTTTTTTTCTTAAAAAAAAAAGAGTAAAGTTTCTAGTCTAAATCAATCAAACAAAAAAGATTACTTGGTCACGTGGGATTTGATAGGTCTTAGATTCAAAATTTACCAACAAATGGAAAAAAAAAAAAAGTTAGAAAATTAGAATATATCTTAAGAGTACGTACTTCCTATAAGTAATCATATTCAACTAAAAGAGTGAATGTGACCCGTCATTCCTTTTTGGTGAATAAAAAATTCTCTTTCTCACACTTAGTATTTCAATGTGTACACCACCAACTACAGTACTATATGTTATATCTTTTTTTTTCTTTTCCTTTTTTCATTTTTAAACTTTAATTAGAAAGAAAAATAGACGTGTAATAGAATGTGATAGATGAAATATAAAATGGAATACTTTAGAGTGAGAGATGGGAGTTTTGTTACTTTAAAGTCTAAATAAAATAATGATTGATTTCTTGTAAAAAAAGAAGAAGTAAGGTATTATGATTATGCTTTGATATATGATTTCTACGGATGATTACATTCTTATCATTTTTATGTAACAAAAAATAAGTTATTTCTATCATATGTGTAGATTTTTTGTGCTTTAAATTGAAAAAGTGTCATAGATATTTCTTTTACAAGTGTGTCTATTTGGGATAATTTATTTTTATCAAAAAAGAAACAGAGGAATAGAGGCAGTAGGAATTTAGTGATTTTTTTATTTATTTTTTAAAAAATTTAAAAGTGCTAAAAGTGTTGTAGCTCAACTAAGTTACTTCTTAATTGTATTGAAAAAAAAAAGTTACTTCTTAATGTTTCAAATAAGGAAATCTAGAATTCAAAATCTCATTCTCCCATAATAACTATAGATTTTTAGATAACAGACTTCTTAAAATAAAAATAACAGACTTCTTAGAATAAAAACGTAAAAAAAAAATATTACAGTCACAGTAGTTTTAACCAAGTGTAAACCAACTAACCAAAACATTCTCGCTTAATAATGACCCGTTTGGTAAAAGATTTCTAGTAACATTGTTTGTATTTTTTAGAAATACGTGTGGGTGAAAAAATGTGTGAAAAAATGTGTAATATTGTTTAAACACTGGAAATTATTATTTAAACAATGATAACAAATGGGCCCTAAAACTTCTCCATTACACTTACAACATCTTCAACCACCTAGCATCTCAACTCAAATTACCTTGGCAATAAATCACTTCTCTATTACACATGGGATTTAGAGCACATCTTGCAACCAACAAAGGTCTCCTGACTCTCCTATACTCTACCCATACTTAACATTCAAAGCTTTGGAGAGCTAAGATGCTAGCTTAAAAGCTCCCCTGTGATGCAGAGTGTGTTTAGCAAGACCCCATAAACCCATAGATCAGCTATCAAGAGTCCCTCACAAACCAAAAGTTTTGTGAGTCTTCCAACATTTTATCCAAAAAAGAAAAACCTTTGTGAGTCCATTATTAAGTTATCTGTTTGTTTTTTTTTTTTCTTCTTTTTTTTTTTAATAAAAAATGTTAATAATAATTTTTTTTTCTTGGCAAGAGGGCAAACTAATCTAAATATCCAGTTTGGCTTGCAAAAGCAAAATCCATGAAGCCAAAAAAATGAACAGAGAAATTGAACAACCAGCTATACAGGTGCGTGTGCACCCTTTCACGTTTACCTTATTTTGATTATAAGAAAAGAAAAGTACTTCTGCGTTTCACACAACACCACCATTCACTTTATATAAATCTTAAGTCTTATCTTCAGCTAGAGTTAATCACTGAAATACGATTAGCCGTCAAGTCTCTAGTACGCTTCCTCAACATTTCCAAACAATGGCCCTGACTTCATCCAGTTGCACCTTAAGTGCTCCATCGAGACCAATAAAGATCGAACCTTCATCCTCAAGGAACATGACTTCTATCCAACCAATCGTTACTTCTCTGTCCCTTTCCTCGACAACCATAATCGGTTTGGCAAGGCCGTGCAAATTCCCATGCCACTATGCTGTCCAAATTACAAAACCAATATCTTGGACTATTGCCACGGTTTGGTTTGCATTCACCTCTGGGATTTAGAGATAGCAATTTGGAATGCATTAATCAGAAAGTACAAGAAATTGCCAAGTGGACATAGAGATTATTCTGGTTCTGGAAGGCCCATTTTTGCTTTCGGCCATGATCCACGTGATGATGATTATAAGGCGGTGAGTATAGTTGAATTTTCTGAAGACGATATGCCGCTATTAAACTTTGAATTCAAGGTATATAGTCTCAGATCACATTCTTGGGAAAAAAATTGAAGAAGAATTTCCAATGAAGGAGTGCTCCATATGTTCGAGTTCGGCATCCTTAAATGGAGCTATACATTGGTTAATTGTTCCTCCATGTGGTCCTGCATATTCACCATGACCGGAGTCTCTTCTTGCTTTTGATCTTTCCACTGAGAAATTCCAGGTCTATAAGACGCCGGTTCTACCCAAAAACATAAATTGGCTGATGTCTTCGGTGGTTTTGGGAGGGTATCTCTGTTTTATAGTGAATTCTTTCTTGAAGTATAATGATGTGTGGTTGATGAAAGAATATGGGGTGGAGAGTTCTTGGACTCGGATTTATAAAATTAAGCAAGGCGTGGTGCCTTGGAATTTTCATCATTGCAGGCCTCTAATATTTTCCAAGAATGGCAAGAAAGTTATGTTGAAAGAGGGGCATGAGAGCGGTGCTAATCTTGTTTGGTATGACATAAAAAAGAAAAGAGGCAAGAGGATTGAGATTCAGAATTTGCCTAGTGATTTTAGCACGGCAGTTTGTATTGGAAGTCTTCTCCAACTTGATGATGGTGATAATGTTGCAGAAGAAGAGAGATAAGAGGAGGAATAAAACTGCGGAAATTTAATGAGTTTGTTATTATTTGCTTAATTTGTCAGTCTCAGTATAACTATCTTCTAGATCATATCCATGTAATTTCTGTAGTTTGATATAGTCTGTTTGTGTTGTAGAGGTTCAAGCCTTTTGATCCTCTATTCCTCTGATGTGTTGCAGTTGTGTTATGTTTTTCTTTTAACAATATCTGCTGAATTATGAGTAAAAATTATTACGTGGTTTGGATTTCTATGGCTCCATTGTGTGTGCTTGGAGTAGAAGTTTGTATTTATATAGATGAAAGTCTATAAGAATCATAATCTGCAGTAGATGACTTAGCAAATATAAATCAAGAAGGATAAAGAGGTGATCTTATAAAAGTAGTTCAGTAAAACATAATGTTTTCTACCCATATATAACTAAATTAGTCTAAAAAAAAAGTTGTTTGTGACTTTAAAAAGCTATTTATAACCATATATTTTTTAGATCCAAAACAAATCCCCTTGATAAAAAAGTCCATGGACGGTGATTGCCTTAAAAACATTTTACACACGTGTTAGTATGGATGTGTTTGCATGTGTGACTAAAAGTGGAGATGGAATCTTGACTTTTCTTTATCATGCATTCAAGCTTTTCAGCTTATGGGTTTTTTAGTGCTTTTGTCTTTGTTTCTTTCGGTTTGATAAGTGGATGGAAAAGTTGGAGAATAGGAAAGTGTAGGGATAGAAGAGATTTTAATTTTAATTTTAATTCTCTCATGGTGTTTGGTTGAGGTGTGGAAAAATGAAAGTATAAAAAACTCTTTTGTTTGGTTGTGAAGAAAAAAATAAAGGATTGAAAACATTATTTGTAGAAATTTACTCTATTAGGGAAAAAAACTAGAGTTAGGGTATCAAAATAGATGCTAAACGTTAACTTAAAGTAAAAAAAATAGCAGTGGGGGAAGGAGTGGGGGGCAGAATGGTAATTACCTTTAGCTCCCTCTCTTGTCCCCAATCATCTCTCAAAATTGTGGAGGCTGGAATTTGGTGGGCCTGGGGAGAAAATTGTTAGGCCCCACCACTTTCTCCCCTTTCCCTCCCAATTAAACAATTCTCTCTCCTATTTTCTATCCCTCGGTTTTCCACTCAACAAAACGGACTAGTGTAGTATAGGTTTTCTATATCAAGCTTCCTACGGAATGTATCAAGGTATCCTACAAGTGAGATAGAGTCCAATAAAAGTGAAGCAAGTGCATGCACTTCCTAGTGCTTGAATAATCTTGGTTAAAATCAAAAGTTTTGTAACTCGCACATCCTAGTGCTTTTAACAGAGACATTCAAGTTTTGAATGCCTCCTACTCCAATTATCAAATTATCAAAAAATAAAATAAAATAAAGAGAATAATATTGGTTATTGGAGATGTTTACTAATAAATTTAAGTAGAGAATCAATTAAGTATCCCCAATAACAAACTATATAATTAATTTAATCACATATCCCAAATTGAGTAAGGAAAAATATTATTTTACACCCATTTACCTTCACTATTTTATATCAATATTCACAACTAGCCTCATCACACGCACTTTGCACGTGCAATGAGGCTTTTTTTTTTGGTCTAGTGTCATAATTTCTCCCCTTTTAAATTTTTTTTATTTTGGATAAGTTTGTTTTGAAAACATGTATTAGTAGGAGAGTATCCTATTTTGTAGCCATTTTAAGTAGAGTTTGAGATATATTTTTACCGGATTGTCTTCAAGTTTTTTTCTTGTTAAACGTAAGGTTTAGAGATATTTCTGAACCACATAAAAGTCCAGTTCAAAAAAGAGAATTCTCTTATAAATAGTATAGATTAATAGGGATATGTTTAAATTTTAAATTGTTTACATTTTAAAACATGAAAGTAAATATATATAAAAAAAAAAAATTTGAATGTAAGAGTATCATAATAATAACCATAGTAAAGTGACACAACTGACCTTAAGGCTCTGCCCTCCCAGAAGGCTGCCAGCCACAACTGCGCCATAGCATATCCCAAATTGAAGTGGCCCAACAACATATTTGCCCCATCTAGGTCCTGCCAATGCCAACATATAAATGTCGGACAATTTCGCATCAGTTACCAAAGCCTCAATTACACAGAAGAAAATATATGAAAGAGAGGGAGTGCATAAAACTTAAAATATTTTCATTATAAAGCCAGCAAGAAAAGATAGATCATTAAGTATTGGTTCTTTTTCCAAATCAAACTTCACTTGGAAGTCTTCAAAAGGGTTCATTTTTCTTTTTAATTCTTTCTCTAATCTTGAACATGGAAAAAAAGTTAGTATAAAGAAGGAAATGGCATATATGAGCATTGAGCAGTGTACAAAATATAATCAAATACGCCTACCTAAAACATCACTAGCCACGTCCCTAAACCGAAGCTGGCGCTGACCAAGTTGTGCATGGTGTTCCAAAACCGCAGATAGAAGATTGTAGGAATAGAAAGTTACTAAACCTGCAAGGATTAAGCATACAACTCCTCCAACCCAGCCTAGTACGGCTAGAGCAAAGGGAAGACTCAGAAGCACCGGCGCTACGATTGATGTGGTTAAATGGTATCCACAGTGCAACCATGATCCTAATGATACCACAAATTTATACCAATCCTTAGAATATTACGTAGTTTAAGACCAATCATTAATCATGTTTAGAATATATTACAGCATGAACCTAGAAAGTACAGAATAAAAAAAAGGGAAAATTTGTCATGTACTATTGCAACATGTGAAGTTCTATATCTACAGGTCAAAGTTCTCTTAGAATGGTCATGAAGTCCTAAAATGAAAGCATTTGAAAGATCTGTTGGGAATAGGGGAAAAAGAAAAGAACTTACAAACCTTTGGATTTGAGGACAAACAACGCTCCAGCATCGAGCTGTTTGGGAGGGTGAACACCGTTTTCCTTGCCAAATATGGAATCACTGGAGGAGTCTGGAACTACAGCTGCCATCTCTCAAGAGCTAGTTGAATGAGTGGTATACCAATTGTGCAATAAAATTCTAGTATAGGAGGGTAATGACAAATGAGGATATTAATGTATTAGAAATGATATAAAAAATTGGCACTGTTAGTCAATTGGGTCACTATAAGCAGATAATAAATATTGATAATCATGTCATGTTTGACTCAATGTAGGGAGAACGAGGTGGTATATCCTGTGCCGGGTACAGGATATACAAAATCAGGGAGAACATATGACAAACTTTATGTACTTATCTAGTGTAGTTGATAGCTGAATGAGTGGTACACCATTTGTGCAATAAAATTCTAGTATAGGAGGGTAATGACAAATGCGGTTAATGTATTAGAAATGATATAAAAAATTGGCACCGTTAGTCAATTGGGTCACTATAGGCTGCTAATAAATATTGATAATCATGTCATGTTTGACTCAATGTAGGGAGAACATATGACATTTATCATCTAAAAAAAAAAAAAAAACATATGACATTTATGTACTTATCTAGTGTAGTTGATAGCTGTTTTGGAAGACTCAGCCAAGTGCTCACGTGCAAAGAGCCAACTAATATACTAGCTACCAAGGTTTTGAAACCCGGACTGAACCGTACGGTCCGACTAGGTTAACCGGAAACCGTCCATCAAAGCGGTTTTTTAACTCCAAAAACCGGCATATACACAAAAGTCAGTGAACCGTGCGAACCGCGGTTGAACGTCCCGGGTTTGAAAACTGTGGACGGTTCTTGCGGGTTCAGTTCAGAGCTTTTTTTTTCTTCTTTTTTGGGTACTTACAGGCTTAGCCATTGTTGAATCTTCATTCTGCAACCTCAGACCATTAGAGCACACCACCATTTCTTTTTATTCTTCTTCTCACTCTCACTAGCTCGATCTCTCTATCATGGTTTTCGCCAACTGTTGCTTCAGCATTTTTCTCTCTGCACTTTTTCCGATTGCTTTTTCTGCATTTTTTTCTCTCTCTCTCTACATTTTCCTTTTGCCTTTGCACTCTAGAGTCTTCTAGTCTACTGACTCTTCTCTGCGTGATGGACAACTTGCTTTCCTGTCACCCACTAAATACTTGCTGTCAACCACTCTCTTTTGAAAATGTTATTGGGTTTTGTTCTTTATTTAGTCAAATATTTTAATGGTTTGGCCGGCTACTCTTCTTGCTTTTGTTTTTGTTTTTGTTTTTTTTTTTTTGTTATTTTAAAAGTTTTCATAAATGATCCTACTCAAATGGGCTTGGGCATGACAAATTATTGGGTTGTCAAATGGGCGTGGTAATGATTTAAGATAATTTAGACAAGCTCCTATAAAAAGAGTATAATATTAAACATTAACAAAAATTATTTATGTTTGCTTAGAATTTAATATTTCTTATTTTCTTTATGAAAGTTATGATATATATATAAAAAAAACATTTGAAAGATAAATCTCTATATTTTTTTGAACTATTATAGTCAATTTTTCTATTTATACTAATTTAATATATTTATTTATATTTAAATAATTATTAAATTAATTATGATGTCATCACGGTTCAACCTTGGTTCAACCTCGGTTCGACCTTAAAAACCTTGAACCTCTCCCTTTTACGATTCAATGAATGGTTCGGGTTTGAAAACCTTGCTAGCTACTACATTTTTATTCAGGACTTATATGGTTTTTTTACTTTTAAAAAAAAAAATCACTTAAAGACTTTATGGGATATTAATGACATAAACATGGACTAAACTATAATATTCATCATTAGCTTTTTGAGTAGGAATAATTGTTCAAGTATATAATAAGAACAAACCTCTTTTCTGCAATTGACTCATATATATAGTTGCTAAATGACTCGTATACAAGAGGAATTAGTGGTGGAGCTAGGATTTCAATTTAGGGAACAAGAACAAAAGCAAAATTAATCTAAAAATATATATTAATAGATGTTAATGACAAAAAATAAATAATTGGTGATTTCAAACCCAGAGGTTAAGCGTACTCTGGCAACTTTATGTAAGGCAGAGTTTGGTTTTTTGGGGGTGATAGTGGAAAAGTTGACAGATAAGTCACCCTTACTGCCACTCTACAGAACCGTACCAGATTCATTTCTTCTCTTTGAATAGCGGATATAGCAATTTCTCTTGCCACAAATCAATTCAAGAGTAAACGTATGCGGTGACTCCTAAATGAGCTTCTCTCCTACATCTAATCGCAATCAGGCCTGATCTTAGGCCCCGACTCACCCTCCGTGGACGAACCTTGCGGAGGAACCCTTAGGTTTTCGAGGCATTAGATTCTCACCAGTGTTTGCATTACCGTTTAGTTAACCTGTGCCTGTTTGAACAACCTCAGTTAATCCTGTTTTCTTTGATAAGAATCAATATGATCTTTGTAAGATTCCTCTTCCAATGGAAATTCAATGGTACCTAAATGATTCACTTTGTAGTGAAAAGTGATTTAGTGGTTCTTATTGTTAGATTATTTAGACTCCTGTATACAAAATTTGAGGGATTTTCTCTTTTTCTTTTGGAGGAGTCTGAGGTTATAGTGGAGATGAAAAATGTATAACCTCAGCCTCCTCCAAAAGAAAAAGAGAAAATCCCTCAAATTTAGGATGAGAATCCCTTGATTTTCGGAATCTTATCCACTGTCAACTTCCAGCCCACTTTTGACATTCAAAAGAATTTTTCTGGAATTTGTGGAAACTACAAAGTTGTAGATCTTCAAGTCTTCTTTCCGTGGCCACAAGAATTAGGTTAATCAGACATTTTTGCAAGAAGTTATGGCAAAAATACTGAAACAGTACATGATGTTTCCATATTAGGATTTTTCCAATTTTGGTTTGGACAAATTTCTTTCTTCCCTTTTTTATTCTCACACATTTTTGACTTATTTAATGCTTCAAAAATCATGCTCCAATTGATCTTGACCCTTGGATTCTCTTGACAGCATGTCTGTACAATTAGGTGAATGGTTTTAATCTCCTACAAGAGAAAAATACATGTAATGAGTACATTTTTTAGAAGTATTTCAAACTCACATATTTACGTGTAATTAAACATGAAATTGATGTGATATTGCCTACCAAGACTAAGATTAATTTTAAGCAATCAAATTGCAATTTATAGATATTATTTTTCGATTTAAACCCTTAAACTTTGTGGCATTTTGATTTTACCATATAAAGTTTTAATGTTTGAATTCATAAATTTATGTTATTTTAAGTTGAGTAGGTTCTTAAGAGACACCTCTTCACGGTACATAAACTAAATGGCTTAAATAAAAAAGATATGTAACATTAAAAGTATATATCAAAATTTGAAAACTTTAAAGGGATGTTTTGTCCAGGTAAAGTTTTAGGATTTTTAAAAATGTTGGAAAATTCTTCTCATGTTTGATTGCAAATCGCACAAGGGCAAATGTCTGAGGATATTTGAATTCCAACTCAATCCCATTTTTGTAGAAATATGGATTATCTTAATATCTAATTGAGAGTAGCTTATCAAGAGTTTTGTTAAAAGTACTAAAAATAAAAACTGAAAGTTAAATAAAATAAGTTGATTATTTTTGTTGTTGAAAATACTTTAGCAAAAAAAGAAGACTAAAAAAGAGTGAGAGTTGCAATGATAAAAAAAGTGAGTAAAAAACAAAAAGTAAGAACGCAAACAATACTTAACCATAGGACCAAAAACAGTACTTGGCGGTGTGAAGAAACAAGCTACTTAAGTTGAAAAATAAGCCTTTTTATTGCCAAACTTGCAAATAGTATTAAATTTTAAGCAAAAAGCGAGCTTTAATAGAAGGACAAAACTTAGGTACAATACTTTAGGTGTTGTTTTTTATGTTCTCCTCTTAAGATTCAGCTATGTGGATCCTTAATTAAAAAATACACTTCCATCCTATTAGAAAAAATACACTTCCATCCTATTAGAAAAAATCCACATAGCTGAATCTTAAAAAGGGAACCTAAGGAACCGCATCTAAGTACTGTACTTAAATTTTGCCCTTAATAGAAACTACAAAATTAGGGCTGTATTGGTGGAGCTAAAGCCATAAATTTTGGCTTCTTAGCTACAGTGCACAGCTATCTTTGGATGTGCATTGTAGCTCAAATGTAAAAAAAAAAAAAAAAAAAAAAAAACTATTTTATTTGCATGTTATCACTAGTAGGATTATTTAAATAAATTATTTTCATTTATTTATTTATTTTTCTCTTCCTTCTCATTTCTTCTCGTTGGTCCTCTCTCCTCACACTTTCACTTCTCCACTCTTCCTTAGAATTTTTCTCTCTTCCCCCACCTTGCCAATCTCGCCTACCTAACTCCGACCCACCCTTTTCGCCAACCTATCTTGTTGATCCAAGCCACCAATCCTCTTTTCCCTTTTCATTTTTTTTCTTTCTTCCTCCACTCCTTCCGCCTTAACTCCCCTGCCCAAACACCGACCCATATTTCTTCCTCCACTCATCGCCAACCCAAGCCCTAAGTCCCAACCCAACCCATCACGCCGACTCATCTCTCCCTCTCTTCTCTCCATTGATGGGTTTTATGTTGATGGGTTCTATTTTTATTTTAATGAATGAATTTTGATTTTGTTGATTTGATGGTTGCTGGGTTTATGGTGGTAAATCGGTTTGTAATGGTTGTAGTGGTTGATGGCATCATGAGTAGTTATGGGTTGAAGGGAGGGAGAAGGTAGAGAGACAGAGATGAAGAGAGAGAAAAAATAATAAATAAATAAATAGTGTTTAACTTTGATGTGAAAATAAGACTATTGATGTGGAGTGAATTCAGAGCATTAGTATTGGTGGTGCTAAAAAACTATATTGCTATTTTTAACACCACCAAATACAAATTTATGGTTACATTGGTGGAGCTAAATCCAATTAATTTGGTTCTATAGCTACAGTGCATAGCCAAAAGTTGCAGTGCACTGTAGCTTAGTAAAAAAAAAAAAAATTTGCGTGTTCACACTACTTTATTTTAAATATATTATTTCATTGTAGTAGATATGTTATTTTATTGTGTTGAAAGCTAAAATAAAATCACTTATATTAGGTATTTTGTAAAGTGAGAAGGTAAGATAGATAAAGTAGCATTTTGTAGAGCCATATTGCTAAATTTATGGCTTCATCAATGTGGATGTTCTGAAATAGTAAATCAAAATAGATAAAGTGATTTTTTGTAGTACAAAAAAGCTAAAAATTTGCCACCACCAATATGTATGCTCTTACATTCCATGCCCGGTAAGAATTACATTTTTTAAATTAAAAATTGACAATTTTAATTAAACAAAGCTTTTTCAAAACTAGTTTTGAGGTAAATTTTTCAAACTTCTTATATATATATTTTTTGTGTGAATTTTGAAAATCTAATAATTGGATTTTATGTTTCTTATGTTAACATGCATATCAAATTTCATTCAAATTGGATATTATTTACTATTTGATCAATAAATTTTTTTTTTATACACAATTTTAGATCATAAAAATTTAAAATTTTAACATTTGTTCAATGAGATAGCAATTAATTTTTGATTTTCTTGAAATTTTACATATATGAAAAATATAATAACAACATGCAATCTAATAGTTAGATTTTCAAAATTCACTATCAATATAGAAATATATGAAGAGTTTGTAGAGTAGAAACTTTGTTCATTTTAAATTTTTAATTCACCAACAGTTTTTTATTAATTAAGAACAAAATCAGAATGCAACAGTAGAGGCCAGAGGGCTCTGAATAATGCACGCGGTTACTTTCCTAAACATGTTGCGCGTGGGAGTAGCAGTGAACAATACTAGGCATTACTAGCCTGTCGAAAAATGCAACAACATTGGGAAACGGAGAGTACGAATGACGGCCGCTGTGTGTGTCTCGTTCTCTCTCTCTTTTCTCAATTTAACGTCGCTTCACCGCCGTTTACATCTCTCCAATCTCTCTCTCTCTCTCTACAGTACACACACTCTACCCAGCCAGACTCATTAACTGTGTTCCTTACAGTTCACGCTAAACGCCTGCTCTATCTCTCTCTCTCTCTCTCTCTCTCTCTGTGTCATACAAACAAAACTAGAACTCTATATCATCTTCAACTTATTCTACTTCTCAAAAAAAAAAAATCTTTCAATTTATTCTCTCATAACACCTTCTTCTTGTTCATTCTCTCTCACTCATTGCTTTGGATACAATATGGAGAAATGGGTGTTGTTGGAGTGGAGAAGCAAGAAGGAGCTGTCTTTGTGTTTGTGTTTGATAATGGTACTTCTGTTTTTTCAATGTCCTACTGTTTCACCACTTGATGACCAAGGTAGCTCTTTTTTTTTTTTTGTGTTTGAACTTCGAGCATTGTTTTGTTTTGTTTTCTCTTTTTGCCAAAAGTTTTCTATGGTTGAAGCTTGTTTTGTAGCCCAAAGAAGCTATAATAAGAAGTTTCCAACTATGAAGTCCAAGTTGTTGTTTTTGGCCTTAAAAAACCATTAATGGCTTATGCTTTGTGATTCTCTGATTCCTTGCTTCCAAACGAGGAACAAAACAAAAAAAACCAATGAGTTTTTTGAAACCTCACTGTGTGTCTGTGCTTCTCTTGGAGCATTTTCAACTCATATTGACCAAAAGTCCATGAGTCCCATCACTTGCCCTGTTGTTCTTGGTCCTTGCTTTTCCACATTTTCCCACCATCCAAACAGGGTCCAAAAACGGAATTACGAAAAGAGACTTCCTTTCTTTATAGTTTATACGCAAAGTTTTATTCCTTTGCTTGTCCCAGAACCATATTATCAGATAATATCACTTTATGCGTATTTATTTTGGTAAGTGAACACGCACACGTACTCTCATTCTAATATATATAAATGGTGTGGATGTTATTTATGTAGGCAAAGCCTTAATGTCGATAAAGGCCTCGCTGAGCAACGTAGCAAATGTTTTGCTTGACTGGGATGACTTGCACAACCAAGATTTCTGTTCCTGGCGAGGTGTCTTTTGCGACAATTCCAGCTTCTCTGTGCTTTCTCTGTATGCTTCTCTTCCTAATACCCACGCTCTTTTTTTGACACTAAAACTCCGATGAGCTATACTGTTGCATTTTTTTTTCTTTATTCTTATTGTTAAAATGTTAGTGTCAAATGGGTTTGTTTAATTCTAAGGTTTCTGTTGCATTGTTGAAGGAATTTGTCTAATTTGAACCTGGGTGGAGAGATTTCACCAGCCATTGGAGATTTGAGAAATCTTCTATCCGTGTATGTTTTTGACTTTTATGGCACTTCTGTTTTTTAATATTTTTTTTGAAGTTTGTGATGCTTCTGTACAGTCTTCATATAAATGACTATTACTTGTGTTATGTACTTGGAAAAATTGCAGAGACTTTCAAGGGAATAAGCTAACTGGTCAAATCCCAGATGAAATTGGAAACTGTGGTTCTCTTGTGCATCTGTATAATTTCTGTCTCTTTTTTTTCATCGATTTTTTTTATCCCTTTTCAGGGATATGACTACACAAAACTTTGAAAGCATTGTACTTTTGATAGATTTAAAAATAAATAAATTTACTCTGAATGTAGGGAGCTGTCTGATAATTTGCTGTATGGGGACATACCTTTTTCGATATCTAAGCTTAAGCAGCTTGAGTTTCTGTAAGTTTTCACTAATACAATGCCTTTCCGCATGTTATATTTCAGAGACATGTTTTTGGTGTAAAAACTAAGCCAATTCCCTGCATGTAGGAATTTGAAGAACAATCAGCTCACTGGTCCTATTCCTTCAACATTATCTCAGATACCGAACCTCAAGACCCTGTAAGCTTCTCTTGATTATCATGTGTTCAAGTTTATATGCTCCCAGTGGTTGTTAGAATGCAGTAATTTTCTATGATGTTAATCTCCTAATTGGTCATGTATTAAGATCATCATTGCATATTCATTTCTGCTGATAAGAGCTAGCTTTTCTTTTGGTATTTTTATGTTTAGTGATCTTGCCCGGAATCAGCTTACGGGGAACATCCCAAGACTTCTATATTGGAATGAAGTACTGCAATATCTGTAAGTACTGAAGTCTTCACTAAGGGATTCAGTTAGACCATCCTACCATTTGCATTATGTTTTGGTGAAAGGGGGGACGGTATTCTTTGATGTTTTGGTTCTGTTATGTTTGAAGAGTATATTATCAGACAGTAGAAGCCTATAACTTTTCAATCATTTGGTTCAAATTGTGTTTGCAGTGGGTTACGTGGCAATGCATTGACTGGAACACTCTCGCCTGATATGTGTCAATTAACTGGCCTGTGGTATTTGTGAGTGCTCAAATTCTGTCTTGTGTTCACTTTGCATTGTTTTCCTTCTGTTTGAAATTTTCTTTGATCGTGAACTTGAAATTTTCTTTTTTTATTTCCAGTGATGTTAGAGGCAATAATCTAACTGGCACAATCCCAGACAGCATTGGGAACTGTACAAGCTTTGAAATCCTGTAAGTCTCATTACTTATGTAATTTTTCATTTCCCTTTATATGCAGTGTAGGTTTTCATAAATTTTTAATTTGCGTTGGTAATTTCAGGGACATTTCCTACAATCAAATCACTGGTGAGATTCCGTTCAATATTGGATTCCTACAAGTGGCTACGTTGTAAGTTTACTGCCAGACTAGAATTTTATCAATTTCAATCACACAAGAACTGTACAATTTTTTAGATGAAAGCTAGTTTATTCTTTATTACATTCTGGACTCAACCATTGGGGCACTTTTCAGCAATCTTGTCTTTGTGTTTTAGGTCCCTGCAGGGAAATATGCTAACGGGGAGGATTCCAGAGGTGATTGGTTTAATGCAGGCCCTGGCTGTCCTGTACGTACGCATGTTATTGCTTACAATTTAAAGAATTTTTTTTCTTCCTGTTTTGTTTTTGCCATGATATTTTAATTGAAGTGCTTTTCATGTGGCTGTTACGAGTATCTTCTGCCTAAATTTTAAAGAGTTGTGTATTTTATATCCACTCTTTGTAGGGATTTGAGTGAGAATCAACTTGTTGGGCCCATACCACCAATACTTGGCAACTTGTCATACACTGGAAAACTGTGAGTTCCTGTTGCCTGAAATGGAAACTAATTTACCAAGGGATTTTATGCATTTGACACCTGTTTCACCAGATATCTCCATGGCAACAAGCTTACTGGGCCAATTCCTCCAGACCTTGGCAACATGTCAAAGCTCAGCTACTTGTGAGATATATCCCACCACGCTAATCTTTAAGATCATTTTGTTATATTTTTTCTTGTGTACTGAACCAGGAGTATTTGCAGGCAATTGAATGATAACAAACTAGTTGGGCAGATTCCGGCTGAACTAGGAAAGCTGGAACAGTTATTTGAGTTGTGCGTATTTGTTACTATCGTCTGTTCTTTTGTCATTTACAACAGTTTTCTGTTGTTAATTTCCTCGTTTTACAATGCCTCAGGAATCTTGCCAACAATGAGCTAGAAGGACCCATTCCATCCAACATCAGCTCTTGCACAGCATTGAATCAATTGTAAGACATCTAATTTGTTGTAATGACTTGTCATCAATTTCTTGTTTTTATCTATTTTTCCCCTACTCTATGCACATTAACTTGTAACGTGTTTGGTTTTGTATCCTCTCTCTGAAGCAATGTACATGGTAATCGCTTAAATGGATCGATCCCATTGGGTTTCCGCAATCTAGAGAGTTTGACCTATCTGTAAGTGATGACTCGTTGAAATCAGAATGATAAGTTATGATTGAGTTGAACATGTTTCCTGTAGACTGATCTAAGAAAAATATTCTGGACCTGCAGAAATATATCAGCAAACAATTTCAAAGGCTGGGTTCCTGTTGAGCTGGGGCATATTATTAATCTTGATACACTGTAAGTGTCATAATGAAGTTTGTTATGTCAGTTGGAGTGCATCTAAGCTGAGACTTCTCAAATTTCCATGTTGGCAGGGATCTCTCAGGAAATAATTTCTCTGGTCCAATTCCAGCTTCTGTTGGTGATCTTGAGCATCTTCTCACCCTGTAAGTCTGTAATTTAGCTCGCCCCCCCCCCCCCCCCCCACCCCCTGTATATCTGTTTTTGTTTATTCTTTCTGGAGTCATTGGTTTACTATGATATCATGGCACATAATGTTGTTGATGAAAATTTATGGTCAGGAATTTAAGTGGCAATTTTCTTGATGGGCCTATACCAGCAGAATTTGTGAACCTCAGAAGCATACAAATTATGTGAGTTAATCAGACATATGGGTGTATTTGTCCGAGTATTCTTAAGCCATCACATTTCATACTCTATCCTTTGGTATTTATATTTTTACCTTTGATTTTGTAGTGATATGTCATTCAATAACCTTTCTGGTAGCATTCCTCCAGAGTTTGGGCAGTTGCAAAATATTGTCACTCTGTAAGTGTCATACCGTCTGCTGCCCCTTCCTAATTTGATGAGGTTTTGTACCTAGCATATATCTGGATTTCATGTTGATGTCATTTCCCTTTTGATAATATCTTATGGTAGGATTCTGAACAACAACAACTTGTTTGGAGAAATTCCTGATCAACTAACAAATTGTTTCAGTCTAGCCACTTTGTAAGTTGAATCTCCTGTTGCTAAACATGTTTTTTCATGTAACTTATGAGGATTGCTCTAACGCTCAATTCCCAAATATTTTAGGAATGTCTCTTACAACAACTTATCAGGCATTGTACCTCCTATGCGGAACTTCTCACGGTTTTCAGCAGACAGGTATGGGAAATAATCGTTGTCTACATTCATGTAGGCTCTTGTATTGACTTGTGTACGTTTATATCAGCTTCATCGGAAATCCTTTATTGTGTGGCAACTGGTTGGGATCAATATGTGGACCTTACATGCCAAAATCTAGAGGTACTTGCTCATTTCTATTGGTGTGATTTTGTTACGTATCTATCAGATTCTGCTACCATTATATACATAATGATCACAGGCTTTTGTTCATGTCATGGGATTGGCTGTTGGAATTTTATCCTAATATTGCAATATATTTTTCTCTACCCCAGCACTTTTCTCTAGAGCTGCTGTTATTTGTCTGACTCTGGGCCTCATCGCATTATTGTCTATGGTAATAGTTGCTATTTACAAATCCAACCAACCAAAGCATTTGACAAAGGGATCTACTGGAACAGGGCAAGGTAATATATTCTTTGTAATGCTAAATCGACTTGTAAAAGAGTGGGTTATATTGCATGTCTTTAACTCTGTATCCTAATGTGCTTCTTTCCATGCCAGGTCCCCCTAAAATGGTAATTCTTCGCATGGATATGGCTATTCACACCTTTGATGATATAATGAGAATCACTGAGAATTTAAGTGAGAAGTATATCATAGGCTATGGTGCTTCTAGCACAGTATACAAGTGTGTTTTGAAGAATTCCCGACCCATTGCAATTAAGCGACTTTACAACCAGTATCCTAACAACTTACGAGAATTTGAGACTGAGCTTGAAACCATTGGTAGCATCAGACACAGGAACGTGGTCAGCTTGCATGGTTATGCACTGTCTCCCTATGGGAACCTCCTCTTCTATGACTACATGGTGAACGGTTCTCTGTGGGATATGCTGCATGGTTAGTTGCTTGCCTGAACTGTTGTTTGTTTTCGTTATGCTAATATCAAAAGTTTTGGTGCAAAGGAATGCTGTCAAGTTCTTTTAATTTGTGGAACACAGGAAGTTATAGTTGATGCTTTGATTGGGTGTATTATTACGTTTATAAAATAAAACTTAAGGTGGTAACTATTTTAATAAACAACCAAATGGTCAGATTTTGTTTGGGTGATAAACTGTGAGATTGAATACTGTTAACTGTTTTGAGATTTTGGTCTTCTACAGCATTTTTGGGGAAGTAACTCTTGACACAATTGAAATTCACCTATTTACTAGTTTTTTTTTTTTTTTTTTTAATTTCAATTTTTAATTAATTAAATGGAACTGGCACTGCCTGATTGTTTTGAGCTGACATACATGACAGGATCATCAAAGAAGGTAAAACTTGATTGGGAGACACGGTTGAGAATAGCAGTTGGGGCTGCTCAGGGTCTTTCCTATCTTCATCATGACTGCAACCCCCGTATTATACACAGGGATGTTAAGTCCTCAAATATCCTGCTGGATGAGAATTTTGAGCCTCGTCTCTCTGATTTTGGGATTGCCAAATGCATCTCTACTGCCAAAACTCATGCATCCACTTTTGTTCTTGGAACTATAGGCTACATTGACCCAGAGTATGCCCGAACTTCCCGGCTCAATGAGAAATCGGATGTTTATAGCTTTGGTGTTGTTCTTCTGGAGCTACTGACTGGGAAGAAGGCAGTGGACAACGAGTCAAACTTGCACCAACTGGTCTGTTTCCTGTTCTCAAAGTTTATGCTTGAGTTGTTTTACTTTGGTCAATGAAGTACATTTTTCCAACTTGTGTTGGAGGCTCTGAATCTTAACGGATCTTATACATTAATTTAGATTGACGTAGTTGATTTTGGTCTTAAATTTTTTCATCTTTCTTTTTAACTTGATTGAGTTATATTCTCAGATATTGTCAAAGGCAGATAATAACACAGTAATGGAGGCTGTTGACCCTGAGGTTTCTATAACATGCATGGATTTATCCCATGTCAGGAAGACCTTCCAACTTGCTCTCCTGTGCACGAAGCGTAACCCATCTGAGAGGCCAACCATGCATGAGGTTGCAAGGGTCTTGGTCTCCCTGCTTCCGGCGCCTCCCAGAAAAGCCTGTCTTGATCCACCGAAGACCATTGACTATGCTCAATTTGTGATTGATAAAGGACAGCAACAATCAAAAATGCAGCAGCAGCAAGTTCAGCATAACAATTCATCTGATGCTCAGTGGCTTGTTCAGTTTGGTGAAGTTATATCCAAGAACACCCTTTGAAGGAAGTTTACATTTCAGTCTTTTTGGCATCCATTATAACAGAAACAGAAAGAACAAAAAAGAAGAAGGATGGAACATGGGGAAATCCCAAGTTTTGATTTTGATGGGCTTAGTTCTCTTCCAACTAGATTATTATGCCCATCTGACTAGGTTCCACAACATTTTACTAACTATTTTAATGTATTAAGTTCTATATACATAAGATCAGACTAAGTTTTGAACAGCTAAATCTGCAGCCTTTTTGTACAATCAAAGCCCTGACTATCTGTAGGTACACTTATTTTGTTCAAGTACCAGGTGCCAGGCTAGTCTATGTTCTAGTGTAATTAATGTAAGCGGCTCTGGTCCAACCAAGTAGTGTGCAGTTATAACCCTCTAAATGCTCTTGTCATTCAATTATTTCACATGATTTAGCTGAACCTGTAAGATTCTGCATCTCTGAGACAGGTTCACGAGTATTTTTACCACTCTTCTATTATTGATGCTTAACTGGCTGGTGAGCATTGTTAAAAAAATATTGAATAAAAAAAGGTCAGGACTTGTATATATATTACATGTGGAACCATAGCAGTACGAAGCCTATGGGTTGAAACTATAAGGCCCATTTGTAGGAGCGCTGATAATTGGTGGTCTATCACCTGTGAAAGGTTTGGTTCCATGGCACAACACATCCTAATGTAAAATCATATATTTTCCAAAATAGAAAATTGATAGTAAAATGTGTACATATTTGACACTCAAACCTATTATATGACAAGAAAATTTGGAGATATTTCCGGGAGGAAAAACATGAATCTTTCACTATATTTCTCAGGCTTTTCTGCGTTGCAATCCGCCACAAAAAGCATTTGTTAAGACCAAGGAAAGCTACAACTGGAAAAAATGGATTTATTATTTCATTCGCTACAACTGATAACGCACAAAAAATTTGTTATCAACCATAGTACAACTGAGAAAGCACAAAAAGCTGCTATCAACTATAGACCCTGAAACTTTTGGCTGGTAAGGGCATCTTCCCTGGAATTTGATGGAGTACAAGGTCCACATTGTTATGCAATGCATGGGTAAAGCATTGACATAAAAAATGGAAGGGCATCTTCAAGCTCTTGTTCTCAGCATATGTCTGTGCTCCTGTGATATGAAGGTCATAACTCATAAGTAATACCAACAAGTTCTTTAACGGGCACAATAAAATTTCATAACAATTTGAGTCGTCAGCCCAACATATGTAAAAAATATATATGAAACAAGATCACCACAACTCAAAATAAGGGTGTTGTGAAAATCTTGTGAAATTTTGTTATAACCCTAGACTTTCTGCATAAGAATTCAGTTGGACATAAATCACAAGAGATTAACATGATTCATAGCAGTACAAAAGTAGGAAACATATTAAAACAAATGCATTTAAAAAAATGTCTAAATAATTTCTAATAACCAATCTTATTTTTCACAACATCTATAGCATGACTGAAAGCCTGTTTTTCCTTTTCCAAATTTCTTTACCCCCACCCAAAAAAAAAAAAAAATCTATAAAGACCAAAAAAAACTCCTCATTTGATAAGGACAAAGAAGGGAAGGGAACATACAATGTCACTTGCAGTGTTAAGGTGGACATCATATTTCTGTTGCTTAAATTCAGGTTCCTAAAAGAAAGTTATCGCCAAGAGCTTTGTAGGTCCGTGGCATAGCTTGTTATTTTTTATTAAAAGAACCATGGTTCAAACCCTCCCCTCCCCCATTGTTGTAATTAATGAATTATTATTATTATTATTTTTAAAAGAAAAAAGAAAGAGGATAGTTATTAACTTTGTAAAAATAATATAACCCCTATTCTTACCATGAACGTAATCTGATTTCCCTGGTTTCATGTATAAAATAAATTATTACTTATACACATTAATCAAACTCAAAAACAAACATAAGCTGCATGATTTTTGAAAAGTATCTAATGTTCCATTTTTTTTTTTTTTTTGCTTAAGTATAATTTTTTGTCACACAGTTTACCAAATCAATCAATATACAAATACAAGCATAACTAATAAAGTTATATATAAAAAATATTTTAGTAATATCATAACACAAATTAGTATACTAATCAAACAAATTTAACAACATTATAACTTAAAAGGTAGCAAAGCCAACATCAAATTCTTCATTTAGAAATGATAAGCATTCCTTCATTTTGATTACAAGTTTACTAGAACCTCAAAATCATTTGCCTACATTAGCATAATTTTATAGAAAAAACAAAAAGCCATACCATCACAACATGGAAAAATAAAAACCCTTAAAACTTCATCAAAACCAAAAATTCATCCCATAAAAAAAAAAAAAAAAAAACCAAAAATTTATGTTTTGGTAGGAACGGTAGGATCTCATATGATCCTACATACGATCTTACAATTTTTACGATCCTATAGTGTGATCTTAAATGTTTTGGTGAGGCGGGATCATAAAATCGTGTGATTTTACAATCCAAATCGTGATTTTGACAACCATGCCGCCAACACATATTCTTGCAACTGTTTATTTTTAGATATGGCCAATTTCTTACCCTCCTTATGAGAAAGGGAAAGCTTGGTCCATCGATCAAAGAGATCATCCATCATCTAGAAGAATTGTTTCCCAAACTCCACAAAGAAAGAAACCCTAGTCTTGCATGCAACCTAGTTACTGCAAGGAAACAGAAACATCTTCAATAAGATAGGAAGGAAACTGACTACTACAGTCATGAGAGTTGGAGAGAACCAGCCTAAGAGTTGAGAACTTTGTCAATCTCAAAGACATCTTTGATTAGCTGTTAGCCTGTTACAGATGAATGATGACAAATCAAATTAACATCAACCATGGCCCCTAATTTTGTTTTTTGTTTTTAACTTTTTATGAGTTTTTGTTTGGGATAATTTATTTGTATTGACTTATTTCATTTTAAAAAATAAGTTAGATTACAACTTATTTGTTCTTATCAATTTCTTTAGATAAAGTAACAATAATTATTTTATCAAAACATGCAATATGCATTTTAGATAAAATAACAATAATTTTGTTAACAAAACATGCAACATGTATCTAAGTTTCAGTTATGATTGTCAAAATCCTGATTTGGATCCTACGATCCTATGATTTTATGATCCCACCTGCCTAAAATGATTCGGATCTTTTAAGGATTTTTGCAATCATTTAGGATCGGTAGGATCGTACGATTCTGATGATCCCAATAATCCTGATTTCTTGTAATCTTCTTTAGCTTGACAGAAAGCTCAATTGGACCCAAATGAAAAATAACATCCCAATAGACCAAGTTTTGCTATTCTAATGTAAAGAGATAAAGTGTCAGTTGGACTTAAATAAAAAATAACATCTTAATAGAGTGTCACGTTTTGAGATTTTTGACCATTTTAAATGATGCTTACAAATGGAGGTAGTAATGTATGGTAATTACATCAAATGGATTCAAATTTACGAATGAATATATAATTTATGTGATTATTTAACATACCAATGTGTTTTTTATGCTTTTTTTTTCTCAAATAATGTAGGATCTTACGATCCACGATCCGATTTTACGATCCACGATTCCACCCACCTCCCATGATCCTACGTAAAATCCCGATTTTGATAACCTTGATTTCAGTTAATAGAGACAATAACTTATTTGTTCTTATCAATTTCTTAAAATAGAGTAACAAGAAGTGTTTTAACAAACATGCATATAAGTTTCAGTTGATAGAGTTAACAACTTATTCTTATCAATTTTTTTAGATGGCGTATTACATCAAGCATGGAAGGTCCACATCATACTACCCACAAGGAAATGGCCAAGCTAAGGCCACCAATAGGGTGATGCTGAAGATCCTTAAAAAGATGAAGCATGAGTATAGGGGAAAATGGAGTGATCACTTGACAAATGTACTCTGGGCATACAGTAGCTCTGTGAAGACAGCCACAAGATTCTCACCATTCTCCCTAGTCTATGGGACAGAAGCCATCAGCCCTGTGGAGTTAGTTGTCCCTACGCCGAGGGTAGTGCTTGAAGAAAACCAGGAGGACACTGAGGACACAAACAATGAAAGGAGATTGACAGATCTAGAGGGGTTGGAGGAAGAAAGGGAAGTGGCTAGAAGGAGAAATCTGAGGTACCAGCAGGGGATGGCTAAGGCATATGCACAGGCAGTACACCCAAGGGCTTTCACTGAGGGGCAGCTGGTGTTGAGAACAGCAGAACATGTAAGAAGAAACCTCCTAGGACCCTCCAAATTTGCCCTAAAGTGGGAAGGACCTTACATCATCAGGGAAGCCCACGATAGTGGGTATTACTACCTCTCAAAGGAAGATGGGACAATCCTGGAAGATCCCATAAATAGGAAGTGGCTGAAACAGTACTATGCATAGAAATGGAGAGATCTCAGTACATCGAGACCCTTTTGCCAACTCTCCAATCTGCTAAGTGTTTCATCATTCTTTGCTTTTGTTATGAATTTTTGTTTAAGTAATTTTGTTTAGGAACCCAAGGTAGAAGGACATTCTGTGATCCTTACTATCTTTGATAATTTTTCTGTGTTCCTTAGATGGTAACTGTGCTTTGATTCAATGAAATCTCTTTTATTTCCTTTAAGTTACAGCTAAACTAAATATTGCAAAGTCCAAATGTAGGCAGACTTGAGGGGGGTACCTGGGCTAATGCAAAAAAAAAAAACTTTGACACATGACCCAGGACCCACACCACAATTAGTTCAAGATACATGGCCTGGGACCACATGCAAAAAGTAAGTGCCCGGGATACCTAGCCCAGTATCTGACAAAAGGGGACCTGCCTAGTTCATGATCTGGGACTTCAAAAAAAAAAAAAAAAAAAAAGCACCCAATATACCCAGTTCAGTACCTGCGCAGTAAGACAACCACCAGGGTACTTGATCCAAGACCTACAGTAAAACTTGTAGGGACCATGGCCCAAGACTCAATGTAAAAAAAAAAAAAAAAAGCAGTATACAAAAAGAGAAGAACAGATCCACATACTATTGAAAGTTAGAAGCAGTCTTTAAAAAAAAAACATATCCATGTCACAGAAAATAAGCCAGAAGTAGTGTTCAACAGAAAAAGATAAAGCTTATACAACCCAAATTGTTTGAAAAAAAATATACACATCTGAACTAGCTAAAAAAAAGAGCTAAGGAATAAGCCCGGCCAGCAAGGAACTGTCTGGAGAAATAGCAAGAACAGCTGAAGAAGAGAGAACTTTTTGCTTCTTAACCTTTAAGTCCTGCAAGATCTTGTGGGCACGAGCCAAAGCCTCCTCAGCAGCAACAATTTCAGCATCAAGATTCCTAGAGGCCTACCTCTGAAACAGCATATGGGCTAGTGAACGTAAATGCTCCAGCAAGAAGGATAGGTTGAACTTTGCTTCTATAAGATCCTGCACTACACCCCTCCATTCCAAAAGTCTTTCCTCAGATAAGGAGTCGAGAGAAGAGTTCCTCAAGGAAATTAGCACTGCACATAGCAACTCCATCAGGATGTTGCCCAAAAATACACCTCCCTTGAACCCACTGGTGAAATCTGCATGGATCTTGAACAACCCTTCTAGTAATGGCAGACCTTCCACAGGCATAGAGAAGCGCAAAAAGTTACCATAAGGAGGCCCAAAGCGATAAAAATGGCTTACAGGGAGGCTATTGAACTCCAAAAGATCAAAACGGGCCAGGAAAGTAGAGAGCCCTGAGTCAGGATCTGAAACAGTCACCTCTAGAGCCTCCCCCATTGTTGTATCTCCACTCATAGGGATTAAGGAGCTTTCAACCCTCTGGATAGTTTGGGGGGTCCTTGCTTGAAATTCCACAACTTGAGCAGACTCCACAGCTACCTCAGGAACTACAGGTTCAGGACCTTTGACACCTATGACAACACCTGCAAAGCAGACATAGTTCAAAGGAGGAAAGAGCCAGGAAAGAAAGGTAAAGTAAAAAAAAATAATAATAATAATAAAAAATAAAAAAAAATAAAAAAATAAAAAAACCAATATCAGCTTCCTATGGTGGAGCTTCCTCCTCTTGCTCCTCTGATTTCTTGAAGGACTTTGTGAAAGAACACACAGCACTATGAAGAAAGGGTGAGGAAACCTTGGCAAAATGGCTAAAGGAAGGTAAGGATACTGGGGGCTTCGCCATAGAAGGAAAAGGCAAGGGAAGAGCATAGAAAGGAGGAAAGAAGAGGAAGCACAATAAAGGTGAACAGCATGCACCTTCAAAACCCTCAGATTCCAAAGAAGAGGCAGCCTTAGAGGCAGATCTCACACTGGTTTGACCTAAAAGGGGAAGAGGAAATGGGAACTTTCAAAAAGAAAGAGATACAATAAGGTAAGATCAAGCATTCTTATAAAGGGTGAATGGGGCTCACCTGCTTGTATGGATGGAGACGCGCCCCCCAAGGGTTCTTTGCTTAACACAGGTTCAGGTGACATAGTTTTGATGGGATTGAATGTCTGCTCGAGCTGGGGATCTTGGGAAACAGGGGGCTGGGGAGTTTCAAGATCTTGAGCAACCAAGGGAACAAATTGCAGAATAGGCTGGACACTCTGCATTGGCTAGCTAACCTCCTCAGTTATACCACCACTAGGGGGCTCCTCTTCCACACCTGGTAAAACAACAGAGGGAGCAGCAATCACTCTTCCCCCGGAGTCCCACCAGTCGTGGGAGGAGGTACCTCCACCTGCAAAAGGAAAAGAATGCATAAGTACACAGTACCAAAAAAAGGGTGGAAACAAACAGAAAGAGGCACAAATAAAAGAGAGCCATACCACATCATTACCAGACGATTGACTCCTCCCTTTCTTGGGGTCTGACTTGCGCTTGGACTGCAAGGAATGAATAATCACTCATCAGTTAAAAAGAGGAAAGGAAGGACACTGCAACAACAATAATAAGCTACTGCAAAACATAAGAGAGAAGAAGAAAAGAGGCCTTGCCCTTCTCTCTCTCTCTACAGAGTCTCCAATGGTCTTTTGCTTACTATGGGTATGCCTAGAGGGTCTTAAGGGAGACTAGGGTGCAAAATCAAAGGACCCTAAAGAACCCTGGGCTGAAGAACTCACAAAACCTGAGAGAGAGAAGACTCTACCTTAGTCTTCACTCGAGTCTTGGGAAGTAAAGGATGCCCAACTTCCTTTCCCACTGTAGGGGAGCTTACTCTCCCGGGTTCCTCAGCAATTACTAACTGCTTCTGAGATTTTGTAGTCTTTCTCTTCTTGGTCTCAGATCCAGCCTCAGTACCCTCAACACCCTCTTCAAGCTCGACTTGCTTAACCTTTTCCTGCTTAATCTTCTTCTCTGTACCTTTGCCAATGGGAGTGGCAGCACCAATTGCCTCTACTGCCCTTCTTTTAATTGGCACGCCAGAGGAGGCACCAACAATAAGATCACATCCCGACCAAGTCTTTGGAAAATCTTATGCATAACACACCCAACTGCCCCTAGAAGCATGCCACTCCGTGAACCCTGTCTTGTTGCTTATAGCAGCAAATACAATACCAGCAATGGGGAGGGATAGGCGCCTGTTGGATGTAGGAGCAGAAAGAATATCAGGATTGGGAACTCTCTCAATCTTGCCGGAACCAACATAATCAATAAAAGATTTTTGAACTCTTCTCTAGTAGCCTGCAAAACCACTGGAAGTAAAGACTCCCCTCTGAGAGTTGGGCACGACAAATTAAGGACTTCTCCGTGACCAATAAGAGAAAGCTTGGAGCCTCAAGAACGGGTCCAAAGAAGGGAGAGAAGGCACTACATCCTTAAACACTGGCGGGATATCCTAATCAAAATCGAATTGCTGGAGTACCCGGTGTGCTAAGTAATGGGTGTACCTGAGGCCACTGGAGGAGGGAATTGGAAGCCATAAGGGACTAACACAAGCCAAGTAGGCCAAATTTCCTTCATCACCAGGACAAAGGTCAAAAGTATTTCCTAGAGAATTAAGAAAAGAAGCCAATACAGAGTCACAGGCAAACCCGGGGCTGAACTCCAGGGGAGAACGCCAACGTAAATGCCCTGCTTGTTCAAATAACTCAATCAAATTAAGGCCGCCACCTTTCAAACTAGCCCAACGAAAGATAATGGGGTGGCTATCAGTGGAGCTACCGCACAGACCTTTAATTACATTAGGGGATCCCTGGAACTTGTCTTTCACAAACTTCAAATTTCTGCACTTTGCTAAAGTAACTGAAGAACGGTCCCACGTGAATACCTGGAGAATGGCACAATGGAGGGACGAGGTGATCGCGTAGCAAGAGTCGCCTTCAACTTTTTCTCCATGAAGCAGATCCAATTGAGAATAAACATGGCCCAAGAACATGGGGGCTAGAGGATACTGAGCACCTCGGGCCAATTCGATTGCCAATAGGAAGAAAGTGGACTTAATCCCGTACCGGGGTACTCGCTGAACAAAAACTTGCTGAGCCAGAGTGCTAGGAGCCCGGCTCACCTGACTTCCTTGTCTTTCTCTCGCAAAAGATTCATAACCCACCTGCCCATCTTGGCTGGTTTCCCACCAGGGGAAGCAGTACGTCCACCAAAATGGCTGAATAATTTGTCTTCCATCATGAGATCCTCGTCGGAAAGACTGATGTCGAAAGGGTTCTCATCTCCAAACACGGGGAGGAGGAGGTTATTAACCACATCCTCCAAGGTAATCGTGAGCTCACCAACAGAGAAGAAGAATGCATGAAGGGAGGGACACCAACGATGTACCAAGTGCCTGAGACCTTTAGCGTCTTTGAAACCCTCAAGATTCCTAGAAATCGCCACTGCATTCAGAACCCCGACGCACTCCAGACAGCCCATAAATTCCTCGTCAAAAAGTTCCCTGTCCACCCAAATGGGCCAACCAGTGATCTTCCCAGGAACGAAATTGAAGAAAATGGGAACCGCCTCCCAAGATCCTCGTCTAATCTAAAGATCTGAAATCTCTCTTGGGTCTGGGACCTGAGCAGAAATGGCGAAACCTGCCTAACCGGAAAATACCCAAGTGTGAGGGGACGAAGGGGCCTCACCATGGGACACCAAAGGAAAGGGAGAGCCGGGCACTCCATGACCCCCTGTGACTCACCTTGTGCAGAACCAGAAGAACTCTCGCCCTCAAAGGGGCTAGGAGTATGCTCCCTCCTTTTTCGAGAGGAAGAGGAAGCCATAGAGCAGCAAGTACACTAGAAATAGGAAAGTTGAGAGAATAAAGAACCTGGGAATGGAAAACAAAGAAGCAAATTAACCGAGAGGAAGGAGATAAGCTTGAGAATGGAAGACTCTGGGAAGTAAAAGAAAAAATATGAAATGATTGCAATAATGGCACCAAAACCGGTTGGAGAAGACGATGTATGGAAAGACGCGCCAGTTGCCAAAATTTAATTTCAAAGAAGAGAGTTATTAGCAGTTATTACTGGGAGTTACGGGAAACGTAAAAAGTGGGTAGAGGAAGTTTTCACTCCAAAATTCAACTGTCACGTCCCGTGCAAAAAGGAGTTACAAAAGAAGGGAGCGCAACATGCAAAGAAGACCAGGATACCCAAAAGCAATGGGAAAGTTAGGATCTTGAAGGAAGGTAAAGGGGAACCCCGAGGATAATTAAAATAGTGAAGAGGGAAGTCCTACAAAAACTAAAATTCTAAATTACTCACGCGTGGGCTGCAGGCAACCCACGAGCTCGGGGGGCTAAATGTTGAGGTCTAAAAAATCATAACACCAAGGCCTAGAGAAATAGCACAATGGGCCAATCCCATGGCAAGCCCAAAAGACTTGAAGCCTAAAATCCATGAAGGGACAAGCCTTAGAGCCCATGAAACAAAGGGAAGAAAGAAAAAGGCCCATCCCGCCAAGATCAGGATCCTCAGGACGCGCAACACAGTTGAAGTGGGATTAAGACAACTCAAAATGGGTGCCACGAAACACAAGAAACGAAGGGCAGATATGTACTTCTCAAGCACCCAGTGATGTAGCAAAGAACCAGAAGGCTTGGAAAGCAACAACTTGTGAACAAAAGGCTAGTACCTCGGGGAACCCAGGAAGAAGAACCATAAAGGGAAGTAGCTGGGAAAACCTTCAACTTGGCAGGGATGGATTCAGCTCACTTAGGAAAAATAACAAAAAGGGAAGGACAGCCAAAAGCTGAGTCTAAAAGGTAAGAAGCCTTGAAAGAAGAGAGATTGAAGGTCAGCTCCCCAAGGACACCCCGAAATGGAAAGTCAGCAAGTGGCTTTTAGGGAAACAACACCAAAAGAGGAAAACTATGAGAAATAGGGAAAGAACCAACCATCAAAATGGCTGGCATAACAGGGGCTCTGGTACCCAGGGAGCCAAGGGGGAGAATCAATGGTACCCCGAACCCTAGAATGACACTATAAAAGAAGGGAAGCAGCCAACATTGGAGGGACATTCAGCAATAAGAAATCATAACAGAATCATTGAGAAAACATTGTCTAAAACTCAAAGAAAGTAGAAAAACAGCGCCCGGTATCCCAGAACATCCACTATAGAATATACTTGGATTCAGACGGATTCAAACTTTGCAAGTCTTAAAGGCTTAGATAGGCATCTAAGTCTGTAATTTTTGAGCTTATTTGGACCTTGTAACACATCTTAGTGAGCACATTGTAATTCACAATTAAGAAAAATAATGAAATATTTTATACTAATTTGAGGATCTTTAACAATTATTTTGTGTGTTTCTTTATTACATTGTCTTCCTTTACTGTTTCTTGCTATTCATATACCTATATTCTTGCTTGCTAGTATGTACGTATTGTAGGATCCTTGCTCTGTGCGCCACTTGGTTTGAAAAACAGCCCATTTTGCTGCAATAAACCAAGCCCAGTCCCTTCAAACTACAACAACAAGGCCTAAGGTCCTTGCTTCAGCTTGGGCCTAGGCACTGTCCAAAAAGGGACCCTCACACCCTTATACCTGGGTGTTTTTTAGCCAGTCTGGGTTTGCTAGTTCTACCTAGGCTCCAGATCCGAGGGAAATTTTAGACCTTCAGATTAGGCGAGGATCCCACGAGGCGGTTCCCATCTTTTT
Organism: Notholithocarpus densiflorus; assembly: GCA_030021035.2. Lineage (NCBI taxonomy): Eukaryota > Viridiplantae > Streptophyta > Magnoliopsida > Fagales > Fagaceae > Notholithocarpus > Notholithocarpus densiflorus. The sequence goes on along the minus strand of JARYZH020000138.1, from coordinate 614,872 downwards.
CGACTTCGTCCCGGGGAAGATTACTAGTTAGTCCAGTTGGGTGGAGACAGAGCTTTCTGATGGTAAATTTGTCAGTTGCTTGGGGCGCGCAGGGATCCTGAAATCAGTAGCAATTTCCAAGAATCTTGAAGCTTTTAAGGACGCCAAGGGCCTTAGACACTTAATGCGCCGCTGGTGTCCTTCTCTCCACACTTTCTTCTTTTTTGTTGGTAAGCTCACCATCACTTTGGAGAATGTGGTTAATAATTTTCTCCTCCCAGTGTTTGGTGATGAGAATCCCTTTGATATCAGCCTTTTCAGTGAGGATCTCGAGGTTGAAGACAAGCTTTTTAGTCACTTCGGCGGGCGTACGGCCTCTCCCGGGGGGAAACCGGCCAAAATGGGTAAGTGGGTCTTGAACCTTTCTGGAGAGAAAAACAAGGCAGTTAGGCAAGGTAGGTTCCTGACACTCTGGCTCAATAAGTTTTTATTCAGTGAGTTCCCTAGATACGGGATTAAGTCTATTTTCTTTCCTCTGGCAATCAAGTTGGCCCGGGGTGCTCAGTATCCTTTAGCCCCCATGTTCTTAGGCCATGTTTAGTCTCAATTGGATCTGCTTCATGGGGATGAGGTTGAGGGCAACTCCTGCTATACTATCACTTCTTCCTTCCACTGTGCTATCCTTCAGGGGTTCATGTGGGATTGGTCTTCCGTCACTTTGGCTAAGTGTAGGAATTTAAAGTATATGAAGGATAAGTTCCAGGGATACCCAGACGTGATCAAAGGGCTGTGTGGCAATTCTACTGACAGTCATCCTATCATTTTTCGCTGGTCTAATTTGAAGGGGGGCAACCTCAATTTGGTGGAATTGTTTGATCAAGCAAGGCATTTAAGTTGGCATTCTCCCCGAGAGTTCAGTCCTGGGTTCGCCTGTGATTCTATGTTGGCTTCTTTCCTTAACTCCCCAAGGAATACCTTTGATTTGCGTCGGGGAGATGAGGGCAGTTTGGCATACTTAGCTTACATCAGCCCGTGTCTTAAGAATTATTGAACAAAAATTTCCAATTTAGGAAGTACACACACGTGCAAAGATATTATTCAGACAAGGGAAAAAGCAATTAAAACCAACAATTTAATATGAATATGTCACTCTATTCTCCAAACATGAAGAAACCTGTGGGGGGATTATGTGCCAAACAATCAAGAACAACCAATAGACGTGACAAACATAAGCTCCAATTGAATGACCAATGGATCTTTGACTCTCATCTTGAATTAGCAAAGAGTATACCTTGTTAATTGAAGGAAGAGGATCAATTAACAAGATTTGCCCACGGATCTGATTATATGACTCATTAAGTCCCATAAGAAATTGCATCACTGAATCTTGTAGCTGATACTGTGTCAATTTCTCATTGATTGAGGAAGTGCAAGAACCACAGGTGCAACATGGAAGAGCTCTGTAATTCTTGATCTCATCCCACAGAACATTTAATTGAGTGAAATGATCTGTGATAGAAAGATCTCCTTAAGAAATTGTCGCAAGATCCTTTTGGAGTTGAAAATTCTTGGTCCATTATTCTAAGAAAATTGATTTTTTAGATCATTCCAGACTTCCAAAGCTGTGTTCTTGTAGACAACACTTACAAGAATCTTTGGAGAAACACAATTGATTATACAAGATACAACCGTATTATTGCCCTTAGTCCAAGCTTGAACAAGTAATGGAATTTTTTCCATGGCAGGAGTCAATGAAAGACTTCCATCAATAACCTTTAACTTGCTCTTCACGCCCAAAGCTCTCTACATTGATTTAGCGCAAGTAGGGTAATTATCATTGACTAGAGGCTGAGCAACTAAAATTGCACCCGGATTTTCTCCATAGTGCAGAAAGAAAGGATGTGATTCATCAATGGTGATGACCAGATCAGAAGTGGTCGCCATTGAAGGACCTTCAAACTTAGAGAGAGAAAAAAAAATTGAGGTGAAAAGAAAATATCTAGAAATACTCAGAGCACTCTGCTACCAAATGAAGATTTGATGAATGAATATTCTATATTTATTAAGAAACTGAATGTACAAGAAGATATTTATACAAGGAAGAGAAACTAACTCTCTAAACTAACTTCCAAACTATATGGATCTTCCCTCCAAAACTCTGTTATGAAATACACCAATCAGCTACTTACACGTGTTAATAATTATAACTAACCAACTAAAGCTAAGCCTAAGCTACAAGTAGTATTACAAACTAGAGGATAAAGCTACTGCTGTTTATGCAGATGCAGGAACAATTACAATTGTTCCAGTTCTCTGTTCTTTGACAGCTCCTGCTCAGTTCCTTTGGCTAGTTTCAATTCAAGTCCTTGGCTCACCTTTGATCTGATCCTTCTGATAGATAGTGTGGGGGAATTATACATTAACACTAGCAGTGACTCTATATAGTCCGAAATTTGCTACATTGTTTTGAAATTTGCATCCAATTTCCCCCCTTGTGTTTTGCTTTTGTGACTACTGTTTATACACACTAGATCCATTATGTAAGCTTTTAACATTTATTCATCAAGAATTTTTTTTTAAGAAACAAGTCCACCATTATCTTAATCAAAGGATGATAAATCCGCAACTACAATTATTAATACTAGCTTGTAACCTCATGCATATGCATGGATATGCTTAAAAGATATACATTAAAACGTATAATATAATTCCTACATATATGTGGGTTCCAGTTAGCTCAATTGGTAAAGTCTCTATGGTTGAATAAGAGATCTGGGATTCAATCTCCGCCTACACCAAAAACCAGTTGGTATCTTGGTCTGATGATAAAGAGCTATCATCAGAAGCGGACAATTATGGACTCTTTGATTTTTGTACTCAATAACTTACTTGGATAAATATTTATGATGTGGTCCCACACTTGAAGCAACTAAAGCTCACAATATAAGTATATTACACAAGGTCAAAACTTATATTATCTTCAAGCTCCCCTTAGCCTTACAGAGTCCCTAACAAAATTTCTTTTGTATTGAATTTGATTTCAGAGGACTTATTCAAAATTATTTGAATTAAACCTCACAAATTAGAAAGAAAAAATAACTAACATTACAACATTGTAGTTGATTAATATACAAATAAACTACCAATTTAACATGAACTATTAGTAATTTAGAAAGCAAAAATTAACAAAATTAGAGTTGTTACCCATTTAACCTAAAACTTTTCATATTCTAAAGTTGTCAAACACCTATTAACAAATAGCTTTGATATAAAATATTCAGTGATTCCTTCATTGCAAGTTGTTCATGCTGTAAAAAATTTGAGAGAATAACATAGCAAGCATCTTAAACTCTTTCTTGCTTGGACCCTACAAAACAATATATATATATATATATATATAGAGAGAGAGAGAGAGAGAGAGAGAGAGAGAGAGAGAGAACCAATTATGATAGTGTTGGAGGCAAAGTAAAAGATTAACAAAAAACTGAAGAAGCAAGCGGTTTGGCTAGCATACCAACTAGTTAATTTATATCAAAAGACATAAAAATCTTACAATCAAATAGAATCCCTCTTGAAAGTAAATAAATGCATGTGGGACAATTAGATAAATAAAAGGTTTGTCAAGATGATCAAGTTTGGCAACGAATAAGATGCAACAGCTATTGATGAGGGTAAACTCTATCTTAAACTTGTGATAATGATGAAGATACAACAACTACTAATTATGCAGATCTAGCATAATCTTATTTTGATTCAACTACAACAAAAATAATGATAATTACCATTAAAAAAATTATATAAAAAAACAGCATTTTATGATATAGCACATCAAGGGGAATAAATAATAAACAAACCTTTGAACTAAACAAATTTTAGACACATATAAACAGAAGTAGAAAACCCACTAAAGTGTTTCATTTCCTTAGACAATGTGGCTCTAGTCACAGCAAGCCCTAAAATGAAAAATTATGAAGATTAAAAAGACATTGTGACACTTTTTTTTTTTTTAAGAATCAAGTCAATACTTTTATTGATCAATGAATGCTATCATGGATTACAAGCTGTTGCACATCACTTGGGATGTCATTCGACCAAACATGGGGACAAGGAATATTTTTAGCAGCCTTAGCCAGTTTATCTGCTACGGCATTCCCTTGTCTCTTTACGTGAATAAAAGTAGCTGATACAAAGTTCAAAGCCAAAGCTTTAACATCCTCCAGAATATGACCAAATGAGCTGTAGCAAGGAGTGCCTGAGTTGATAGCAATTGTGATAGTTTTAGAATCCCCTTCAAAAACCACGTCTACAAGTCCAAGCTGAAGAGCGTACCGTACAGCTTTTCTACATGCAATGGCCTCGACCTCCTCTACTGTTCCAGGTAGTGCCGTTCTGTCTAAGAGAGCACCACAGACCCTTCCATCAGCATCTCTGACTACTACTCCAACTCCCGCCTGCCAAATTTCTTTGAACAGAGCACCATCATAATTGACTTTATGCTGTGAAGTCTGGGGCGGGTACCAACGTGTTGCACCTGTGGGCCTGAACTCGGGTATGTGAGGCTCTTGTGCTAATTGGTATTCGAGTAATCTCTCTTGCATGTCCTGATACAGCAGCTGAAACGGAAGGGAAGAGGCTTGCATTCTTGTGGCATTTCTTTTGTTCCATATACTCTAGGCAACAAAAGCGAACCGTTCAGCCAGGTTTGGTTCCTCTGAATTTGTGATACCAATCCATAGATCTCTAAAGTCCACGAAGCGCATGGAGAGCTGGTTTCTGAGGATTTCTTCTTCCCACCAGACATCCTTGAGTACTTGGTAGCCCCACAAGGCATGAACAGAGTCCTCAACTTCCTCATTGCACCATTCGCATAGTGCATTCCTTGTGACATTCCTGGCCAGCAGATTCTTTTTGGTGGGGAGTGATTCACGACAAACTCTCCATAGGAAGTGCTTGATTTTATTTGGAACACTTAGGGACCAAATTCTTTTCCAACAATTGGTTTGGGCCGAAGAATCAGATGGGCTAGGAGTGGAAAAATCCTGCTTAGACGTCAGCATTTTGTATGCACTCTTAGTCGAGTATCTCCCTGACTTGGTGCCAGCCCAAATTATCAAAATTAACTACAATTTTGAACATCCACAGAGAGCTTCAGAAATATCATAAACTTCTCTCACGAATAAATATGTGTGGATGTAAAGAGGAGTCAGGGCAATGTGGTCCTTGAATTGTGAAAAAAAGAGCAATGTGAGTAGTGAGCAGCAAGTGAAGGGGACCAACATATCCTGAAATGAGGTTTTCTTGTAATAGAATTTCTTTGTCCTGGTTTTATGGTCTGTTGCACAAAAACAGAAACAGAAGCACACAAAAAGGATTCTTGTGGTCATTTTAGGAACTCGGGAAAACCCTTTTTTATGTGATCCATTATGTTTTATCACTTCCCCATCAAGATACAGTATAATAATAATAATAAAAGATAAAAAAAAAAATATTTGTGTGTGAAAGCAGCAAAAGAAACAAAGGAAATATTTGGTTTGAGAGAATGGGAGAGAAAGAAAGAAAAAAAAAATTTTGTTGTTTTTTGTTTGTTTAAAAAAGAACAAGAGAAGAAAAATAAAAGCATTTTGGTAACGTTGTTATAGTATGTTATTTGTATTTTTTGAAATTACACGTGGGTGAAAAAGTGTGTAAAATTACGTGTAATGTTATTTAAAAATTGAGAAATGTTACTTAAATTACCCTATCAAACAATCCCAAAATGTGATGAGAAAATATTTCCATAAATCCTACTAATTTTTTATTTTCAATTTTCTATCAAAATCCATAAAATTATTCTCATTCTTTTAAAAAGTTTTTACTTGTGTAAAATTACATTTCTATCTTTTAATTTTTTTATAAATTAAAGGGATTAAAGTGTAAAATACATTTTATTTATTTCAAAACACATATTTTCCTTTTCTTTTCATCAACGGAGTGGAAATAGCCTTTTTCCAGTTTCGTTAATTCGTTCCAACAATTTTACAATTACAGCCCTACGCCACCCTTTTGTCATAGCCACGCTAGTCTACAACACATATCTCCTCGTACGACACTATTCACGCCCCATACAATAAAGCGCGTGCCAATTCATATGCAATAACTAAAGCCACTGGCAGCTTTCTTATATTTAAAAAATAATAATAAAGAGAAAGAAGATAATTTTGATTATTTCTCCTAAGATTTTAAATATTGGATTTGTGGATTTAAGTTATTCCATTAATTTCTTATAAAAAGAAATGTTATTCCATTAATGCATTGTAACGACTAACGAGGTATCCATTAAGAGCTAACTAAGCTCAAAATAGTGACATTTTTTTCATTCAAAACTATATCATTTTAAACCCTAAATTTTGGGGCAAATTGCAATTTATAGATATTATTTTTCGATTTAAACCCTTAAACTTTGTGGCATTTTGATTTTACCATATAAAGTTTTAATGTTTGAATTCATAAATTTATGTTATTTTAAGTTGAGTAGGTTCTTAAGAGACACCTCTTCACGGTACATAAACTAAATGGCTTAAATAAAAAAGATATGTAACATTAAAAGTATATATCAAAATTTGAAAACTTTAAAGGGATGTTTTGTCCAGGTAAAGTTTTAGGATTTTTAAAAATGTTGGAAAATTCTTCTCATGTTTGATTGCAAATCGCACAAGGGCAAATGTCTGAGGATATTTGAATTCCAACTCAATCCCATTTTTGTAGAAATATGGATTATCTTAATATCTAATTGAGAGTAGCTTATCAAGAGTTTTGTTAAAAGTACTAAAAATAAAAACTGAAAGTTAAATAAAATAAGTTGATTATTTTTGTTGTTGAAAATACTTTAGCAAAAAAAGAAGACTAAAAAAGAGTGAGAGTTGCAATGATAAAAAAAGTGAGTAAAAAACAAAAAGTAAGAACGCAAACAATACTTAACCATAGGACCAAAAACAGTACTTGGCGGTGTGAAGAAACAAGCTACTTAAGTTGAAAAATAAGCCTTTTTATTGCCAAACTTGCAAATAGTATTAAATTTTAAGCAAAAAGCGAGCTTTAATAGAAGGACAAAACTTAGGTACAATACTTTAGGTGTTGTTTTTTATGTTCTCCTCTTAAGATTCAGCTATGTGGATCCTTAATTAAAAAATACACTTCCATCCTATTAGAAAAAATACACTTCCATCCTATTAGAAAAAATCCACATAGCTGAATCTTAAAAAGGGAACCTAAGGAACCGCATCTAAGTACTGTACTTAAATTTTGCCCTTAATAGAAACTACAAAATTAGGGCTGTATTGGTGGAGCTAAAGCCATAAATTTTGGCTTCTTAGCTACAGTGCACAGCTATCTTTGGATGTGCATTGTAGCTCAAATGTAAAAAAAAAAAAAAAAAAAAAAAAACTATTTTATTTGCATGTTATCACTAGTAGGATTATTTAAATAAATTATTTTCATTTATTTATTTATTTTTCTCTTCCTTCTCATTTCTTCTCGTTGGTCCTCTCTCCTCACACTTTCACTTCTCCACTCTTCCTTAGAATTTTTCTCTCTTCCCCCACCTTGCCAATCTCGCCTACCTAACTCCGACCCACCCTTTTCGCCAACCTATCTTGTTGATCCAAGCCACCAATCCTCTTTTCCCTTTTCATTTTTTTTCTTTCTTCCTCCACTCCTTCCGCCTTAACTCCCCTGCCCAAACACCGACCCATATTTCTTCCTCCACTCATCGCCAACCCAAGCCCTAAGTCCCAACCCAACCCATCACGCCGACTCATCTCTCCCTCTCTTCTCTCCATTGATGGGTTTTATGTTGATGGGTTCTATTTTTATTTTAATGAATGAATTTTGATTTTGTTGATTTGATGGTTGCTGGGTTTATGGTGGTAAATCGGTTTGTAATGGTTGTAGTGGTTGATGGCATCATGAGTAGTTATGGGTTGAAGGGAGGGAGAAGGTAGAGAGACAGAGATGAAGAGAGAGAAAAAATAATAAATAAATAAATAGTGTTTAACTTTGATGTGAAAATAAGACTATTGATGTGGAGTGAATTCAGAGCATTAGTATTGGTGGTGCTAAAAAACTATATTGCTATTTTTAACACCACCAAATACAAATTTATGGTTACATTGGTGGAGCTAAATCCAATTAATTTGGTTCTATAGCTACAGTGCATAGCCAAAAGTTGCAGTGCACTGTAGCTTAGTAAAAAAAAAAAAAATTTGCGTGTTCACACTACTTTATTTTAAATATATTATTTCATTGTAGTAGATATGTTATTTTATTGTGTTGAAAGCTAAAATAAAATCACTTATATTAGGTATTTTGTAAAGTGAGAAGGTAAGATAGATAAAGTAGCATTTTGTAGAGCCATATTGCTAAATTTATGGCTTCATCAATGTGGATGTTCTGAAATAGTAAATCAAAATAGATAAAGTGATTTTTTGTAGTACAAAAAAGCTAAAAATTTGCCACCACCAATATGTATGCTCTTACATTCCATGCCCGGTAAGAATTACATTTTTTAAATTAAAAATTGACAATTTTAATTAAACAAAGCTTTTTCAAAACTAGTTTTGAGGTAAATTTTTCAAACTTCTTATATATATATTTTTTGTGTGAATTTTGAAAATCTAATAATTGGATTTTATGTTTCTTATGTTAACATGCATATCAAATTTCATTCAAATTGGATATTATTTACTATTTGATCAATAAATTTTTTTTTTATACACAATTTTAGATCATAAAAATTTAAAATTTTAACATTTGTTCAATGAGATAGCAATTAATTTTTGATTTTCTTGAAATTTTACATATATGAAAAATATAATAACAACATGCAATCTAATAGTTAGATTTTCAAAATTCACTATCAATATAGAAATATATGAAGAGTTTGTAGAGTAGAAACTTTGTTCATTTTAAATTTTTAATTCACCAACAGTTTTTTATTAATTAAGAACAAAATCAGAATGCAACAGTAGAGGCCAGAGGGCTCTGAATAATGCACGCGGTTACTTTCCTAAACATGTTGCGCGTGGGAGTAGCAGTGAACAATACTAGGCATTACTAGCCTGTCGAAAAATGCAACAACATTGGGAAACGGAGAGTACGAATGACGGCCGCTGTGTGTGTCTCGTTCTCTCTCTCTTTTCTCAATTTAACGTCGCTTCACCGCCGTTTACATCTCTCCAATCTCTCTCTCTCTCTCTACAGTACACACACTCTACCCAGCCAGACTCATTAACTGTGTTCCTTACAGTTCACGCTAAACGCCTGCTCTATCTCTCTCTCTCTCTCTCTCTCTCTCTGTGTCATACAAACAAAACTAGAACTCTATATCATCTTCAACTTATTCTACTTCTCAAAAAAAAAAAATCTTTCAATTTATTCTCTCATAACACCTTCTTCTTGTTCATTCTCTCTCACTCATTGCTTTGGATACAATATGGAGAAATGGGTGTTGTTGGAGTGGAGAAGCAAGAAGGAGCTGTCTTTGTGTTTGTGTTTGATAATGGTACTTCTGTTTTTTCAATGTCCTACTGTTTCACCACTTGATGACCAAGGTAGCTCTTTTTTTTTTTTTGTGTTTGAACTTCGAGCATTGTTTTGTTTTGTTTTCTCTTTTTGCCAAAAGTTTTCTATGGTTGAAGCTTGTTTTGTAGCCCAAAGAAGCTATAATAAGAAGTTTCCAACTATGAAGTCCAAGTTGTTGTTTTTGGCCTTAAAAAACCATTAATGGCTTATGCTTTGTGATTCTCTGATTCCTTGCTTCCAAACGAGGAACAAAACAAAAAAAACCAATGAGTTTTTTGAAACCTCACTGTGTGTCTGTGCTTCTCTTGGAGCATTTTCAACTCATATTGACCAAAAGTCCATGAGTCCCATCACTTGCCCTGTTGTTCTTGGTCCTTGCTTTTCCACATTTTCCCACCATCCAAACAGGGTCCAAAAACGGAATTACGAAAAGAGACTTCCTTTCTTTATAGTTTATACGCAAAGTTTTATTCCTTTGCTTGTCCCAGAACCATATTATCAGATAATATCACTTTATGCGTATTTATTTTGGTAAGTGAACACGCACACGTACTCTCATTCTAATATATATAAATGGTGTGGATGTTATTTATGTAGGCAAAGCCTTAATGTCGATAAAGGCCTCGCTGAGCAACGTAGCAAATGTTTTGCTTGACTGGGATGACTTGCACAACCAAGATTTCTGTTCCTGGCGAGGTGTCTTTTGCGACAATTCCAGCTTCTCTGTGCTTTCTCTGTATGCTTCTCTTCCTAATACCCACGCTCTTTTTTTGACACTAAAACTCCGATGAGCTATACTGTTGCATTTTTTTTTCTTTATTCTTATTGTTAAAATGTTAGTGTCAAATGGGTTTGTTTAATTCTAAGGTTTCTGTTGCATTGTTGAAGGAATTTGTCTAATTTGAACCTGGGTGGAGAGATTTCACCAGCCATTGGAGATTTGAGAAATCTTCTATCCGTGTATGTTTTTGACTTTTATGGCACTTCTGTTTTTTAATATTTTTTTTGAAGTTTGTGATGCTTCTGTACAGTCTTCATATAAATGACTATTACTTGTGTTATGTACTTGGAAAAATTGCAGAGACTTTCAAGGGAATAAGCTAACTGGTCAAATCCCAGATGAAATTGGAAACTGTGGTTCTCTTGTGCATCTGTATAATTTCTGTCTCTTTTTTTTCATCGATTTTTTTTATCCCTTTTCAGGGATATGACTACACAAAACTTTGAAAGCATTGTACTTTTGATAGATTTAAAAATAAATAAATTTACTCTGAATGTAGGGAGCTGTCTGATAATTTGCTGTATGGGGACATACCTTTTTCGATATCTAAGCTTAAGCAGCTTGAGTTTCTGTAAGTTTTCACTAATACAATGCCTTTCCGCATGTTATATTTCAGAGACATGTTTTTGGTGTAAAAACTAAGCCAATTCCCTGCATGTAGGAATTTGAAGAACAATCAGCTCACTGGTCCTATTCCTTCAACATTATCTCAGATACCGAACCTCAAGACCCTGTAAGCTTCTCTTGATTATCATGTGTTCAAGTTTATATGCTCCCAGTGGTTGTTAGAATGCAGTAATTTTCTATGATGTTAATCTCCTAATTGGTCATGTATTAAGATCATCATTGCATATTCATTTCTGCTGATAAGAGCTAGCTTTTCTTTTGGTATTTTTATGTTTAGTGATCTTGCCCGGAATCAGCTTACGGGGAACATCCCAAGACTTCTATATTGGAATGAAGTACTGCAATATCTGTAAGTACTGAAGTCTTCACTAAGGGATTCAGTTAGACCATCCTACCATTTGCATTATGTTTTGGTGAAAGGGGGGACGGTATTCTTTGATGTTTTGGTTCTGTTATGTTTGAAGAGTATATTATCAGACAGTAGAAGCCTATAACTTTTCAATCATTTGGTTCAAATTGTGTTTGCAGTGGGTTACGTGGCAATGCATTGACTGGAACACTCTCGCCTGATATGTGTCAATTAACTGGCCTGTGGTATTTGTGAGTGCTCAAATTCTGTCTTGTGTTCACTTTGCATTGTTTTCCTTCTGTTTGAAATTTTCTTTGATCGTGAACTTGAAATTTTCTTTTTTTATTTCCAGTGATGTTAGAGGCAATAATCTAACTGGCACAATCCCAGACAGCATTGGGAACTGTACAAGCTTTGAAATCCTGTAAGTCTCATTACTTATGTAATTTTTCATTTCCCTTTATATGCAGTGTAGGTTTTCATAAATTTTTAATTTGCGTTGGTAATTTCAGGGACATTTCCTACAATCAAATCACTGGTGAGATTCCGTTCAATATTGGATTCCTACAAGTGGCTACGTTGTAAGTTTACTGCCAGACTAGAATTTTATCAATTTCAATCACACAAGAACTGTACAATTTTTTAGATGAAAGCTAGTTTATTCTTTATTACATTCTGGACTCAACCATTGGGGCACTTTTCAGCAATCTTGTCTTTGTGTTTTAGGTCCCTGCAGGGAAATATGCTAACGGGGAGGATTCCAGAGGTGATTGGTTTAATGCAGGCCCTGGCTGTCCTGTACGTACGCATGTTATTGCTTACAATTTAAAGAATTTTTTTTCTTCCTGTTTTGTTTTTGCCATGATATTTTAATTGAAGTGCTTTTCATGTGGCTGTTACGAGTATCTTCTGCCTAAATTTTAAAGAGTTGTGTATTTTATATCCACTCTTTGTAGGGATTTGAGTGAGAATCAACTTGTTGGGCCCATACCACCAATACTTGGCAACTTGTCATACACTGGAAAACTGTGAGTTCCTGTTGCCTGAAATGGAAACTAATTTACCAAGGGATTTTATGCATTTGACACCTGTTTCACCAGATATCTCCATGGCAACAAGCTTACTGGGCCAATTCCTCCAGACCTTGGCAACATGTCAAAGCTCAGCTACTTGTGAGATATATCCCACCACGCTAATCTTTAAGATCATTTTGTTATATTTTTTCTTGTGTACTGAACCAGGAGTATTTGCAGGCAATTGAATGATAACAAACTAGTTGGGCAGATTCCGGCTGAACTAGGAAAGCTGGAACAGTTATTTGAGTTGTGCGTATTTGTTACTATCGTCTGTTCTTTTGTCATTTACAACAGTTTTCTGTTGTTAATTTCCTCGTTTTACAATGCCTCAGGAATCTTGCCAACAATGAGCTAGAAGGACCCATTCCATCCAACATCAGCTCTTGCACAGCATTGAATCAATTGTAAGACATCTAATTTGTTGTAATGACTTGTCATCAATTTCTTGTTTTTATCTATTTTTCCCCTACTCTATGCACATTAACTTGTAACGTGTTTGGTTTTGTATCCTCTCTCTGAAGCAATGTACATGGTAATCGCTTAAATGGATCGATCCCATTGGGTTTCCGCAATCTAGAGAGTTTGACCTATCTGTAAGTGATGACTCGTTGAAATCAGAATGATAAGTTATGATTGAGTTGAACATGTTTCCTGTAGACTGATCTAAGAAAAATATTCTGGACCTGCAGAAATATATCAGCAAACAATTTCAAAGGCTGGGTTCCTGTTGAGCTGGGGCATATTATTAATCTTGATACACTGTAAGTGTCATAATGAAGTTTGTTATGTCAGTTGGAGTGCATCTAAGCTGAGACTTCTCAAATTTCCATGTTGGCAGGGATCTCTCAGGAAATAATTTCTCTGGTCCAATTCCAGCTTCTGTTGGTGATCTTGAGCATCTTCTCACCCTGTAAGTCTGTAATTTAGCTCGCCCCCCCCCCCCCCCCCCACCCCCTGTATATCTGTTTTTGTTTATTCTTTCTGGAGTCATTGGTTTACTATGATATCATGGCACATAATGTTGTTGATGAAAATTTATGGTCAGGAATTTAAGTGGCAATTTTCTTGATGGGCCTATACCAGCAGAATTTGTGAACCTCAGAAGCATACAAATTATGTGAGTTAATCAGACATATGGGTGTATTTGTCCGAGTATTCTTAAGCCATCACATTTCATACTCTATCCTTTGGTATTTATATTTTTACCTTTGATTTTGTAGTGATATGTCATTCAATAACCTTTCTGGTAGCATTCCTCCAGAGTTTGGGCAGTTGCAAAATATTGTCACTCTGTAAGTGTCATACCGTCTGCTGCCCCTTCCTAATTTGATGAGGTTTTGTACCTAGCATATATCTGGATTTCATGTTGATGTCATTTCCCTTTTGATAATATCTTATGGTAGGATTCTGAACAACAACAACTTGTTTGGAGAAATTCCTGATCAACTAACAAATTGTTTCAGTCTAGCCACTTTGTAAGTTGAATCTCCTGTTGCTAAACATGTTTTTTCATGTAACTTATGAGGATTGCTCTAACGCTCAATTCCCAAATATTTTAGGAATGTCTCTTACAACAACTTATCAGGCATTGTACCTCCTATGCGGAACTTCTCACGGTTTTCAGCAGACAGGTATGGGAAATAATCGTTGTCTACATTCATGTAGGCTCTTGTATTGACTTGTGTACGTTTATATCAGCTTCATCGGAAATCCTTTATTGTGTGGCAACTGGTTGGGATCAATATGTGGACCTTACATGCCAAAATCTAGAGGTACTTGCTCATTTCTATTGGTGTGATTTTGTTACGTATCTATCAGATTCTGCTACCATTATATACATAATGATCACAGGCTTTTGTTCATGTCATGGGATTGGCTGTTGGAATTTTATCCTAATATTGCAATATATTTTTCTCTACCCCAGCACTTTTCTCTAGAGCTGCTGTTATTTGTCTGACTCTGGGCCTCATCGCATTATTGTCTATGGTAATAGTTGCTATTTACAAATCCAACCAACCAAAGCATTTGACAAAGGGATCTACTGGAACAGGGCAAGGTAATATATTCTTTGTAATGCTAAATCGACTTGTAAAAGAGTGGGTTATATTGCATGTCTTTAACTCTGTATCCTAATGTGCTTCTTTCCATGCCAGGTCCCCCTAAAATGGTAATTCTTCGCATGGATATGGCTATTCACACCTTTGATGATATAATGAGAATCACTGAGAATTTAAGTGAGAAGTATATCATAGGCTATGGTGCTTCTAGCACAGTATACAAGTGTGTTTTGAAGAATTCCCGACCCATTGCAATTAAGCGACTTTACAACCAGTATCCTAACAACTTACGAGAATTTGAGACTGAGCTTGAAACCATTGGTAGCATCAGACACAGGAACGTGGTCAGCTTGCATGGTTATGCACTGTCTCCCTATGGGAACCTCCTCTTCTATGACTACATGGTGAACGGTTCTCTGTGGGATATGCTGCATGGTTAGTTGCT